>JAOEGL010000003.1:201853756-202436256 GCA_034509955.1 Urosaurus nigricauda
ACTATGTAAAATACATTTAAAGTCAAATGTTTACATTTTTAAAAAATCTCTGGCCCATTTTACATTGGCAAAAAGAGCTGTGTTGATGGCTGCATGAAAGCCCAGCCTTTAGATGAGAAAAAGGGAAAGTGTGCCATGAAAACACTATTTTGGCATTTTAAGGGAGAAGAAGTGCTTTAAAAAGGAGCTGGCCCATTTTACATTGGCAAAAAGAGGTGTATAGATGGCTGCATGAAAGCCCAGCCTTTAGATGAGAAAAAGGGAAAGTGTGCCATGAAAACACTATTTTGGAGTTTTAAGGGAGAAGAAGTGCCTTTAAAAAGTAGTTTGATTTCCCCACTACTTTTTTTAAAAGGGCGCAACATTGCTATTGCATCTAAAGGCTAAGGTGTAGTTGCACGGTTAAATGGGGCTCTGTCTCTTTAAAGCACCCATTTAAAGATAGCGATACAAGTGCGGAGGGAGGGAAGGTGCCAAGACAAGAAGAGACCTTCAGAGCCCGGCTAGAGTGCGCCTGCACCTTCCTTCACCTCCTCCCTTTGGCTGAGAGAGTGTGACTTCTAGAGAGACAGCAGGGCACTGGAGGCGCTCAGCCAGGCCAGGGCAAGTTGGCAAGAGGAGGAGGAGAAGGGGAGGGACCTGGAGCACCTCCGCTGCCCTGCTTCCCTGCAAGTCACACTCTCTCAGCCGAAGGGGGGAGGAGAAGGCAGGCCCAGGCACACTCTGGCCAGGCTCCGGGGCTCTCTCCTGGCTGCTTTCCTCCTCCCTTTGGCTGAGAGAGTGTGACTTGCAGGGAGGCAGGGTAGCAGAGGGGCCCCATGTCCCTCTCCACCTCCTCCTCCTCCTGTTTCCAGCTTGCCCTGGCCCAGCATCAGGAGGACCTGGAGCACCACCGCTGCCCTTCCTCCCTACAAGTCACACTCTCTCAGCCAAAGGGAGGAGGAAGGCAGTGGGGAGGGAGGGAGGGAGGGAGGGAGGGAAGGAGCCAGGAAGAGACCCCCAGAGCCTGGCCAGAGCACGCCTGGCCCTCCTGCTTCCTCTTCAAAAAGAAGGCTGGAAAAGTAGGACGTGTCCTGGCAAAGGAGGACGTGCCTGGTCAACTTGGAAAAGGGGGGCCTCTGCTCAAGAATGGAGGACATATGGGAATCCCTCCTGGACAGAGGGCTGAAACCTCAAGACAACTCAATATAATGCTCTGACAGAACACAGACTACAACTCCCATGAGCCTTTGCTACCATTTCCCAAGATGCCTTAATTTGCAACAGAAAGCCGACCAGTATGTTCACATGTGATGAATTCTTTCGTATTGACTCTGCATTTTCTTTTTGTGTAGATGCTCTCTTGTCTTGTGTGTGATGAGCTTGTGCGTAATCACGTGCATTTCCGAACTGACCTCACTTTCTCCCTCTTTCGGAATGGTCCTGTACTCCCCCATGTGATAAGCTCCGACTGTATGATGTACCTGCGCAATTGCGCAATTCGCAGCCAGCAAGGGAAAAAAAATGTTTAAAGCGTGGCTAAAAGCCACGTTCCTTGCCGCCCATGTAGCTGCTCCGCCTGTGTTTGCAGCGTTTTGACAGCTTCCCATGTAGTTGCTGAGCCACAGAAAAAACCTCAGTCTAGCTGCCCTGTACTTTTTAAATGCACACCTGGGGCTTGCAGTCTAGCTGCTAAGCATTAAGGAAAGTGCAACTTCATGTCACACTTTCCTGCCAATCTAAAAAGCCCCAATATCTCATTTGTTGAAGTTCATTTGTGGAGATCCAAATATGGTTGGCCCAGGCAGCAGCATCTTCAGTTTGCAGTCCCACTATGTTTTCCTGGTGTGTCTTCATTTTGTTTTCTACCTGAACAAATGCAATTATATATAAATATTGATAAGAAATTGAAATACCTAAGGGGATGGCAGTTAAAAACCATAGGTGGAAGTGTTATTTGGTAGTGCTTCATGGCTTTATTTATGAAACTTTGCTTACTTTATGCACTCAAATTGAACTGTAATTTTGTTTCTCTGATGATGTCCTTATAAACTAAATTATAAAATATAAACTACATAAACAAATATTACCATGTATGATGCACAGCAGTGATGAAACTATGTAATTGATATGTGGTGGGGTTTTTTGTCTTGTGCTTTTGACAACATGAGGCCCATCTGGAGGAAAGCAAAGGTTGTTTGTCTGTGAGGAAGCAAGTTCCACAAAAGTCAGTAAAATTCTGTTTCCAAAACATACGTTGAGGCTTCAAAGATGATTTTGGTTGTTGAATTCCAGCTAGTCGTACATTCAAAACCCACTAAGAACAGAGGAGAATAGTATTTAATATGGCTCATTTGTTTTAGCAGTTATAGTCTTGGGGAATGGTATTGCTTTTATTTTGCACATACATATATTCTCTTTTTGTAAGCACATTAAACCAAATTTGTTTTTGGATTCTGTGAATGCAGGCAAGGGATAAAAGGTATGAGAAACCTATCACATCTTTTTAAGTTTCTATTGTATTCAACTCAAAATTGCCTTGGCTCTTCAAGAGCAATGGTTTCTATGCTTTATTGATATCAGGGTAAAAGATATAAGCCCAAGATCAAATGCTAACCTATTTTTCTAGCTATTGAAGGTTTATAGATTCAGCTCATTAACTGATATGCTTTCAGTCTGGGTTAAAAATCCCTAGTTAGCATTATCCTCATTTTATCCCTAGTTAGCATTATCCTCATTTTAGCGATTGAAAGGATTATTATGGAACTAATGCAGGATAATTATGTCTCCTCAGAATTACATTTTTAAAGTTCACAGTTAATGTCATCCTCTGATGTTTTTAACTAAGTAGGTAATCCAGATAAAGGAAATCTTGTTGTTAATTGCCATTAAGTTGACATTGGTTTATGGTGTCCCTATGAATGAAAGTCTTCCAAGTCACCCTGTTACCAACAGCCCTGCTTGAGTTTTGCCAATTTAGGGCTGTGGCTTCCTTGAGTGATTCAATCTATTTGCAGTACATTTTCCCTCTTTTCATACTTCATTCCACTTTACCAAGATTATGTAAAATTCCAAGTCGTTGCCTTCTTCTGATTTCTTGACTATGGTCTCTATTCTAACTTACCACTGAACCAAGATATTGAAAATCTTTAACTATTTCTATAGGGCAAAACAGACAGGCAGGAAGGAGTGGCCACTCCCAGCCCAGTTACCCTGGGACTATGGTGAACACATTCTGTAGCTTCAAGGGTGCCTCCTGCCGTGTTCCCAAATGGACTATGGGAAGGAGTGGAAAACAATTGCTCTTTTTGAGGTTGCCTTAGGCAGCCCAGGGGTGGCTTCTGGGCATTCAGGTCATGTGTTGTCTAAAAGCCATACCCCTGGAGTGGCCAGAAGCTGCCCCCATTTGCCTGTCTGTTTCAGGACTATGTCTTCATAATCTGCTTTAAAGTTATGTAAATTATCTATGGTCATTATTTTTGCTATGCCATTTGTATTTGGGGTTCTTCAACCAAACCACAGTGGATAGCAAGGGCCCACTTGTACAAGTTCATCAAATAGGGTAGTAGAATGCAGCCTTGCCTTGACCCCTTTCTGTTTGGGAACCATTCTGTTTCTCCATAATCTATTATAATGGTAGTCTCTTGTCCTGATGCATGTACATATCATGCATTAGAAAAAATACTGTGGCCCACCCACTACTTTGAGCAATCCATAGTTTTCATGATCTATGCAATCAAAGGTTTTGCTATAATCTATAAAGCACAGGATGATTTACTTCTGAAATTTTTTGGTGTGCTTCATTGTCCAACATATGTTTGTAAACCCTAGTGCCTCTTACATTTGTCACTCCTGGAGGTCTATACTCTGCTGCAGTGCCCCCATTTTTTTTTAAAAAAAATCTACTGAAAATCAAATCCAAAAGTGGCAAAAAGTGACTTTTAGTTTCAATATCCAAGATTTTGGTCTCGTTTGGGGACTTGGGAGGTGTTTGTGGGAACGTGAAAGATGAAATACTGTTTGTGGGAGCTCTGTGTGAATTTGTGAGCAATTTTCATTTAATTTTTTTGGGGGGGGCAGCAGCAGTGGAGTTGTGGGGGCCTGGGAAAGCATGCAGGGGCTTTAGGTCACACTTTGTTTACCTTTGTTCTAGACCCATTTTACAAGAATGAAACATATACCCTTCTAAATTCTAGGTTCAGGAAAAAAAAATACAATTTCCAATTTCATTCTCTGAAGATGTCAGCCACAGATGCTGGCAAAATGTCAGGAAGAAACTCTTCTAGAACATGGCCACACAGTCCAAAAAGCCACAAAAAATAATTTCCAAGGTGTTGACTTTTTAAAGGAAAGGGTTGCTGCAAGTGCTGAAATACCATTTCCAGATTTGTATCTGAATACAAAACATGGTACCAGTCTACTAGGATCATTTATAGAATGATGCTAAACTAGGATGTTTGCAAAGAATCAATTTTAGAATGAAATAGAATCCATAGAAGCAGCAGAGGTTATATCTACAAGGATACAAGATAGGATTAGGCCTAAGCACCTATAGCAAACACGAGATCAGTAAATGGGCAAAAGTGCAATGATAACAAAGTAGTTTGCATGGTCTGTGGAAAAATTAATAAGTATAACACATGTTGCCAAACTGATGTATTAAAAGAAAGTCTGGGACCTGAATTCTGTTTGTTACTCTCAATTACATTGGATCCATGAAATTAGTTGTTGATGGTGCAGGGGTTATATGCTTGTACTGCAGCCACTTACTCAAAACCATAAAGTTGCGAGTTCAATACCAGCAAAAGGGCTCAAGCTTGACTCAGGCTTGCATCCTTCTGAGGTCACTAAAATGAGTACCCAGATTGCTGGGGGCAAGTAGCTTACAGTTGTAAACCGTTTACACACTTTTTAGGCGGTATAAAAATGAAGCTGATTATGAGCCTTGGGGAAAGTTGTGGGGAAGGGAGGGAAAATGGAGGTTTTTGTCCACATTTAGCATGCCCAGACTGTAACCCCTGGGAGAGGTTCAGAGAGAGAGGAGGAGGGAGGGAAGTGTCCCCCCCCCCCCTGTTTAGATCCTTCGTTACATACCCCTGTGTTTGACCTCAGCTTATCCACAGGTCATATCAAAATCCATGATTTTGCCCCCAAAACCTGCCCTCAACTTGTACATGAGTTCGATTTATGCATGAGTATATATGGTACATGGATTCATATATAGATTCATATGTATGAAAAAGTGTATGTGTATACAAAATAAGCTCTACATTCCACTTATCTTTCCAGAAATTATAGTTATGAGTCTCTTGCCTTATGTTATACAGTAAGTCTGTGACATAACCCTTCTCACTTATCCTTCTTCACCTAACAATTTTTGGATCTTTAGTTGGCTGGAAACATCAAGAACACTGATTTTTTTCCCCACTGGCCAAGTCCCAGCTATAGATCAAGTGAAAGGACTCTGTGTTCAGATAAAAGGATGAGAATTAAGTACACCATCTTTCACACCAAAGTGAGTTAAGTAAAGGGAACATGTTTGATATCTTTTGTGCCAGTTTTTATAAAATATTTCCTCTAGCTATCTTTAGAAACTCTGTACATAGATTTTTAAAATGTACAGAAAATGGAAAATTTGACAGGACAAAAAGGCAGCAATAATAATTAAAATGCATAATGGATTATCATTTTGTTAGTGCTGTGAATATGAAGCCAATTTTCTGCCTTGGGAGTTTTCTGAATAATTTTTATCAGGCTATGAATCCAGAATAAAAGAAAAGTATTTAAAAGAAACTTTATAATCACAGCAAACCTGTGATATGCCTTTTCATCTAATCATGCACATCACCTGGAAGTACTTTGCTGTGATGTGCAATTTGTGTCATTAGGATCTTAAACTTCAAGTAAACAGAAATTCATTGGGAAAAACTTCCCTGGATACAGAATTGAGGCACAAGGCAACTATTCTTTCTATTGCTTTTTGATATTTCAGTTATTTAAACCCAATGTCTTTTTTTTCTGGCTTGCAAAGGACTTTTTTTGGCTGCTGAAAATTATACATCTTGATGTGTTGTGATAGATTCATAGTACAATCCTATGTATGTCTACTTAGAAGTAACACATATTAAGATAAGACTTTTCTCAAGCAGATACGTGTAAGATTGCAAATTCAAGCAAGATGGCCTTGCTTTCAGTATGTTATCAGAAGTCTTTAAAAGAGAAATGTTACAGAAAAGCCTTCAGATGTTGCTATCTTTTGATTAATCTTACGTTATTTGAATTTCATTTCTTAATTGAAAAATTATTAATGTGAAATGCTGACTCTCTCTGTTTGCTGACCTATGGCAGACCCATGACTGTCATAAAATTTTCTTAGACGATGAATGCTCAGAGGTAGTTTTGCTAGTTCCAAACCCTTGGATTTCTATAGCTGTTTCTTAATCTTCCCCCCCATCATGATGACATCTTCCCTGTCTAAGAATGTTCAATGAGTAATGCAACATTATCATATCATGTGTTTCCCTTTCTCATAATGGTGACTACAGATAGTTCATAAAACTACACTCTCCTCTTTTTTTTTTGTTTTTTACTCTTCACTTTTCTGGGAACAAACTCTTTCTTTGGTTTTTAAAGAATGGAAAAGGAGTGAAGTTGCTTCTGTTTAAGCAGAAGTGATTGGGCAGCATGGACCAACACGTTGCTTTTTCTGAGTAGCCAGAGTTCCTGTGGATTCCTGGTTTGTTGCGTTGTGAAAACATATGAACTATTTGGCCTATTCAGGAGAACTGCATCTTTGATTCCAACATTTGAATCTAACTGAACCAGCCAAATAATGTCAGGATTCAGATTCATCCAAATTCAAAATGCACCAGTACTCTATGCCATCCAGAGCTCTCAGAGTGAAGAGTAGGACAAGCAATGATATGCCAGTTGGTGACCATGTTACTTGGAAGGATGTACTGATCATAGAATCATAGAGGTGGAAGATACCACAAGGACCATCCAGTCCAAACTCCCTGCCACGCAAGAACTCACAATCAAACCACCCCTGACAGATAGCCATCCAGCCTCTGTGTAAAAACCTCCAAAGAAGGAGACTCCACCACACTCTGAGGGAGAGTATTCCAATATTGAATAGCTCTTAATGTCAGGAAGTTCCTCCTAATGTGTAGGTGAATCTCATTTCGTAGCTTGTATCCGTTGATCCATGTCCTATTCTCTAGAACAGCAGGAAACAAACTTGCTCCATCCTCAATATGACATCCCTTCCAGACCCTTCACCATGCTGGTGGTGGAGATGATTAGCCCAGAATATGCAAATAACGTACTCATAGTTAGCATCATGTGTATGGGAGAAATATTAGTGACTTTTTGGGAAAGTACTATGTCTTTACAGTTATGTTGGCATGGATCATTTGTTTCATTTGTAGCCAATCTGGGTTTGATATATTTATCATTCTTTTATTGTGCAAAAGAAAAATAGGATAGCTTTGCTACTCCCATTCCCTAGTTGCAATAAAGCTATGGAGATTACTTTGATATAATTTGTATCATAATTTGTTTCCAGTTGGTCTCTGTACATTTTCTAGCTGTCATTTTCTATCAGCTGAATACTTCAATGACTAGGGATTGAAAATTAATTACCATAAACAACATATTATAGCATTTAAGCCTGTGATGTATTTAGTCTCCACTGATGAAGTACTGAAATATCACAGGCGTTCAGCACTATTTAAACAGTTAGAACTCATGGGCTCTAAAAATGACAGTTTGTTGTGAATATGTTGGAGCAGAGGTTCCAAGCTGTCATTATAAGAATGCAGATGGAATGTGTATTTAATCCCAATTCTCTTTCATTATATTTTTAGTATATACAGCATGGGATGTTTTAAGAAAATTGCTCATGGTGTCTACAGAGGAAGAAAGTTATATATACACTTTCAAATATACAGAATATTGAACATCTTACCCATATGTGCCATTTGTTTGCTTTCCTTCATGAATGTGTAAACTGAAGCAGTTTACAGTATGACCCCCATATCCATGGGAGTTATGTTCCAAAACACCCCCCCCCCGCCTTCATGGATACCTGAAACCATGGGTAATAGTGAACCTTATAATTTTCAGCAAGATGCACAACTTCCAGACCAAGCATGACACAGAATCAAACTGAAGGACTTAGAAAGGTCTAGAGAGAACATTTCTTTTGGCATTTCTGGGTCCTCCAGCACACTTCTATCTTATGCTTGGGAAGCTGATCATAGAATCATACTGGAGGACCTAGATATGTCTAGAGTGAACTTAATTTTTTTTAGACATATGTAAGCAAGACTGCAGATACTGAATTCACAAAAATGGTACATAAGCAATTAATACTTATTGGAATGTGCATATGTTTAAGTTCCTTTTAAGGTACAGTGGGCCCTTCCATTATCCAGGGGATCCATTCTGGAAACCCTATGTAAGGAGAATTCTGTGTATGCGTGAGCCCCCATTAAAGATAATGCGGCTTGTGCCCGTAGCGCAGCATGCACACCATGGGCACGCGTACCATTAGCCCTTCCGGGGTGTACTGAGCCTTCTGGCGCAGTTTTAAGCGTATGCTGAAAGTGGTGTAAGTCACGCCCAGTTATGATGCAGGCGCACTGTATATTTAAAAATGGTTGACTCTGGAGCCAGCGTGATGTAGTGATTTGAGTGAGAGTCAGAATTTGATTCTCTGCTTGGTTGTGGAAACCCCCCAGGTGACCTTGGGGGAGTCACTCTCAGCCCCAGAAAACTCTGTTATAGGCTTACCATAAGTTGAAAATGACTTGAAGGCACACAACAACAAAAAATCATAATTGTGTCTCATTTTGGTACAATGACATAGTTTCATTCACTCCATTATTCTCTAGTGTGAGTGAGAGACATATTTTCTCAATTCTTCCTGAATCAGAAGATGATTAGATAGCAACAATAGGAAGCAGTGGAGATTATCGCACATGCTTTATCCTGTCATTTTACCGATGGAATACATGTGTGTTTACTTCAAAGATGGGTCTTAGCGCATTCTCCCATCTGCAACCCTTATGCAACTCGGGGGTTATCCCATGGCTTTTCAAGGGCAGGATTTTCCTGTCCTTGAAAAATGGTGGGATAAGCCCAGGTTGCAGACGAACTGTTGATGCGCTGCAGACATGAGAATGTGGTAAGACCTGTCTTTGAAGTTAAACACATGTGCATCCTGTTGGGAAAACGATGAGAATTATGCAATAATCTCAGTGTCACTCTATAATCTGTCTTCACAGAGGGAAGGTAACATTTTTCACAATGAAAACCAAGTCCCATTATCAAAGTCTATTATATGGGACTTGGGGTGTGCAGGTTATAAGCTTGAGATTTGCCTAAAAAGTTAAAGTTGAATCACAGTTTAGCCTAATTAGATCTGTTTTTTATATATCTCATAGTAGGGAGTATATTTTTATGTTGCAAATAAGACATAGAAGTAGAGGACAGCTTCCTTAAAAACACAGGTGAAGAAGAATATTGTCAAATGAGTCTTCAGTAAGAAAAATGAAACTGTCCTGACTTCTTCTCCAAGGAAGGAACTTAGAAAAAATGAACCAGAACAGCTATTTTAAATAGCCATATCTTCTTTCACTATCAATGAAGCGGATTTACTGAGAGGACTTCCTTTTTTTCTCTCTAAATGTAGGTATGGTAGATTTGAACTGAATGTTTTAGGACAAATGCAATAACTTGCAGAATAATTTATTAAGTCACCATTTAGCAAAAAATTGTGCCTTTTGTGGGAAAATTCTCAGTCCTTCTAAAAGCTATGGTGACAAGTTTATATGGTTTCTGACTGTAACCAAATGTTCTTTAACAGCAGCAGCAACAACCCCAAACACTCTTAATATCTTACATGCTATTAGCTGTTGCTTTCAAAGAAACTCAGACTCAAGCTGAGTTTTGCAAATTTTTACACTGAGCAGAGTGTTGGAATACTAGAGCTGGAGAAGGTCACTGACCTGCATAAAGTGTCATGTGAGTTTTCAGAATCATTACTCAAGCCTTTTTGTGAGGAGGTCACAGAGGTTAGTGATTTCCCATATAATTGATCCCCCCCCCTTTTTGGCAGACATTTGATTGCTCAGGAGTAAATAGCCACAAGTTCATGCAAAGTTTATTAGGAAGGCATTAATCTGAGAAGTCCAACATTTTATCCCATCTCCAACAGCACTTATTTCTTTCTTTTTCTGTTGTTTATGAATTTCCCTTTTATTGTTCAGCTAGTTAATTTATTTGAGCTAAAATTGCTTCAGACTGAGGTTCTACTCTTTTGTCAGTGTGTGTATCTGCCTTCCACTTGACTTCATGGCCCCATAAATTTCATAGGGTTTTCTTCGGAAATACTCAGAGATGATTTTCCCAGTTTGTCCCTCTGTTCATATGTTTTCTCTGCATTTGCTCCTCATCCTCTCCCTCTCTCTTCCCCTCCCTTCTCCCTGCTTCTGGGCTTCTGAAATAGATCTTGCAGTGACCTTCAAATACAGGGGGAATTTAAAATTCGGCAGAAGGCTGGATGAGATCAGGTCAAGTGTCACATGTTAGTCTGTGCGCATAGGTTGTCCAATCATCCTTTTAATGTATGGCTTTACCTCTGCAAGATTTCATGTTATCACCCACTGTGGATAGAAAACTGGCCGAGTTCAATTCCATATCTCTCCTAATATTTAATCTAGTGTGGAAATCAGAATGATAACACTCAGGCAAATTTGATTTTAGGCTTAAAGTCAGCTCTCTCTATTGACAAGCTTCTGATCTGCAAATCTGACCACCTGTGGATAGCCACGCCCCATATTAGAGGTATGAAAGATGTGAACACCCATACAATGAAGAGTGTGACTTCACTGCACCACTAGTGAATAAAATAGGTCACGGTTGTCCACTTTTTAGTATCCGCAGGAGCCCCAGAAACAAACCCCACCAATATGGAGGGCCCAATGTATATCTTTTACCCAGATATCAGTGAAGCACATAAACATCACTGGATGAATGTGCTTATGGAAACAGAATAAATGTACAGTATGTGCAAAACAAAAGTAATGCCATTCCCTAAGAGCATAACTGCTAAAATAAATGAGCCATATTAAATACTATTCTCTCTTCTTAGTGGGCATTGAATGTACGGCTAGCTGGAACAGAGTCATCAGATTTACCTATGAAGCCTTAGCATATGTTTTGGAAATAGTGTTTTACTGACCTTTGTGTAACTTCCTTTCTCAATTTTAGTTTCATCATCAGATGATTTCCTGGTTGAGATCTTGTTTCAAAATAGGCTTTCAAAAAAGTATGTAAAGGCTCCCAAGATTTGACTAAACAGATCACCTTAATGAATGGACTGGCATCTTCTGTAAAGTGTAGCACTCCCTATTAGTTACATTCCTTTTATGAATGCATTATTGCATTGAGTACACAGTAGCACTTGATGATAATATATTAATAAACAGAGAACATTTGCTACTCCAAGAGAACAGTCGATGTCTGCTGTGTTACTTAAGGGACCTCTGCATGGTAATCTGTAGCATTAACACCACAGACTGGAATCTTAATTGGATAAATCTTTCTGAATTGGCATTCCAGACAACAACGTATGAATAAAATTTACTTTCCTTGCATAAGAGAGTTATGAAAGTATTGACAAACATTTCATTTGAAATCTGGAGAAGGGATTACATTTTTATGAAATAAGAATAATATAAAATCATAGAATCAAAGAGATGGAAGAGAGACCTCAAGGGCCATCTAGTTCAATCCCCTTGTTCTTCAAAGACATTGCACAGAATAAGAAACACAGCATTTCCAAAATACACATCACTAGCAACGGTAGCCACAAGTGCAGGGGTCTTAGGAGGAGTAATCTGAGTAATTTTGAATGCACTTGCAGTTGTCCTTCCACATTAGTGGGGTTAAGCAGTTGTGGATTGGATTGTGAAATCGAAGGCTTTCATGGATGGCATCCATTGTTTTTTGTGGGTTTGCAGGCTATGTGACCATGACCAAGAGTTTATTCTTGACATTTCTCTGGCATCTGTGGCTGGCATCTTCAGAGAATGCTGACATGGAAGTGAGTGGTGTGTGTGTGTGTGTGTGTGTGTGTATGCTGTTGTGACTCTAGGTTGGGAGGAGTAATTTATGTGTTAATCTGTGTATTGTTCTGTTGTTGAATGGACTGGATTATTTGCAGATTACTGTATTTGCTGCAGCCTCCTCTGCTGCCCTATATATGACTAAAAATGAGTTCTCTCTGGCATTTCTAGGTCCACCCACATGATTTTATGGTCACTGTCTGGTGCAAGTTCACTACAGAGTCACACTAGATGACCTAGAAAGGCCTAGGTAAAATAGTAAGAAGAATAGTGTCCTATGTTCATGTTTTTCCCCCCACTTTTATGGGAATCCTGCACCCCAACCCTCATGAAAGGTGGAGATTTGACTGTATTTTCTGTTGATTAATAAGAAAGCTCTATGATACATATTTCTGAAAACAAAATGGCCTAGTATTTCATTAGATGGTCAAAAGTAACATTGTCATAAATCAAAACTAACTTAATGGCAAATAACAAGAGAGTGAAAGTGCATAGGAAGAAACACCGTATGGGTAGTAGGGTGTTTAGGATGGGTAAGAAGGTTACTGAGAAAATGCATCAGGTTTATATTGGGTGGTAGATCAAACTATTGTTTGCTACTTGCAGAAATTTTGCAATACCCAAGTAAAAGGTACATTACTTTAATAATTGAATGCAGCTCTTTTGAAGAAATGGAGACAGCAACCAGTATGAGCATAAATCATTTATGTTGATTTAGAAATATGTAGTATTTCACATCCTATATTCTGACTGTTTTTTCTTCTTTGATATATAAAATACAGCATATTTGAAAGATGAAAATACATGCATAGACATGGAGCAGAGTGGGAAGTTCACGGTCATGAAATATGAGCTATATGTGTCTCGGCTGGCTAATTTGCTAAATCAGGAAGATACATAAATATATATAAAAGTGAGGCCCTAGAATTAAGGAGGATTGGTATGATGGAGGTACTAGAGTAATGACAGAATCTACCAAAGACAATTTCTTTGATGATGCATAGTGGAAGATTTGCTAGTGCAAGATTTTGGAATGAGCATTATATCTGGATAATTACCTTAGACAATAATCTATCTTTCTGTTCATTCATTAGGTTGTTTTTACAGTATGCACACACTTGGAATGTATTGAGTGCTCGCAAAGGTGCCATCAGTTGTGGACGATTGTTAAAAATATGCCTTATTAAATATTTGTTTAAATATCATAGTCAACACAGTAAAAAAACAAAATAAAAATTTAAAAAATAAATTATTCAGTATCTGCTAAACTAATCAAAATTTACTTGTTTTTCTCTTGCTGTTGTGCCAACATGGCAATAATAGTTACTGTTTAATATGTACATTTTGGCTTTTCGATTGTAGGTGATATGCAGTTTCCTCTTTGCATTATCTATTCTTTCTTTTGGTTTCAGCAGGGGGGCTTTCATAGCCAGTGTCCATAGTTTTCTGTGGGTTTTCTGGACTATGTGACTGCATTCTGGAAGAATTTATTCCTGACATTTCACCTGCCTCTGTGGGTGGCATCTGTGGCTGGCATCACCATCCTCTGAAGATGCCAGCCACAGATGCAGGTGTAATGTCAGGAATAAATTTTTCAAGAATGCAGCCACAAAGCCTGGAAAACCCACAGAAAATCTAAGTGGTTTTCTTGGCAATTTTTTTTCAGAGAATGTTTGCCATTGCCTCTCCCCTAAAGTTGAGCAGATGTGATACTGAGAGTTATATCAAAATGGGTAACATAGCATTACAAAATTGACCATGTGTCATGATTCACATCTTAATAAAAGTAAGTTGGCAGCGTTAGAGCTGCCCTTGGAATCTTAATATCTCATTTCATCAGTGGATGAATTTTGAAACCAATGGCACCTTTCTCTAGATATGCTTGGAAACTAACTGCAACCTATTTCTGGGCTTGTTTAGATGGTCGATTTACCCTGACTTCCACCCCAGGCTTTCTGCATCCTGTTTACATGATGCCAGGCCAAAACCCGAAATCGGGGCTGAACTATCTTCACGATGCCTACAACAAATGTGGGGTTTCTTTCCCCTATTTGTTTGATATTGCTGTGTGCCTTCAAGTCATTTCTGACATGGCAACCCTAAGGTGAACCTATCATGGGATTTTCTTTGCATGTTTTCCTCAGAGAGGGTTTGGTATTGCCATCCTCTGAGACTGAAGGAGTGTGACTTGCCCAAGGTCACCCAATGGTTTTTCATGGCTGAATTGGGATTTGCACCCTGGTCTCCAGAGTCATATCACTAAACCACACCGGCTCCCCCAACCCATATTTAAATAACTCAACTTCCCCTGTGGGTTTGAGGCTCTCTTTGCAGCAATGATTATGGCTGCCTTTTCATTTGTGGTCCTCCTGAGCCTCCAGGTGCTGGAGCTGTGGGTGAAACTCACTCTCAGGTCAGGAAGAGGTGAGGTGCCCAGCATCAATAGCATGGCTGAGCACGTTGTTTTGACCTCTGCAGTGGCACTAGGTAACAAAAGTGCTGTGTAGGAAGGCAGCCACCCCTCATTTGCTGCAAGAACAGAAAACCAGCATCAAAAGAGACCAGGTAAGGTGGGAATTTAGGGGGAGGGGGGGTTGGGGGCCAGAATACTCAGGGGTGGGTAGCCCATGATATTCTAGTAAGTATAAACCTGCCCTTAGACAGAAAAAACTTAGGGCCAAACAGACAGGCAAAAAGAGGTGTTTTCAGACTGGCTTGAAGGTGTGGCATTTTGATGACACATGCCTTGAAACCAGCAGAAAAATGTCCTTATGCAGAGAAAAGCCGTTTCAAAAAGAAGCAGCCTTTTCCTGCTTCTTTCTGGCTTGAAGCCATGTCATATGGTGATGATGTGAGTACTCCAGCTGCCTTGGGAGCCAGTGATGCGGCTGGTGGGGTTTCAATGTGGCTTCAGAAAAGGCAGCTTCTGAAGAAGAACTTTGCAAAGTGAATGTATTCCTTCCCTGTTTAAATTATTTTCACCACTTACTGTTGAGCCAAATATTTCTCACTAATTTTTGGGATGTTATTTTTACAATTTTTTTTTTGTAAAAACATATCATACCATAATACAGATAAACAAATCTCTGTGTGTGTCAGTTGTTGGATTGGGAACTGCATAGATAAATTGCATCCATAGCCAAGCTTGCATCTGACTCCTTACCTCATTGCTTTCACATTCAAATAGCACAACTAGTTGCACTTAAATACCTTTTAAAGCATTCCAATAAATTCCAATAGCATCCTCATAAATCCTTTTTCACTTTATTTCCATATGAAGTGTCAAAATAAATTTGCTTGTGTAGAAAGAGGAATGAGCAAGGCTTAGAAACCTTAGGCAATATTCACAGTGCTACATTCTGTAATAAAGTTTTGACAGTTCATTTTTGAAAGAAGGAAAATTAATGTCAGCCATACAAGCTTTATCTGGTTTCAGTAACAGCACCTTGGACAAAAATGTTTCATCTTTGGAGAGAAATTTCAAAACTTCTGTTAATAAAGTGGTGTAGGTTTTGTTTTGTTTTGTTTTGAAGATGAAGAATTGCAATAATCTTCGTATCCCTGGAAGGATGAGCAGGATAATGGATCTGGGAGACTGTAGGACTGGAGTTAACATGGATTTCATTGCCAAGTCAAGTCAGTTCCTCTCTAACATTTAACACATAAAAATAGATTTATTTAAAAGTCACAGATTAAATCTGTGAGCCACAGTTTTGTCTTGGATCTGTGGAATCTACTGCTATGATCCTGATGGTCAGTGTAACTGTGCAGGTGTCAGATCTGTGGCAACCATAGAGTAAAATGGCTGTGGATGTTATATCCATGTTATACACTCATCTCATAAGGCACAGACAAGATTCTAGCCATTATGTCAGAAGGATAATACTGTGGTCCAGAAAAGACAGAGGTTTTAATAGCAAATCATTTTTATGGTGTGGAGGTGATGTCTATCGTATCCACTAAAGTAGGGCTCAAGAAAGTGCAGCCCCCCCCCAGCATTTTTTGGCAAAAAAAGAAAAATTAAAATAAAAAAAATTAAAAAATCATGTTAACTTTAAATGACCTTATGACATCCTGTAGAGTGGTTTGTTTTACACTGTGAATCTGGAGACCAGGGTTTGATTTCCAATCGGTACTGGGTGACCTTGGGTGAGTCACATGCTGTCAGCCAACCTAAGTGACCAAAAACAAAACAAACGAACAAAAATGCACCACTCACCCACCCACCCCAAGTCATCCATATTGATATTTAACTGAAAACCCCACTGGAAGATACGGGGGCATTTTTTTAGCAAAAACAACCCCTTCCCCCCCAAAACCAAAATATCAAATAAAATAAATAAAATAATATAATATAAAAGTTGGAATGTGTATGCTCCTTTGAGGTCAAGTGAGAGGTGCATGTGGCCCCCAGAGTCCAGGTAGTCGACCTGTTTAGAATGCCTGTTCTAGAAATCAAACTGACATATTGGCTTCTGCAGCACCTTTCACCAGATAGTGCTAGCTGCAACCTTTCATACACAGAGAGAGCCTAGCTAGCTAACTACTGTATATTCTGTCAGCATACTGTTTGGAATACTGTAATTTGTTGTAACTGGGCCTGCAATGGAAAATGACTCAGAGGATTTAGCCTTGGAACTGGGCAAATGGATCACTTTTTGCCAGTCTTGAAACAAATACTTGGCTCTTGGTCCATTTCTGAGTACATTCAAGGTACTGGCTTTTGCCCTTTGAAGCCATAGTTCCTATGTCCCTAAAACCTTACAACATGTTTAGGTCAACTTCAGAGCTCTGTTTTATCTTATCTTTGGAACTGAGGTAGTATTAATGGTGATGAGGGTCTTTTTGTTGTGGCACTCCAGTTGTAAAATTTCCCCCCAGAGATGCTTTCTTAGATTGCCCCCAATGTCTTTATGATGCTACAAAAAGACCTCTTTATTTGACAAGACCTTTTAGCACAGTTCTTTAGTATGTGTCTTTATTTCATGTGTAAAAAATTCATGTGTAAAAATGAACGAGTCTCTCCTTTTTTTTTTTACAAATACTGTCTTTTTATAACTATTTAAAAATAAAAAATATTAGCTTCTCAGAATGATAAACAAGATACAGACATTCATAATAAATAATACACAGGTGCTTGTTTTAGAGCAGATATAATTATGGAAGGTAGGCTAAAAATGGATACCTCTGCATCTGTAGTCTTTTCTTTGTTTAAAGAATGGGAAGACATGCTGTCATACTGTGGGAAAAGATCATTCAATAGCTAATTTAAGAGTGAAAACTCACTCTTTCACTCAGTGTCTGTGAATTCTTAGCCTTTGCCTGATGCCCTCTTGGGATTTGTGGCTGGTGAGGAAACTTCATAGGAGCATGTCATAATCATCACTAGAAGTTACAGCTGTGCATATAAACACTTTGGGCATTAAAAATAAAGCATCTGGGCTGGCTGAAATCTCTTTTATGTAAAGGAACATACAACAATCTACCTAAAACTAAAATGTAAGAAATTTAAGACAGCAAGGCTTCTTTTAGCTACATTCATCAGAGGTTGAGAATTTGTTCAATGATTGTTCTGTTGAATAAAGCTCAGACTGTGATAATTTAATGTGGGAGGTGAGAGTGGTATGAATAGCTGGCTTTCCTGAATGTCTAATTGGTTACTGGAGTGAATATGTTGCTACAGGCTCAGCGATCATGTAGTGCTAATTCATATATTCTTTATAAAAGTTCTTCTCCATGCAAGTTGATTCTCATTTCTAAACTCTTATGCAAAAATAAATCAGTCTTAAAGGTACTACAGGACCTCATTCATCCTCTTCCTTTCTTTTTATAATAAAAAAACTGATGCAGTGAGGTGAAGCTATTATCCTTATACATGTGTCTTGTGAATATTTGCCATATTTCCCTTCCTCATATTTCTCTCTCCAGCACTTTATCTATAGTCTACAGGCCTTTGTTCTAAATTTATAGTAACTTAATGACACCCAATTTAGAAAGCAAATTCCAAATTGCATTATAGCTTTGTATGAAACTTCTCATCCCATTTCAATCTTTTAAACAGGCAGATTTAGAAATATCAGGATATTGAATACGGTATATACTTGACCATAACTCAACTTCATGTATAAGTCAAGGGCAGGTTTGGGGGGCCAAAATTATGGATTTTGAAATGACCCTTGGATAAGTTGAGGGTAAAACTTAGGGACATGTTAACAAAGGATGTAAAGAACAAAGCAAAAGAATATGATGTCAAAGGACCTGAAAATTTCTGGTAAGGTTGGTGTTTCTTTTAACTGCTTCCAGGACAGACTAAGCTGTTGCCTTTTGCTGTTCTACTGTGAAGAAGATGGCCCCTTTTTAAATATAATACTTAAAAAACTGTACTAGGTTGACCTGTGGATAGGTTGACCCAGGTTTTTAGGGTCAATTTTTTTACTGAAATTTCTAGACTTATACATGAGTATATACAGTAATTAAAGACTCTCCTAGAATTTGCCTGTTCTATATGTATTAACAGTGCAACTGAAATTCAAGTGTCTCTGGCCATCTAATCATATATGCTCACATCATTTTAAATTTCTGAATGATGTGAATCATTGGGTTAGTGCTAGAGTGTGATGGTTAAAGGGAATGGAGAGCTAACAGGTTCCTTAAATTAGTCCTATGAAAGTGTCTGACATTGACAATGTCAAATCCCATATTTTCCACTGTGGGATTTAGTACTTTGGCATCCAAATAAAAACTAATAATAAAGTATCTGTACACTTGGGATTCTTGATAAGAATACATGGATAAAGATACAGAGCTGTGTAGGGTTAACCATGTACTGAGAACCCTCTCATAAGATCCTTTTCTAGTAGGGACTGTTACCCTTTACAGAAGATGCCACCTGGTGATGTGTTAAGTCAAATCTTGGAAGCTTGCACATGGTTTTCTGAAAGCTCATTTCAAAACAAGATCTGAAGCAGGAGATCATCTGATGTTGGGGAAAATACTGTATCTTGATAAAATTTGGATGGAGGGAGCTTTCCTTCTTGTACTAGTGGGATACTCTGTTTGAATGTCTTTTCAGATTGGAAGTGTATCCAGTCACAGTTGGCCCTGAATTAATTTTTAACAAATAAAGGGGAAGCTTGCAAAACTAGCTGTTCTTAGAAGTGAAGAATTCCTGTGCATGTTAGATTTTTTAATCCCATGTAAATAATAAGGGTTGGTCTCACACTGACTAAAGGAGTGTTCACACATTCCGCTGTACTTGTATTCACATTGTATGGACAAATGTTCAAATATTTACAGATAATCTCTGTACCTGTGTTTATTCCTGAGTTGTACCCAGGGATAAATCTAGAAAACAGACCTAGTGTGTAGCTTTACCTGGGTAGAATTAATACATGTATATTTGTGTGAACACATGTTCACTTTATAGAGGCTATAAAAGTAGCCCCTAACACCTGCATGGGACACAGGCCCTCTTTGTTCTTAAGGAGCTGCCATAGGATATTTTGAGGATAATATTTTATATGTGAAAGAGGGAATTCTGAGAAAGAGTGAAAAATCTGAGAAAGTTAAGACTGAGGAGAGGAGTAAGACCAAAGAGAGCAAGTGTGTATGGAGAAAAAGTCAAAACTGAAGATGATGATGAACTATCTTTAATACCCCCAAATGTAGCAGCAGCTTTGTGGCCATAGAGTGGTAGGATGAGCCCTGGAGCTGCATGCACATTGCACAATATTTGAATAAAACTGTCCCAGGCTATGAATAACATGTACACAGACTGTTAATTGTTACACAGAGTGTAAACCACCTATCATACACATCTATTACACCTATTCTATATATAGACTACATCTGCTGATGGCAACATGTGAACATCCTAGTCTGGTATTTATCAAAATGGGGCTCTATGGACTGGTGACAATCTGCAAGCCATTGGCTGCCAGTCAGCAAAGAACTTCCAGGGAAGAATCAAACAGTCATAGCCAATGGGCACAAACATGAGAATCAGTGATCTAGAGTATGCAACCTCTAGTATGAACAATCTTTGTTCAGGAAAGTTCCTACCTAAAACCTTCCGAGTCTTTTTGCAGTACAAGCATTAAAAGTCTGGATAAGACTCTTATGCCATTAAAGTTTTCTGCAGAGATTGGTATCAAAGTTAATTTGCTTTAACATGAACTTTAACTTTAGAAATACAAGTGATATATTCTCATACATCATGTGGTCCAATTTTTAAAGAGCTGTACCTAACTTCTAAACTAACTGTTTAAATGAAAGTTTGCACTGGGTCTTGTGATAATAGTTCATTTATAAGGCGTAATATTTTTATGTATTTAAAAATACAACAGTATAATTTCCTAATACTGTTTCAGAAGCTATGGTCTGTCAGTGAAAACATTTGTAGATAACAATGACACTAGCTCTTGTGACTCGCTATTGTAAGAATTTTTCAGGTTTGTTTACATTATCTTGCCTATATAGACTGTTTTCAACCATATTATACATTCATTATGAACACTTCTTATTTTCTTTCTCTTCCCCTTTTCTTCACTTCTCTTAGTACAAATCCACTTGGTGCCGTAAAATCCAGCCATTTTTACCTTTTACTAGTATGAATAATCCTACTGAAATATTGATTAACTCATTTCCAAGTGTTTCTCTACTGTTTCTAGAGAAGTATATATACCGTATATACTCGACTGTATGTCGAGAAATATATGCCCCAAAATTGACCCTAAAACCCTGGGTCGGCTTATATACATCAATACAGCTTAGAAAGGTCCTGAAACAAGCACTGTCTGATGCCCCACTCTTTGTGCGTTGAGGCAAGGGGTTGTGTGTGTGTGTGTTTTCTGATTTTATTCTGATTTGAAAGTCTTCTCTTCCCATCAAAGAAACCCCTTTTAGCCCCTCTTCTTTCTCTTCCCAGTCAGATCTGAAAGCCTTCGCTTCCCTACAAAGGAACACCCCTTTTAGCTTCTTCTTTCCCTTCCCAGTCCAATTTGAAAGCCTTCTCTTTGCATCAACGAAAACCCCATATAATTCCACTTCCTTTCCTCCTCAATCCAATGTTAAAACCTCTGCTCTAGTGCCTGGGTGGTGGTGGTGGTGGTGGTGGTGGTGTTAGATGGTTGGGAGAGGTCCAGACAAGGAGAAGGAGGAATGGAAGTGGTGTTTCTCCCTTTCCATCCTTTGTTATAGCCTGCTAGGTTTTACCCTCAACTTATCCGCTGATCATATCAAAATCCATGATTTTGACCCTGAAATCTGCTCTTGACTTATACATGAGATTGACATGTATGAGTATATATAGTAATTTTAATTTATGCTTATTGTATCTTTATCGAGAATTTCGTTTAAAAACAAGAAAGATTTCTGAAGTTCTTTTCTCAATCTGCAGAGTTCTGTACTTGTAACACACATCCCACTTTCACTTTTTGTCATTTCCTAATTTAATTATGGGCATTTTGTGATAATACAACAGTGTGAATGCAGACCTATTAAATTTTGGTTAGTTTTTATAAGGAGCCTCAATATTATACGTTTAGAGACACATTTAGTAAATGAAGCATATTCTTTAGTGTCTTGCAAGGAGACCCTGCTCTATAAAATTTTATATCTTACAGTTGCCTTCAGTGTGTACTAGATATGGACAATCATAGCTGAAATGTGTCTATATGTCTTCAGTGGCAATTAGGAATCCAGGTTATGTACATGCAGCTCTTTTTCTCATATTTATCCTATTACATCCTGGAAAGGTTTATGTAACTCAAAAGTAGCTATAAGCACAGTTGTTCAAATAAAATATGGTGTCTGAACCATTTTGAATTCTGACTGATTTCCTTTGGGAATGAGCTTTCTTCTAACTTCTTTGCAGTCTGAATAATGCAGTCCCAAGAGAAGGCTTTACAAACCATACAAAGAAATGTTGCCTAATGTTGGGCTGGGGATTTCAGTGCAGTATTTCAGAGAAGCTCAGGAAGGGAAGAGTTCCTTGAAACCAAAGGCTCAGGAACTGCTTTGACTTGCAGTCTTTGGGTCAGTTGAGGAGTGTACAATTTTCTTTGAGCCTTAAGAAATCAGCTTTGGGAGGGCTTAAAGAATAGTAGCCTATAGGACTTGACCAAAAAGCAGCAAAGTGATTTTGATTTTTAAAGACAATTTGCTTTGTTCAGCAAAATGTTTTCCATCATCAAACATGCAATTTGGGTTGTGAAAATAAAACCTTTTTAAAAAGTGTTTCCACACTAGTGGAAAGTCTGTTTTGCAAAGACTCATTGCCAGACGATGGAGCCCCATCTGTGGAGAAAGTCCTTATAAGTGCATTAGCCATTCATTCATTTGCCTAAGATGAAGTGCCCTCCCTCCAATCCATCTGCCTTGGTCCAGGCCTCAGAGGGAGAGAAGAAATTCTGCTGGGCCTGATCCCCTTCTACACCACCATTTCCTTCTCCTTTTGTGTCGTGTATTTATAGATTGTAAGCCTGAGGGCAGGGAACCGTCTAATAAAAAAAGATTTAATTAGTATAATAATAATCATCATCATCATCATCATCATCACCACCTAGTTGAATACAGTTGCAATGCTATTCTTAATGTAGTATGAAAGGGATTTCTGAGTTCATTTTTTTCTTGTAACACAAGCTGCTACCACACTGCAGAAATAATGCAGTTTGAAATCACTTTAACTGCCATGGCTCAATGCTGTGGAATCCTGGTACATGTCATTTGTTGTTATACCAGAGCCCTATAACAAGGGAGGCTAAATGTCTTACACAATTGCAATTCCCAGAATTGCATAGCATTGAGTCATGGCAGTTAAAGTGATGTCAAACTGTATTATTTCTGCAGTTCACTTGCCACCACAGATATCATTTGGTGTGTGTATGATATGTTCATGTAATCAAATATGTAAACCAAAAGGGTTTTTATGTAAATATTTTGAAGATACTTGAAATATCTAAGGTTTTGCTGTCCCAAGGAAAGACAGATTCTGATAGACATATTAATTTAAAATATAGTTTAGGCTGTAGTCTGTGGTCCTAGTACACAGCATCAGAAGGGCCATAAGAAGGCCCAGAAATCTTCTTTGTGATAATTGAGGAAGATTCAGCCTTGATCTAGTCTTGGAAAATCTTTCCTGCCCCCACTCTCAATCAGAACTCTAACTCAAATAGCAAAGAAAAGAGACATGCTGGGTGGAAATTTATGGCAATAGCCATAGCAGCATGGATCTACAGGAGTCATAGCTCCCTCAGTCTCCAAATATATATCCTCAGTATGGGAGTTTCGATGGGAGCAGACTTTGTTTCAAAGTGGGGGGAAAATAGATGTGTGGATGGACCAGGGGTTAGAAGATGTTAAGAAACAGATTTACAGAGTAAAACCACCAAGATCAGAACACACCCCTTCTTCTTAGGTTTTCAGCCATAATCAGTTTAATTTCTGATCCAATCCCCCCCCCCCCCCCCCCAAAAAAAAACCCCTTTAGTTAGCTCTGTGAACATTGTGGGTCATGAAAGTCCTGTTACTGTGAAGCTGCCTTAAAAAAGGGAGACATTGATGACCATTGAATGCCTAGCTACCTTTTCCTGTTTACTGTATTGGAACAGATAATGTACTACTCAGGTAAAGCCTCTTGAAACAGCACGTTTCCTCTTGAAATATGCTATCTTCACAGTATTAACTTTTATGCAACCATGTGATGTGTTTCTAGGAGAGAATGAATATACTTTATCGATCCAGAAAAGAATGGACTTTCAATAAGTGCCTCTCTAGAGGTTACTAATTACTCCTCTATTGCTAAGGTTAATAATGAGTATGGGTAAACAAGTGCTGAAAAAATAGAAACTAATTTCATCTTTGCATAATTTGTAAGCTATGACATTTCCACATAATTATGAATGTGATGCATTTTTAAGAATCCCCAGGAAGTGGTTTATACAGATTCCTTAATCCTTAACAACTGCTTTTGGGTTCTAAATGGGTCATCCAAAAATATACTTGTTTTTTCCCCCTTTAAATGTTGCCATTGTGCTACTATTTTTCTATTCTTGTAAATTTGCCTGTATGATCTTTTCAGAGATCACAGAACCATTTTGCTATTCTGCAGCATCATCTAGCCCCAAAATGTCCTGCTGGCTTACTTTGGTCCAGCTAGTTGATTAATTTCATCCTTGCTGCAAAGTCTGCTGAAATCCCTAGTGAAATCCTTGTGTAAATTTGACAATTGACACATACACAACTATTTCATGCCTTAAATTGCATCTAATTTAATTCCTTGATTCTTAATCACATGTATTCCTGAGCCAGCTAACAATAGCAATAAAATCACTAATACAAAATTAAACTGTGTGGTTCAACAAATTCAGCTCAAAAGTATGTATCAGATACCATTCAAAACCATTCTACAAACACACATTTAACTCTTTTTCAGAAAATCATCTTAGAAAATGGGATGCTTTTGCTTGGTGTCACTAGAAGAAGATACCAATAGTTGACTGGGTTCAGTCCTTCAAACATGCTGTTCAGAATTGTTCAGGATGCCTTGTATTCCTCTTCCTAACTTACAGTTTTCTTTCTACCTTTTTAGTACTTAGCTTAGCAGAAATCTGTCAACCAGTGCTAATGTTTTGATTATTGGTAATCCATTGTTTGGTACAATTATTAACAATTTGATATGTCTTTCAATATATACCATTATCTGTTTTCTTTATGTGTTTTCTTTTAGATTATACAACAAATCCTCCTAAGGATGAAGATGAAGCTTTCCAAAGAGTTCCTCCATCTCAGATTTTGCATTTTAAAGGAAATTGTTTAAAACTCAAAGGAATATATTCACTAACCTATTTTATATTTTTTTTAAAATGAAATCCAAGGATGATGGACTTATTTTGCTTTTTGTTCATTTTCACTCAGTATAATGAAATCTCATTATCTTCATTTAATTCAATGGGGAATACCTGAGCAAGCACTGTAGGCTTTTTTGTTATTAACCTCTTCCCCAACTATTTTATGTATAACACATCTCTTGAAAACTACCATATTTGGTTAAATAGTCACCTTTTAAAAAAAACTTACAACTTTCAATTGATTGTATGAGGATTATACAAGAATGTTTGATTGTGGAAAATGACTTAAATTCATTTGAGTTTTCTGCCGGACTGCTGTAAATGCCTCCTTACAACAGTGCTGTAATGGTACTAATATGAGGCATTGCATCCATTGTTGCATAGCATTGTTACCAAATGACTTGCATAAACAGTGTTTCAGGTGTGACGGACCAAGTCACAATATCCAGAAGCATCCTCTATGCAGAGGAGAAAATAAAGTTCTGTTGCACGTGGATAGCAAACAGATGAACTTGCTTGCAGTTTTGGAAGTAAGGACTGTTCACAGTGAGAGTTGGGCTGGGCTGTTTTGCTTGAAGAAAGGAAAGCTATGCAGCTTAATGTTTGGATTATTAATAATGATGCTAGTGATGGCATCATATATACTGACGGGAGCTAAAGGTGGACTCTTACTGATACAGCCAGTGCTCCATTATGGAACCTTTACCAGCAGCTCAAATGCGATGGACAATGAGAGCATTGGTGACATGAAAGACCATTACCACATGTCTAAAATGAATATTTCATATGCAAAGGATTATCCAAGCATTAAAATAATTATCGATACTATTAATTCAAACATTGAATTCATAACCAGAGAACTTCCAGACATGGAAGACCTGAAGAAACAAGAAATGCACGTGAGTATATATAAAAGTGGGACACATTTTTGTTCTATTGAGGATTACTGGACTTGACAATTGTGGTAGATAATCCCCAGTGCTATCATTTTAAATTAGCATATGGTGCCTTATAGCCCAGAGATCATTTTCACTTTATATGATCATTTCTGGTTGACAGTCAAGTAGCCTGATTTTGTATACTCTAGATACTGCATAGTGTATACTGTTGAGGAAGAACAAGGAAGAAGAACATTTATGCAAAGTCTCATTAGGTTTTATACTAGTTTAGTTTCAAGACACATTGCACCTTATATAAGACTGCCTTAGGTGCTTGACAGACCGCCCCAAAAGGATGAGCTGGAGCCACCCATTTTTACTCCTGATGGAGGCTGCAGCAGCCAAACAGTGCAGTCTCCGTCAGGAGTAAAAGGAACCTGCTAAAAGCAAGTTCTTTTTATTGTGCACACCGGGCACCATTACTGCACCATTGGCGCACTGGTGCTGTCGATGATGCAAGCACAGCACTGAGACGTGTGGACGCTGCACCACACTTGAGTCCTGATGGGAGCTCCCCTGTGGATGGGAGGCCACCATTAGAGAGGACCTTGAAACATTAGTACATGCACTGGTAACCTCTCGATTAGATTTCTGCAATGCGCTTTACATGGGGCTACCTTTGTACCAGGTTCGGAAGCTTCAATTAATCCAGAATGCGGCAGCTAGATTACTTATGGGGGCACAAAGAACTGACCATATTACCCCCATATTAAAAGCTTTACATTTGTTGCCGATTAGCTTCCGAGCGCAATACAAAGTGTTGGTTATCACCTTTAAAGCCCTATATGGCTTGGGCCTGAATTACCTGAAGGAACGCCTTCTCCTACACAATCCGCCCCGCACCCTCAGAATATCAGGAAAGAACACTTTAGAAACCTTGAGTACCAGGTTGATATCAACCTCCAATAAAACCTTTTCAGCAATGGCTCCGAAATTATGGAACGACCTCCCGGAAGAGATCCATCTTATTACCACCTTAGTTGCCTTTAAGAAAGTGCTAGAGATGGATCTCTTCCAGAGAGCTTTTCCACCTGATCTACTGTGATTGCTCACTGATAGTGAGATCTAATACGGACAGTGATAGCCGAGGTATGGTGAATTAAGGATTAACTGTTTTATTGATTTTATGATGTAATGATTTTATGATTTTATTGGCTTAGGAATTGTATTGGATTTTGTAGATTTTAATTGTTGGAATCCCACCTCGATCCTTGGGGAGAGGCGGGAAATATAAATAATTTATTATTATTGTTATTATTATTATTATTATTATTATTATTATTATGCCACCGTAATGTACTAGGGTTTGGGAGCGTGCAGTGTCCCAAACCCTAATTTTGGCCCAAGGCCGCCGCAACTCCAGACATGAAACTGGTTTTCCACTACACCCTTTCTCACAACTTAATGGATATACAGGAAAAAAAAATAGATAGCTCTTACCTCTGGAAATGTATTTACTGTATATACTCATGTATAAGTCTAGAAATTTAGGTCAAAAAATTGACCCAAAAAACCTGAGTTGACTTATCCATGGGTAATGTAAGTACTGCATCTTAACTCTTACATAAAAGAAGGAACCATCCCCTGATGAAAAGCAAGAGTATAATCTGTCCAGGAAGCACTGGCCCCCTTTACTCTCTCCATCCGGTCTTAAGAATAAGCACAAAAAGTTATGTCTGATGGACTTTTGGAAGTTATTTGATATTGTTTTGCTTTGCTTCATCCTTTAGATCCTTTCCTATATGTCCCTAAATTTTACCCTCAATTTATCCACGGGTCATAGCAAAATCCATTTTGGCTCCAAAACTTGCCCTCAACTTATACATGAGGTCGACTTATAGTCGAGATTCATTTATTTATGGTATAAAATGAGTGAGCCTGTAAAGGTGCTTTATTAAGTCTAATTTGGTTCTTCCATTGGCAATTCTTATGTGATGACTTGTCACTAGGAGTCTGTAGGTGCTATGCAATACCAGAAACTTATGAGTATGCGGAAAGCTAATCAGAGTTACAAATATAATATCTGCATTGTAGAGTGAATGTCATGCAGAAGTGTCTACAAAGACCTATGTGTAATTCTTTTCCTTTGTAGAGATGAAGAAAATTACATCTGCTCTAGAAAGTAATATCTGAAAAAGAACTTATTATATGAAAGATTAAATAATTGCAGGATTCAGCCTATATAATCATTTGTGTGTGGGTTTGTTTAAAAGCTACAGTACACAAATGTATTTTCCTTTGCTGCCTATTCTCCTGGTCCTGTAAGTGAGTACCAACATAGGGCACCTAAGCATTAACATTATTGGAGTGTGCAAAGAATGGAATTATTATAACTGAATATGCTACCATAATTTTTCTTTACAACATTGACTAAAGCTTTACTTCTTTGTGTTGCAGATGTTCTCAGTAATTCCTAACAAATTTCTTCCAAACAGCAAGAATCCTTGCTGGTATGAAGAATACCAAGGAAACACTACCAGAAATCCTTATGCTACAAACTCCTACGCATTATATTCCAAGCGTTTTCGGACAATATTTGATTATCTTAGGAAGGTATTCTGGAATCATTTGTATCATTACAAGGACAAACACTATCGGCTTCGCTGCCTTCCCCATTTTTACATCATAGGCCAGCCAAAGTGTGGAACAACAGACCTTTATGACAGGCTCAGATTACATCCTGATGTGAGATTTTCAGCCATTAAAGAGCCCCACTGGTGGACAAGGAAACGGTTTGGTGAGTAAACACCTGGTCTGATATGTCAGAGTAGTATTTGCAGAAACTGATGCTTGTTCATCCATAGGAAGCAGTAGCTCTTTAGTTCTGAAGTTTCTGGATACTCATGAGACAATAAATATAATGCTGGAAATCTAGATATGAAGTCTTATTGTCTGGATCTCTTGCAGGGTACCTGGGATGCACAATTTGAACTAATGTTCTTTTTGAACTAATGTGCCTTTTTGTAGCATATCTCTGGAGGGCCCCAGAGACACTGATTTGAGGGGTTTTAATGATGGGCACCCAGATTCCAATAATGATCAATTGCTAGTTTTCTTTTGCAAAACGCTAAAGTCTGGTTATGTGTAGCTGGCATTTTCAGTTGATGGAAGGATACTGGCAGTTGCCAAAGAGTACAGATTCCTGGCACTGGGCTTGTGGCTAAAAAGTGTATACATAAATGATGCCATCACATATTTGGCACAAGTTGTGTACATTTCCTCTAGGCAAGCAGGTGACAGTTTCATGACAATTACTTTGCATCATAGAATTTGTCAGTCTGCATTGGTCTAATCTGAATGGTGTGCACAGTTGGGTGCTTGTTCTCATCTGATGATAATCTCGTTCAAGGACACAGTGACAACAGTATCTAATGTCCTCCTTGCTTGAGTGCCAGTTTGGCAGGAGTGAGCATTGGAAGCAATTACAATTATTGTCTAAAACTAGGAAAAGTGTCAGCATCTGGCATCCTTGGGCCTGAGGAGTCTGGTGCTGACTCTGCCTCTGCTATAATACTTCCAGTGGCTTCCTTTGGAGGTTCAGAGGCTGGGAAACAGAATGTTATTATTTTCCTTCAAAAGCTGCAAGGTTAAAATTTTGAGATTTTGGAGCAGTTGGAAATATGTTTTAATTAGTTGTCCTGTAACAGTGAGCTACTCCTCTTCCTGCTGCCTTAGTAAGGAAAAGAGATTCTACCTCAACATTAGGAGGAACTTCCTGACAGTAAGGGCTGTTCGACAGTGGAACACACTCCCTCAGAGTGTGGTGAAGTCTCCTTCCTTAGAGGTCGTTAAGCAGAGGCTGGATGGCCATCTGTCGGGGATGCTTTGATTGGGAGTTCCTGCATGTCAGGGGGTTGGACTGAATGGCCCTTGTGGTCTCTTCCAACTCTATGATTCTATGATTTTATAAGTATCTCCAACATTAGTAATGTTTCTGTTCACTTATGTCCTGAGATACATGGGAACAACTGAGACTTTGTAGATCTGATTCCCAGTGTTTTGGCTATTTGTTGCTATAGATCGCCTTGAAGACTGTGGCCTATACTATGTAGAAGAATATTTTGCAATGAGAAGTTGTCCATTTCCCCCTTTTATCTGCCATTAAATAGAGTACTGAAAGGAATTCATAACAACTGTGCTTCTAGAAATCTGGGCCAAAGCTAACAAAATGAAATTCAACACAGAGAAATGTAAGGTACTGCGGAAAATAGAATTCACAGATATAGGATGGGGGACACCTGGCTGAATGAGACTACATGTGAAAGGGATCTAGGAGTCCAAGTAGAACACAAATTGAACATGAGTCAACAGTGCGATGCAGCAGCTAAAAATGCCAATGCAATTTAAGGCTGGATCAATTTTACATTTTTCTGCCTAATAAAATAACCATCCATCAGAATGAAATTCTTCCCTTTTATTGGAATTTCCCATTAAATATTTTTTTTATTGGAATCTCCCAGTAAAGATTCAAATAAACATCTTACAATAAATATTTAATAGAATCTTCCAATAGAATAGTTTATTGGCTGTTCTCTCTGCTGTTATGTTACTAGCATTCTGAAATGTATTTTTTCAATGTTTATTTTAACTGTTCTTGCATTCCTTTTGCTAAAGTTTGATAATCCCTAAATCATTATAGCATTCACGGAACCACCATTTCTTTCATTTTGCAGAGAAATGGCGGTTTTGTGAATGCTTTAATGATAGGACACCTCCATGACGATTTCATCACAGGAGACAAGCACGACTGGCAATCACACCCTCACAATTTAGGGACAATCTAGCCATATTTTAAGGATGCTAAGCCTCCATATGATAACCTCCTATGAGTTTTCTTGCAAAACTACCAAGGAGGAATCTATAACCATGGCATCAAAATTATGGTTTAACAAGATTGATCAAGCCCTGCTCTGAATTATATACTAAAAATATATATGCTCATGTAATGATTTTCTGTTTCACCATTCATGCACCATATGAATAATCATTGTGTGATGACATACAGGTTTTTAGAACATTAGTATATTCCAGTGGGCCCTTGGAATCTGCTGGTGTTCCAGGACCCCATGTTGATATCAGAATCCAAGCATGTCTATTAAATATGGCGGCATAGTAAAATGGTATCCCTTACATAAAGTACATAAAGCAAAATAATGGTTTGCTTTTTAGAATTGATATATTCTTTGAATATTTTAGTATTAATGTTTTAATACTTTAATATTTTAATACTAATATTTTTGTTTTTTATATATTATAATGTGTTTTATTGTTTCAGTCTTGACTATATATGTCTGATGTTCCACCCTTTGGTAAAAAGCCATTATAAATACATGTTATTATCATTAAGTTAAATACCTTGAATTTCACATACATTTAGGCTTTTTGCGAATTGTGTTTTTTACTTCTTTAACATTTCAGGAAAGTCTTTTTTTTTCCTTCAGAAATTTAGATCAACAGAATTCTCCCCCTTAAAGCTTTGTTTTCAGACTTTTCTTTCTTATTCTTATTTTCAGGGATCATTCGTTTGAGGGATGGATTTCATGACCGTTACCCAGTGGAAGACTACCTGGATCTTTTTGACTTGGCTGCTCATCAGATTCAAAATGTGCTTCAGGGAGATAATGGGAATGACAAAATGAGCAACATCATCATTGGTATGAAAACTATTGTTTGTGGCTTATACAGTATTTGTATTACTGTAACAGTATTTCTAGTTATCTGCATCATGATTGCAAGGTCTAGTTAGCACTTGAATGGGAAACTACCAACAAATATCTGGTGCTATCGGCTATATTTTAAAGGAAGGAACTGGCAAAACCACCCCTGACTATTTCTGCCTAAGAAAACAGGTGACCAGAGGGCACATAGGTGACCAGAGGGCACATAGACACACAGATTAGGAAAAGAGTTCATTGTTATCTGTCAACAGTGCAAGCTACATTTGAGCTAAAAATATGAATAAGGTAATAGTATTTTTGCAGAACAATTTCTGTTGGCAAAATGGAGGTCAGATTTAGCTATTTGCTTCTAAGAAGAATAGATTTAGTCCAGAAATGTACCTGTTGAGCATGATTGATGAACACATTGAAAAAAGCAATGAAAGAAAGACACTCTACATCAGTGGTCCTCAAACATTTTTGGGCTACTGCCCCTTTGAGTGTGAACCCTAGTGCCCCCCAACACATATTTCTTGATATTAGGTCTACGTTCAAAACAGCCAATATTGGTTGCTGCTTCCTTTGCCATGCATTCATCCTGGGAGCAGCAACCAAGGCTGAGCAGTGACTGAGAAGTCTCTTGCCTATGCTAGCCTTATGGCAGAAGCATCACTTGGTGTGATCACTAGAGTTGGTGTCACCCCCACCCCACCCCATTGACTGTCTCCCGTACCACAAAATACAGAATCTTTAGTAATGTTTTTTATACTAATTTATATATAAATAGTAATTCCCATATTTCACTGAATGTAATGGTAATAGTTGTGACATAAACAACTAGCAAAATTAAATTTATGTCTTTAAATTATGATATCATACAAACAGAATAAATGTGTTTACATATACATAGTTTCATCTAGTTAAAATGAAAATTTGGTAAAGTGTGATTTTTTTAAAGAAAATTTTATTTATTTATTTTTAAAATTAAAAAAAATAAACAAAAATTAAAATTTCATTTAAAAAAACAACAACTGGGGTCTCTCTTTCCACCTCCCACTCACCTCACACCATCTCTTCAGCATTTTAAAGAGGCACAGGGAAATGCCACAGCTCATTTCTGCAAAATGCAGATATGTAATAAGCAGTGGTCTCACCCCATCTTGGAGTGTCACCTGGTGTGGTCTGAACCCTCATGCACATCCTAGTGACGCCACTAGTATGGAGTGTGTGGGCTGCACTGGGTGACACCACAGCCACCACCCTAGCAATATAACTGTTTCTCCCTAAATATCCACCTTTTGGAAGAAATGGGCCATAGCGTTAATGTATCTTGGAAGACACAAGGAGCTTAGCAGAAGAGCTTAGCAGAAGAGAAGGTGTGGCCAGGTACAAGGCTTCTTTCTCTTCCCATTGAGCTTCATGCACCCTTTGGGAGAAGAGGAGGAGACCAGGCAGGACTTTCTGGGTTCCTCTGTTCTCTTGGTATGGCTTGGCCCCATCCATGAGCAAAGGAGAAGCAGGATGATCAGGAAGTGAATGAGTGTAAGGAAGGCTATTGTCTGCTATTGGCACAAGAAACGTCAGCTTCAGGACTGGGGTACAGGAGTAATCTAGGGGTTTTTCATCCTCTTAACTCCCAAAGCAAAAGGCTTTTGTTAGAATAGGAAGCAGCAGCCTCCATCTTCAGGAGTGGTTGCAGGAGGAATCCAGGGATTCTTCCTTAACTTAACTCTCAAAGCAGAAGGTTATTTTGTCAATTCTGTTCCCTGCTTTTGGAAGGAAGAATCCCTGGATTCCTTTGCACTCCACTCATGAAGGAGTCTCTTGTGTGAATAGGAGACAGCAGCCTCTGGCTTCAGGAGTTAGGATGACAAAGAAGTTGTTTAGGAGTTGTTTATGTCATAATTCTTGCCATTACATTAAATGATATACAGAATTATTATGATGTAACATTAATACAAAAAACATTACTAATAATTCTGTATGGTCTGGTAGGGGAAGAGGTCAGTGGGGGGTTAAACCATGACTCATTGCAGCAAGTGACACCAATCTTAGTGACACCACTGCTTTGTGGCAATGGCCAGGGCAAGCAAGAGGCCTCTTGTTTGGTGCTCAGTTGCTGCTTCCAAGATGACCAGGTGCAAAGGGAGAAGCTTCACAAGATTGGTATGAAGAGATATGGTAAATAGCAATTAATGATAAGTTAATTTGTGAAATTAAGGTTAAAAAAAGGAATAATGAAGAGAAATGATTTGAAGCAATATGGAAAATATTTGTACAAAAGGCTTTATGACAGAATCATAGAATCATAGAGTTGTGTTTTATTACTGCAGGAAGAGTTACAATTTTGGAGGGTAGAGTAATAAGAAGATACTAGGCTCTGGTGATGGGGAACACTTGGGGGAAGGGGGAAAAAGAGAAAAGAAGTACAAAATGAATTAGTGATATAATTAACGGTATTATGCCTTTGTGTAATTATGAAAAGTATATGGGAAAAAGAAGAATAAAGATTGTGTTTTGTGTTTTTGCCCACTTTGGGAGTCACTGCTGTACACGATTATGGTGATAAGACTTATATATGCACAAAATTAGAGATCAGCAAATATCCCTTCCACAGATGGCTTTCTTACAAAACTATTAGATCTAGTAGAAATGGACAAATTGACTTGCTTACTAAGACAAAATACAGCTTCCCAAAAGACAAAAATATAGCTTCCCAAAAGACTGCAAAATGCTAATAGAATATATGAACCAAAGATAGGACACCCTACATACTGGGTAGTAACAATAATTATTATAATCACTCTATTGGACTTATATGTACAGTAAATACAAATTTGGAAAGGCAGTAATTAAGAAACTATATTTAGATTAAATAATGTAAATATAATGTTAACTAAAAATGTCGAACTAGTTATGACTAGTGACTGGCAGTTGTGCAGACAATTAGTAGTTGATTATAGATTTTTGATGAGTAGAATAGAAGAGGAATAACAGGACAGAAAAATGTACAGATAAGTAGAGATCAGATATTGAGGATAGAAAGGAAAACTTATGGGAATAAACAAACAACAAATCTGAAGGTAGGAAGTATTTGGATGTAAAAATTACCCTATGTATTTGACTTCAAACTAAAATAATTTATAATAATAATAATAATAATAATAATAAATATTTATTTATAATCTGCCCCTCTGAGTGAGCAATTGGGGCGGGGTACAACATTTAAAAACAAGTACAATTAAAATATTACATCCCGATCCCTCCTCCCACCCCTTAAAATAAGATTAAACTAGCGCAAGTTTAAAACAGCAACAATAAAAACAAAAAACAATACAATATATCCAAATTCAAATTTATGGGAAGCCACGAGGTGATATCTGATGTGACTGGGGAAGGCTGGATAGATCTATCAGAAAAGAAGAGCATTATAAAGTTTTAAATCGGATACTATTTTGAAAGTTCATTTTATTTATTTGCATATCTGTATAATGGATAGCAATGTGGCATTCAAGCCAATATACAATCTTTCTAAAATGCTTAGTGTTGAAAAGACCCTAATTACAGTTGATCCTCTTCATTTGTGGGTTTAACATTTGCTGATTTGATTATTTGCAATTTTGTTCAAAGGAGGCGGGATGACAAAAGTGAACAAGAGAAAGAGAAAGTGGGATCTTTCTCTTCCCATGGACCTGGCCATGGTCAAAAGAGGGAAGGAGGATGGTGGATAGGCAGGCAGAAAAAGAGCCAAGAAGGGAGGGAGGGAACAGGGGCAAATGAAGAGGCAGCAAGTACAAGTGGCACAGAGAAAGAGGTAGTGAGGGAGAGCAGGTGGTCAAAAGAAGAGTAGACAAGGAATGGAGAAAGAGACACTGAGGAAGAGGCAAAGGAAGAGCAAACTGCCTGGGACCAAAGCAGTATCCCTCATCTCCTCTTGCCATCCTCAAGAGGGTCCTGGGGACAAAGGGATATTTACGGGATATTTACGGATCTTCCACTTTTGCAGGCATCCTGCACCCCTAACTCCTGCAAATGTGGAGGGTCAACTGTACAAATAGACAACCAAAATTGATTGCAGAATGCAGCTGAAGACTTGGTAAATAAAAATTACTTTACTAGCTGGAGGAATCTTAGATATGTTCCATAATCAGAGTTCCTACTCCACACTCTTAAATGACAGAAAATCTAGTTGATCACCTCTATTATTCTCAATAGGTGTGGGAAACGGGAAAACAGGCTTTCAGAAGTTCATAGAATCATAGAATCATAGAATATGGGACTCTGTTGCTCTACTGTGTCACATGTATTCATCATGTATTAAGACTTTTAAAAAATGTAACAATGGCACGAAGGCACATAACAGCAAAACTTTTCCTGGCATGGTGATACAGTAATCAAGGAAATTTCTCTCAATTGATTTGTTCCTGGACATACATGGAACTTTTGAATTTGGTAACCAAATTGTTTGGTATAAACAAGCCACCTTAAATTCCATATTGGGAGAGAGGTGAGATATAAATCAAATAAATAAGAGATTGTATAAGGTTAAAGTTTCTGAAAGAAAGCAATGTATGCTAAGATAAGAAGAAAGTATAAGAGAGTTTTAGTAATCTAGGAGAGAGCTTCTGACATGGTCTGACATCTGTCTTCCTTTCTAAATTAAAAAGGCATTAGCCCTAAATTGGGTTGATGTGATTCAAAAGACTCACTGGTCTCTATGGAGCGGTCTGTGACTGCCCTTTTAAACGGCAAGATGGGGCCAAGGCTGCCGCACCGGCATTCTCTGTGGCCCCATCCTGCTGCTTCTGGAGGCCACGAGGAAGCGACAAACTGCCAGTTCCCTGCGGCCTCCAAGTGGGGTTCAGCAGTTGTCCTGGGCGCCCACTGCACCCCGCTTGTGGAGGTGGGGCTGAAGGGAGGAAGGGGCTGCTGCCATGGCCCCTTTCTCCCTGGGTCTTTGCCGCGGCCATCTAAAAGCAAAGACCCACCTCAAAAAAGGAGCTCCGTTTGGAGCTCCTTTTTTGCGCCACAGAAAGGGTGCAATTTGCACCCTCCCGTGGCGCAAAAGCGTCATCATGTGCGCAGCACATCTAAAAGCTGTGCACATGATGATGCTCTTGTAGCGCGTCCGTATGGACGCCGCCATTTTAAAATGGTGGCGTCCATATGCTTTAGGGCTTGGGAGGGTCTAAAAGCTGCACCCACCCTAGCCCTAAAATCGGCGCAAAGAGCCCTTATCACGGCTCTTTGTGCTAATCTAAATCGGCCCTATATGATCAAATATCATGCCCAGTGTTTTTTGTTTTTTTTTCCTTTTTTGGTCTGAATATTAGTTCAGATTGCCAGAGTATTTGGGGCGTGTCAGACGCCATTGGCTTCTGTTGCAGCAACTTTCCAGGGGGATAAGTTTCTGTTAAAGAAAAGTTTTCTTTGGCTTTTTGTCATCAGGGAGAAAAAAAACCCTTGATTTAATATGGCTATTATATTAAACTTTTTTTATTACCTTGTTAAAAATACAATTTAGTTGAGAATGCATGCATAGAATATATGAAAATCAGAGATTCGCTTAGGGAGCAGTGTTATTAAACCTTAGATGATTAAAAAGGAGATATATAATTAAAACTATAAACATCTCTCTAACTTTATCAGGCAGTGCAATTTTCTAGCTAAAAACATCTCTGAATTTCATAGTTATTGGGTTATAATTATATTGCCAGATGAAGCCATGGAGGCTTCAGAAGTGCTGCACAAGATACTTTGTTAACAGCTCCAGGCATTCTAGACAAGATTTATTTATTTATGATCATTATTATGATAAATTCACCAGAATGTTTTTTGAAAGCACAACATGATTTTATTCCATTAATCTCAGGATAAGGACAGTCTACAGCCATTTCTCCAATGAAAGCAGGCAGTTTAATCATATATTATATGCTTTTCTGTGGAAAAAAATGCTGTATTTTGGATTGTGCTGTAAATTCGGGAGTGGTTAATTTATCAAGAACTGAATATGGCTTCCTTCACATAAACATTAATGCAGAATTGTGATGTGGTTCTGGAAATCCTGAAACAAATAAGAACAGTATTTTGGGCTGCATTATCCAAAATACTAGCATTTCAGAGGAGTTAGTGGAGAGCAGAATTATTTTAGTGGTCATAAGCAATAAAAATCAAACTATCAGATGGAGGTCATGCTAATGATTGGGATGTAACATATTAACACACCTTGAATCTATTTGTTATTTTAAATCTAAAACCTGGATCTTGGTAGTAATCCCAACTAGAGTAGATCCATTTAATCAATGGAGTTTACATAGTCACTCACTTACCACTCAAATATTGGTGCAGTGATTCTTTTCTAGTTAGCTCTACCAGTAGGATTGAGGCCTAGTTTCCACCTGGTGGACTGGCCAAATCCTGTGATGTTGCTGACAGCCCAGATTCTGTACAAAGAAATGACTACGCAATCAAATCTGTTATACTTTAGTAACTCCTCTCTTGTCTTTTTGTTCAGTCAGAAATGTGTCTGATGGTTTGGATTATAATCCCTGAAAGCTTGTTCTGAAATAAACTGATTAGTCTTAAAGGTGACACAAGCCTCCTTTTTTCCTTTCCCTTACTCTTCTTACACTGAAATTCTTTGGAACAACCTAGACTCAGCATGTTTATTTTTTAAGACAAAAGTGTTTAACAGCAATTTCCACTGTAGACAGACCTTGTAGCACCGTTGAGACTAACTGAAAGAAAGAATATGAAATGAAAGGCTTTCGTGGCCAGTATCCATAGTTTTTTTGTGGGTTTCTGGGCTATGTGGCCATGTTCTAGAAGAGTTTATTCCTGATGTTTCACTGGCATCTGTGCCTGGCATCTTCAGAGAATGCTGGCATGGAAGTGAGTGGGATACACACACACACACACACACACACACACACACTGTATGACCCTGGGTTGTGAGTAATGATTTCCATGTTAATCTGTGTATTGTTCTTTTGTTGATGGCAAGACCTCAGGGTGGGAGAATATGGAAAGAGGATTTGTGTCTGTTTAATTAGAATCCATTGTTTGCTGGGAAAACCCCTCACCCTGGGAAGTTTTCATTTGCATTTGCTGGGTCTTGATTTTAGTGTTTTTCAGGACTGGTAGCCAAACTTTGTTAACTTTAAGGGTTTCTTCTTTCCTGTTGAAGTTCTCCAGGTGCTTGTGGATTTCAATGGCTTCTCTGTGCATTGTGACCTGATAGTTATTGGAATGGTCCAGAATTTCAGTGTTTTCAAACAGCATTTTATGCTGAGGATGGTTTATAATGTGTTCTGCTACTGCTGATTTTTCTGGCTATGCCAGTCTGCAGTGTCTCTCATGTTTCTTGATTCATTTTTGAACACTGCATTTATTGGCCCCTATGTAGACTTGTTCACAGCTGCATGGTATGTGGTAAACTCCTGCAGCCGTGAGAGGGTCTCTCCTGTCCTTCACTGAGCACAGCATTTGCTGGATTTTCTTGGTCAGGTTATACACCATTTGAAGGTTGTGTTTCCTCAGCACTTTCCCTATTCGGTCTGTGATTCCTTTGATGTATGGTAAAAATACCTTCCCTTTGGGTGGTTGCTTGTCTTCACTCCTCTGGGGTTTTCTGGGTCTGGAAGCTCTTCTAATGTCTGAGCTGGAATAACTATTAGCCTGTAGAGTCCAGTCTAGGTGCTTCAATTCATCTTCCAGGAATGGCAATGTTCCTTCCTTTTCTTTTTCCATTGTGACTTGGATGTTCGGGTGGAAGTTGTTCAGATGGTTCAGAAACACAGTCAGATCTTCTTCTCTATGGTTCCAAATGGTGAAAGTGTCATCCACATATCAGAACCACGTTGTGGGGTTTTTGTTTTTTGTTTTTGTTTTTGTTTGTTTTTTGGTGCTTTTTCCAGGTCTTGCTTTTCAAAGTTTTCCATGTAAATGTTTGTTATCACAGGGCCCAAATTGCTTCCCATGGCTACCCCATCTCTCTGCTCATATCCATTGTCCCACTGGAAGTAGCTTGTGGTGAGGCAATGCTCAAATAGGGCTGTAGTGTCTTCCAGAAAAATTTGTCAAATGAGTGCCCTGGTGTCCAATATGGGACTTTAGTGAACAAAGAAAGAAAAAAAGAAGTTGGCAGCATGAGAATTTCTATTGTTATAGTTTGTCTCAAGGATTAGAGAATTTAGGATTTAGAGTCTTTGGGATACACCCAGAAAAGGGACATAGACAGGTTATTGTAATATGTACATCCATATCTGATAATTTCATATAGTGGATGTAAAGAGGGGTGCATTTCATTCATGCTGATGAATAAAAGAAGTCAAAGGGTGAAACAGTCAGATAAAATAAGGCATTTATATGACACACACCTCCAAAGCATGTGGAAACTGAAACAAAGCCATGTTCCGGGACTAAAAACTGGAGCAAAAAGAAGCCAAGATACTCCAGCTTAGCATGGAAAATGTGCATTTTCATGCCTGTATATATATTAAAGTGCAACAACTCCAATGGATTTAATTACCACAAACCAGACAGTCCAATAGGGTTGCATGGGGTGAATGGGGGTAAAGAGGGCATGTGCTGCGTGCCTCCATGATTGTGCTTTGCCAATGTATCACTCAAGCACTGATGCAGCATTGCATGTGTGACTGTGTGGTCAATCAAAGGAGTAGCCGTCAATGAGATGGCATCTGGGCAAATGTGGAAGGTACTTGGAGGTCACAGGTAGTGTGTTTGTGTGATGGTGTGCATACATGGTGGGGAAGCAACAACAACAACAAAAATACCCAGCAGTGCAGCTTGATGCCATGCTGTGCTGTCGGGCTGTATGTATTTGGCCCGCCTTAGGAGCAGACCATGTGGACAGCAGGTTTTCAACCTGCTTTTGGAAAAAGCAGGATAGGGCTGTTTTTTACTGCCTGTTGCTCTGGCCCGAGTTTAATGGAATATTTCTCCAAGAATAGGAAAAGCAATCAGGTAGTGTGGTGTAATAATAGTCCTGTTAAGTTTAGTGGGACTTACTTTTCAATAAATATATTTAGGACTAAGAACATTTTTTAAAGTAAAATATACTTATACATGTGTACACTTATGCAACCCAGGGAAGTGGGTTGCATAAATGTACACATGTATACCCAAACCCCCTTTTCTCTTTCATTCTCTGTCTTGCAGGAGAGTGTTTGTTTTTTAATAGTGTTTGGTGTTGGGAGAATGGCAAAGGATGACTAGAGAAACACAGACTTTGAGAGCTGGGTTGCAGGAGTGTATTTTGCAGGAAACAGTACAGTAAGCATGAGTGAGGGAAAAATGGGGTTCTATTTATGTGCCTACTTACAATAGACAAGTAAACAGCAGTTGCTTCCAGAACACCTTACTTAAGCATGCATGAACAGTAGGTAGAAAGAAAAAAGGAGAGCAGATAACCCTGCTGCAGTAACTATGCACAGCATGTTAAAAAACAACAACGCTATAGATCTATAAGTTTGGTCACAAAAATAAAAAAAACATAAATGTGGAGAGTGGTGAAACAAAAAGTCAAGACAGATGCACTTTGGAAGATGCCTTCAAGTGGTCTCTAAACATGTCAAAATGATGTTTACTTCTGCAAAGTTTATGCGATCTGGTTATTTCATTTCACATATCCTCATCGTGCTTATTGAAACATTATAAACTGTTATTTTTTTAAAGCTGTATACCTATTCTTTTGATATTGTTTCTGCTTCTGGTACCTATTTTTTTGTTAAAGAAGTCTTGCCCAGAAATATGTTGACTTTGGGATGAAACAGATCACATTGAAGGAGCAGCTTCAAGCCACCCCTGACAATGCTGGATTGGGGCCATGGCAACCACACATTGTGGCCTCAATCCACTGTTTTGCAAGAACAAACAGCTGCTCCTTTTTGTGCTGGCAATAAGCTGACTTTTCTGCCCCACCATGGCAGGAAGCTGGCTTTAACGTGCTCTGGCAGCATGCAGCAAATAAATGCCATGCTGCTGGAATGCCTGGAAGCCAGTCCATGTTTAAATGGCCTGGTGGCGTGAAACTAGCTTTCAGACATCTTGGGGACATGTGTCATCTGCACGCATGCCCCCAAGCCAGCTAGAAGCCTGCTTTTTATGCCTGTCTATTCTAGCCCTTTGTTAACTGAAGGATATTTGTATGTCAATTTGTAATTAAGCATATTCCTTCATCTCTGAAAAAAATAATTTTATTACAGACATACCTTTTGTGGCTCTGGGAGGTGATGCAAATCATCATCTGGTTCAAGTAAACACTTTCATTTTCTATACATAATAGCACTTTCTACAGATTCTGCATGAGTGAACCTAAATATGATGTAACATCAAGAAGGGCTGCTATTTAACATATTTGACAATGATCAGAAGCTTAAATGAAGTAATTTCACTAGCAATAGCATAGGCTAAATATCTCACATAATTACAGTTCCCAGAATTTCATAGCTTTGAACAGTTAAAGTGGTGTCAAACTGCAGTGCAGATCCAACCAGAATCTTTATAGCAATGCCTAGATTAGTTCTCTGGAATGAAGATTAATTGTTTGCAAATTTTGTCATTTCTAGGAGAGGCGAGCGCTTCAACAATGTGGGACAACAATGCTTGGATTTTCTTCTATGATAACAGTACAGAGGGGGAACCTCCATTTTTAATTCAAGACTTTATCCATGCCTTCCAGCCAAATGCAAAACTGATTGTCATGCTTAGGGATCCTGTCGAAAGGTTAGCACTAAATATTTAGAAACCTTCAAAGAAATGTATTTTATGGTTTTGCTCTGCTCACTTGTGTGGATAACTAACTACCCTAGAAATACTGTTGCTCAGGAGCAGCATATTACATCTTTTACCCAAATATGCACTACTACCACTTCACAGAACTCATTGGTTTATTATTTGTTTAATAAACAACCAGGAACTAAACACCATGGTCTTATGTCAAATGTACTTAACTAAGTATAAGTTAGGTATCTTAAACTGAGTAAGATCTTCTGGCCTGACTCGACCCCAAAAAACCTGAAGGAAATGTCATTTATCCATGCTTGAATTACTGACAGAGTGGATTCCATTCTTCCCAGTACAGATGATGCCTTGTAAAATAGGGTGGTTTTTTTTGGGGGGGGGGGGAGATTACAATCAAGTAGCAATCATGAAAAAGAAACAGTTACCTAGATTTACTTCTCCCTAACTGTTTCACATTCATGATTGCCACTTAGTCAGCATTTTGACACTGTTGCCAAGATTGCAAGTCTTCTAACCCACTTTACATGATATCAGCTGCATGGAGAGAAGGAAGTCTATTCCGTTGACATCAGAGCATGGACAAATGATGTTTTCATCAGGTTTGGGGTGATTGGATTAGGAGAATTTCCTTAGTTATGGCCTGGAACAAACAGGAAGGAACATAGCATCTCGATCATGCTTTTGCTAAAAGCAGCTTGAAATCCTGCTGCCTGCATGGCCCACTCCCAAGACAGGCCAAATGTGAGTGGCCTGATCACATAGTGCAGTATCAAGCCACGCTGCTGGGTATTTTTTCTTTGTTGCCTCCCTGTCATACACATGCACTGTCACAACACACCACCAGTGACTCCTAGGTACATCCCACATTCATCTAGATGCCACACCATTTGAACAGCCACATGGTCACATGTGCAATACTCCACCTGTACAGGGCATCAATGCATTGGTGTGTGAGTGATAACTTTGGCAATAGTGGAGGCCCCCCACATGCCCCCTTTACTCCATCCCCCCTGTTGGACTTGTGTATGGTTTGTGTATGATGTAATTAAATCCATTGAAAATCCATTTTCATTTCTTTGCTTTACCACAGCCTTGCATTCAAGTGGGGTATTTATATGCAGGCACAAAGGCACATTCTGTTGGATAGTGAACATTTCTGCTCAATTCTTAATTGATAGATGAGTTAATCACTTTAGACCAGTGATGGCGAACCATTTGGGACTGAGTGCCCAGACTAAATAGCTTTCCAGCACCGGGTGTTACCTGGTGCTGGAGGTGGGACTTATGGGAGTAGGACTTATGGCAGGATTCTCCAGGAGCAGCTGAAAGTGCAGGATGGCTGGCAAGGAGGAGGAACAGGTGTGCACCTGTTCCTTCTCTTCCCCTCCCTCTATGTGCCATGAACCGTCTCTGGCACGTGTGCCATAGGTTCACCACCACAGCTTTAGACTGTATGCTGTGTGGCTATATTCTCTCTGAAAGTGTGTGTTTGTTTGTGTGTGTGTATTTTTGAGACTACTATAAGATGTGAAACTTTTTTGTAAAACTATCATAATAAAGATTTTCACACCAGCACTGGTAAAATGCTGGTAAAGCATCAGGGAAGTGCGCGTTTGTGAAAGCCTGACATGCTTCTGAAACATCAAGGAATCATTCCCTTGCCTCTAGTGTCCTTCAGTCGCTCGTGGAGCAGCAATTTCCTATGAATGGAAACTTTCTGTTCATAGGAAACTGCTGCTGTGCAAATGATTCAAGGATGCTACAGGCAAGAGGACGATTCCCTGACATTTCAGAAGCATATCAGGCTTTCACACACACACACTTCCCTGATGTTTTACTGGCATTTTTCCAGTACTTACCCCACATTAGGAGTTGCATGTGGTTAAAACTTTGCACACATCCAAGGGACGTTTGTTGCTTTATCATCAGACACTTTGTTAAAGAGGTGGTGGTAGGAAGAAAATGAAGGAACAGTGAAATCAGAGAAGGAAAGGTGGCTCATGAGAGAATACAGAATAGATAATGGACTGAAAATAGAGGGCCCTGTAGAAAAGGTAGTTGCAGATAGAGAAGGAAAGGGCAATGAGAGATGGGAAATTGAACAAAGGTGCATCTAATGAGGAACAACAACAATGACAAAAAGATAATGAAAGGTTTTGAGACTGAGATAATTGAGGAGTTATGATTACATAGGTGGTGGTAGAAGCCAAGAATATGAGTAACAGCACTAAAATGTGAAAAGAACAATTTGAAACCAAGAAATGAATTCTGCAAGGCTTTTTCAGATAGTTAAAGAGATGAGAATATGTTAGCAAAGATACACTATGGCAATAAGTTAACAAAGATGAATTGCAGCAGATATGCTTGGATCTTGGAGTATTGTTGGAGTTTTTCATTGCTCTCCCCTCCCCCAGTCCATCAAAAGAAGTTCTGCTATGTACAAAGAGATTGTTGAAATATGTTTGGGAAATAGATTCCACTAGGATCTGCATAGGCATGAACTGCATAGGCAGTTTTCCCAGGGATGAGGTTGCCTTTTTAACACACTCCTGAGTAAGCTATCTCCATATGACCGCTGAACCATTCTGATTCTTTGCTCTGGAGGAAAAAAATACAGTTAACTGCTGCAGTCTAAACAGACCTTCACTATACAAATTGACATATTCGTTCTTCTTCTTCCCTGGACAATACTGTTATTCCATTAACTTTGTATTCATTATGATGGCATGGCTTGACTTTTCACTTGATCTCTTTTTTTTTCATCCACAGATTGTATTCTGATTATCTCTACTTTGCAAGTGCTAACAAATCAGTTGAAGACTTCCATGAAAAAGTAGCTGAATCACTGCAGCTCTTTGAAAATTGCCTCACTGATTATTCTCTGAGATCCTGTGTATACAACAACACCCTTAACAATGCCATGCCAGTATGTAAATTTAAATTCAAACTTGATTACATGTATAGACAATGGAGTATGAAACTAGTCTTATCCCATCAAAATGTGCAAAATAATTCCTTACAGAATCAGAAACAAGCCTGCTCCTTGACTTGCTGCAGTAGAAATGTGTACCCGGGTCGTACCACTTCAGAGTGTTGTTGTTGGTTCATGTGGTGGAAAGTTTCACCCTCCAACAATATTGTCATAGAAGCTTTGTTGTATGAAGACGTCTAGATTCGAGAGGACTCATTCCCTCTACATAATAAATTGGTTTGCAAACTGATCTGAACTGGTTTAATGACACTTGTTCACACTTGCACTGAATTTCTGGCAGAGTTTGTTCAGGAGGCCCCAGCGCTAAACCCATTTAAACCAGTTCTTCCAGATCCACAGCATTCCCCACTTCTTTTGCAATGAATTGATTCAGAGCAAGTGTGAATGGGCTTCCAATATGAATTGCTGCCATGTGGTGTGGTCACCCCTGTGAGGCGACTCCATGTTGAATCAACCCATTGCTGAATGTGAATGCGAAGTAGATTAAAGTGAAACTGATAGGGTCGATCATGGCTCGAATAGATTGAATATCTATTTGGCACTAAATAGCTTCATTGCTTCGACTCAAATAACTATTCATTTTGTAGTGGCAATAAGGCCATAGTGTCTCTTTATCAGAGTTGTGTTGTTTGTTTGAAAGTTTGTGGGGGGGGGCGGGTTGTAATAATACGGTCTAGTGAGTTGTCAACTGAATTAGTCTATGCCAGGTTCCTTCTTTGGTGGTGAGGGTCATACACTCATGGTGTAATTAATTTGACCATGTCTAATTTTGTTGAAGATACATCAATATAATGTGAGTGGGAAGGTATCTGGGAGGTCCATCTCAGATAAAATGGTGATTAGAAGGGCAGTGTTTTGTTTTGGGTTTTTTAGGGTGGGGAATGGGGATGTTGTTGACCACACTTCCTTGTAAGCTATCGATCAATAAGTTTATAGTTTAGGATTTACTTCAGTGATATCAAGGAGACATTGCATTTGGTTGCCCATTCCACACTCCATGACCATCTGACAGTAAGGGTTAATTATTACCCTTGTCCACACTGATGTTATCTGATATACAGTTGGCCCCTCCATATTCCAAATCCATCCCTGGATTCGGCCATCCATGGCTTGAAAATATTTTAATTTTTCCCCCAAAAAAGCAAACTTTGATTTTGCCATTTTAAATAAGGGACACCATTTCACTATGCCATTGTATATAATCTGACACAAGTAGCCATGGATTTTGTTATCCATGGAGAGGGGGGGGGATATCAAGGTCCTAGCGTCATGATGGCAAACCCATGGCATGCATGCCAAAGATGGCACACAATGCCACTTCCCCCAGCATATGGCGGGGAGAGGAAGTGGAAGAGGTGCCCTCCTGTTCTTCTTCCTTCCCAAACCTCTACACCTTCAACTGCTTCTTTAGAGGCAGCTGAAAGCTAGGGACAGCATGGGGGGAGACACCTGCCTGTACCTCTTTTTAACCCCTCACCCCCAGGATTTCAGCTGTCTCTGGAGAAGCAGCTGGAGGCCCAGGAGGATGGCGGGGGGGTTGTTCCACCATGGAAGCCTCACTCCCAGAGGGCAGAAGTCCCACCCCCAGCACCGACTAACACCCGGTGCCAGAAGACCTTTTTGTTTAGGCACTCAGCCCCTAAAAAGTTCTCCATCACTGGCCTAGAGGATATAAAGGGCCTTTATATTATCCTGATGCATATTTGATGTGTCAAGTTTATGTGGTTTTTTTAAAACATATTTTTTTCTACCAGTGGTAAACCAGTGAGAAAATAAGTCAAAGTGTTTTAAGTGCTTAAATTCAGAAGGAAGGTGGCATGTGTCTAAAGTAGTGATTCTCAAACTTTGGACCTCCAGATGTTTTGGATTTCAGGTCCCAGAATTCCTGACAGTTGGTGAAACTTGCTGGAGCTTTGAAGTCCAAAACATCTGGAAGACCAAAGTTTGGGAACCACTGGTCTAAAATAATGCTTTGCCTCTTCTACACTGTCAACAGTGTAATCTAGTATAGGGAAATAACTGAGTAAAAAACAGATACAGTAGATGATGATGACGATGAAATAATAATAATAATAATAATAATAATAATAATAACAACAACAACAACAACAATAATAATAATTCTATTTCCTGCCTCTCCATCGGATCAAGGCGGGATTCCAACAATCAATAAAATACAATAGTACACAATCAAATATTATAATCATTATCCTAAAACCGTCACAGCATTAACAACAATAATAACAATAAAAATAAACAACAGTAAAACATCCTTCAATGTAGTCGATTGGTGTCATTCTTCCAGAATTTTTTCTCTCAGGAATCGGTACTCCATTATAAAGTCAGGTGGGTAAGCTCGCTGGAAGAGATCCGTCTTAAGTGCTTTCTTAAAAGCGTCTAAGGTGGTTATAAGACGGATCTCTTCCGGCAAGTCATTCCACAACTTTGGGGCTGCGGCAGAAAATGCCCTATGGGAAATTGTTACCGATTTAGTATTTTTAAGTTCTAGCAGGTTCTTCCCTGACATTCTGAGTGTGCGGGGCGGACTATATAGGAGAGGCGTTCTCTCAAGTAGCTCGGGCCCAAGCCATATAGGGCTTTAAAGGTAATAACCAACACTTTGTATTGTTCCCGGAAGCTAATTGGCAGCCAGTGTAAAGATTTAAGTATAGGAGTGATGTGCTCAGTTCTCGGTGTCCCCGTAAGTAACCTGGCTGCCGCATTCTGCACCAATTGAAGCTTCCGGACTTGGTACAAAATAGAGTGTAGAGTGCATTGCAGAAATCTAAATGAGAGATTACCAGTGCATGTATCAATGTTTCAAGGTTCTCCTTTCCCAGGTAGGGACGCAGCTGGGGTATCAACCGTAGTTGGTACCACACACTCCTGGCTGTCATCTCTACCTGAGAGGTCAGCCGGAGAGATGAGTCCAGGAGCATGTCCAGACTGCGAACTTTGTCCTTTAGGGGAAGTGTGACCCCATCAAGGACAGGTTGGTGAATTTCCACCCCCGTTTTCTCCGTATTCAGTCTGAGTCTATACAGTAGATACAGTAAATGTCATGAAATCATACAGTAAATGTCATATTGAAGATTGTGGTTCTACTGAAATAGAGGAGATTTTTCTGCTTATTAGTTTATTTCATTTATATTTCATTTATATTCTTCTGTTCCATTAAAATAATGCTGAAGACAGCTAATAATCAAAACAAAAATAAATACAAAATTATAATGAAAACATAAAAGCACATTAGTAAATAAAAAAAAAAACCTGAACATCACTCATCAGATTCAAATGCTCTTGAGCAAATGCTATCACTTAAAAACATATCGAAATAAAAATGTCTGTCTGCCAGTTAGTAATTATATATTAAAATCTGCATGTGTGTGTGTGTTTTATATATTTAACATGACCTTTTTTGTTTTGTTTTGTTTTTCATTCTTTTAGGTAAGGCTCCAGGTTGGTCTGTATGTCGTTTTTCTTCTGGATTGGCTGACAGTTTTTAATAAAGATCAAATACTAGTTCTACGCTTGGAGGATCATGCATCCAATGTTAAGTTTACTATGCACATGGTGTTTCAGTTTCTGGATTTAGGTAAGTAATTTCTAAACTCTCCCAGATAAAGTCATCACCTCTTTAATGAAGCTTTCATATATTTTCTAAGGCTTTGCTCCAATCCTCCTTTCTCTGTTATCCCTAATATTTGTCCTCAGGATTGCTGCAAAGATAACAGATAATGACAAAGAAGAGACAAAGAAGTTTTAAGCTGGGAAGAACTGGAATTTTGTATATCTCTGAGCTTTAACTTTGGTCTTTTGGTCTATTCATTTGCCATTTTCACTGTCAGAAATAGATTCACACATTCTGGTAGTAATCATGAACTGGGACATCCTTTCTGTACACAGTCTGCTTGGTCTACTGAGATACTTTTCAATGGGGCATGTATACACAGGGCATAATTTGCTGGTTTTTATTTAGTTCAATAACATTAACATTCATTACATAATTAGACTCTACATAGCCATACATAACTTTTTGTGGTTACTTAAATTTAGCTGTTAAATGCCCATAAATCAATAGGTGTTTTAATTTAATTATATCTGTCCTTTTCACATTACTTTTATATTCACTTCACACATATTTTTCTGGACAATTAATTTGCAGTCATGCTTCAGAGAACTGTATGTACAGTGTGAAAAGTGACAAATATACAGATGACTGTGAGAATACCATATCACTGTCTGTGTTACATAACTTTACTTATATTAAGCTACATAGCAGAGACACTAAGACACCCTGCTAATGAATTGCAAAGATGCATAAGAGGACACCAGCAAGAGTGCCCAAGCACACTGATGCCTGATGTACATATGGTTTGATGTGATGTTAATCAGGACCAATGCAGTGCAAACCCCATTGTTCAACAGTCCTGTTTTGCACTGGTTCCAATCAACCAGGAGGAATAATTTTAACTGTTTATCATGCAGTATTGGGGTGGGGGGAGTCAATCCAATTAAATGTAGATATTTAAAAACTCTGCCAACATTGTGGAACATTATCTTGAATAATGTACTAACTTTATATTAATCTATGGAAGGTTTATTGTTGTTATGTGTCTTCAAGTTGTTTCTGACTTATGGCAGCCCTAATGCGAACCTATAACGGGCTTCCCCCTAGTTTCTCCAGACTTTGCCTTCCTCTGAGACTGAGAGAGTGTGACTTCGCCAAGATCATCAAGTGGCTTTGCATGGCTGAGTTGGGATTCAAACCCTGGTCTCCAGAGTTGTAGTCCAGTGTTCAGATCACTATACCATGCTGGCTCCCTTGTGGGAAGTAGGATGCTAGATTAGTAGATTTTAAAGTTCTTTTTTTGATGTTTTGAAATGTTTACACACTCTAACTTGCAGATAGAGTAAGAAACAGGGGAAAAACAGATTTGGCATAATATGACAGTTTGGGGAAGCATGGCGCAATGGTGTTTAATTGATGCACGCCTTGACGCCACTCCCAAGCTGGCATCATGCTACCCACTTAACCAGACGATGGTCAGCATTGTGGCGCTCTGGTGACACAGTGTTTATATAATAATAATAATAATAATAATAATAATAATTTATTTGTATTTCCCACCTCTCCCTGTGGATTGAAGAGATCCATCTTATGTGATTTTTTAAAAGCCTCTAAAGTGGTAATAAAACGGATCTCTTCCGGCAAGTTGTTCCAGAGTTTCTGAGCCACAGAGGAAAATGCTCTCTTAGATGTTAACATCAATCTAGTATCAGGACCTTCTAATAGATTTTTCCCTGATGTTTTGAGAGTGCAGGGCGGATTATGTAGGGAGAGGAGTAAGGTAACTCGGGCCCGGGCCATATATGACTTTAAAGGTAACGACCAACACTTTGTATATGCCGCAGGAGCAACTAAAAGGCACCACTGTAGAGGAAAGAGTGGATTTTTTTCTGCCCCAAAAAGGAGCTGCATTTTGCTGCTTTTTTTTTTTTTTTTTTTTTTTTTGGGCTGGAAAAACACCAGATCGGTGCCACAGTGTGGGGTTCCTGTGGCCCTGATCCAGTGATGAAAAGAGCAGCATAAAGCCACTCCTTTAGGGCCATCTGTACCAGCCCTTACTCTCCGTACTTTTTTCCAACATCAGAAGTAGAACTCACACATATTCCCCATTCTGTCAGAATCCACATTAGTTTCTGCATCACGATCTTGAGCTCATGCATCCAAAGGTCATACATCACATGAAGTATTTAATGCATGTGAATATTTAGGGTGAAATCAACATCCCTAAATAGATTTCTGCTTGTGCAACAGGATTTTCCTTCTATGTCTTGAAGCACCCCCTGCCCTGCTGTGCCGTGTCCCTCAAACTGTAGAGTCAGAATTTGAGAATGTGCAGAGGTTGGAGGGGAAATTACATACTTTTCTGTTTCTCTGACAGAAGATGTCCCATTAGTTGGCTAAAACCCTTAACATGCATGATTTTCTTTCTATAAATAGAGCCTGTGGGGAGAGTATGAGCCAGATCATATGCATGGGTGTGGTGTAGTTTTATTTTATCTGAAATGACAACTATGTGGCTTTTGTTTCCAACACTGAAAAGAAGTACAAATCATCCACAATTCCTGTTTGAACATCTAATATTAATGTTATGTGCCATGCTTGTATATGTAATGTTTATCTTTTAAATGTATGGAGAAATGGATAGCAAAACCTGTACATGCATATATTAATATTAGTTTGTCTTTTTAAACAACAGGTGCCCTAACTGAAAAACAAGAAGCTGTAATTACCAAGAGTCCAGCATCAAACACTAGAAGGCCTGAGGATCGTAATCTAGGTCCTATGTTACCTCTCACAAAAGAAATTCTACGAGATTTCTATCAGCCTTTCAACACAAAACTGGCTCAAGTTCTGTCTGATGAAGCTTTTTTATGGAAAAAACCATAACCACAGTTTCAGTGCCAGATATACAATGCTTAGAGAAAATTTTATTTTTTTAAAATCCTGTTTAAAGGTGCAATTAATTACCTATTCTAAGGTCAAGAGGTCTATTGCTGTAAAATCTTTCTCCTGATGGTTAACATATGTCAAAGAAACTATAGAAGAACATAAAATGCCATGATTGTCATTTTCCTTTGCAACTTTTTCTCTCTCTGCAAAAGAACAGCACACAGATAGCTTTGGTGTGAAGCAATTTTACATCCTCTGGTTTATGGTTTTGAAATATAATTTGCAAGCTATTACAGTACAGAAATTAGCACTAGCCACCTAAAATGCACATTCATTTTCATTTTTGAGCTATGTCTTGCATTCAAAACAGCTTTTTAACCATTAAAATGTAATTGATTTTAATTTAAAAGCCTGCTTTTTATTTGAACAAACTCTTTAGTATGCAAACTCTTCAGCTATAATGAACCTATTAAATTTGCTGCAACTGTGCAGCTAGAAACAGAAGAGCAAAGGCAAGTGACTTATTAATATATTGTTATGTTCTAATAGGTCTGAAGGTATGATTTGTCATTTATTTGTAACTTCAGTGTAAAGAACATTTTTTAAAGAACAACTTTCATTAAAAGTTTAAACTGAAAGGGATGATGAGACACTACACAAGGCCACCAAACTCAATAACACTGAAAGATGAGGATAGGCTTTAGCATAATGAAGCACAAAAGGGGGATAGATGGCTTAGATTTTCTTTCCAGCTTAAGCGTTCCATTCAGTGTGTTTACCCACATCTCACACGGCCAAGATCCAGAGACTGTAGAGGACACTGGGAATTTGATTTAAAGTGTGTACTGCAGAAATAGCTGTATAATATTCTGTTAAATTAAACAGCCTAAAGGTATAATGGTCAATTTATATAGTGAACAATACAATATCTAGGCAATTGACAAATAATGGTCTTAGTAATATTTGCTCAGATTGTATCTGTTTAAGTATTTGGGATCCTAAATTCTCTCAGCAGGAATACCAAAACTATAATAGTGGCAGTAGCTGTTTCTGGGAGCCTGGTTTAGAGTCCAAACTGTCTTGCCCCATACACTTTGCATCATCATTCTATTTCTGAAAGCCACCTGTCTTGTTTGTTTTCACACTAGCCATCCTGATTCTTGTTTTTGTCAAGCTCCCACCTCACCTGTTACATATTATACATAATATGATATATTATGCCAGGGAGAAATCTGGAGAACAGTGAGAGGTCAGACACTGTTATCTGACATAATAATTCCCATGATCAGACAGTGAAGAAGGTGGAGAGAGCAGACTCTCCAGTGTCTCATATTTGGCTGTAAGCTACTTGGACAGACCTTATACTGTACTTGCATGGTTGAAATGTGAAATTCACATCTATAAAGCAGAGTTACCACTGTCAGCTTGGTTGGATTTAAAAGGTAATTAGACAGATTAATGAGGAATAATACTACCAACAGCTACTGTACATGATGTTTATATTATATTACCAGGATTGTAAACAGTACTGACTGCCATTTGCTAGGAAACCAAAAGGGAGGATTTTCATGCTCTGCTTATGGGTGTGCCATCAGACTGGCCACTGTGGCATACTGTGGAAGTTACTGAGCTAATTGGATGTCAAGTGGTGCGTTCCACATGACTCAATGATTTAAAGAAGGAGTGGGCAACTGCAAACAGAGCAGGGACCATTTTTGCTTCATGTGCCTGCCTGGCAAACTGAAACTGCATATTTCAGCATGCTCAAAGTGACATGATGTCATTTCCAGCTCCAAATAGGAGGACTAGCTAGTACCTAAGAGGACAGGATCAAACTTCAAAATGACCTTAATAGATTAGAAAGCTGGGCCAAAGCTGACAAAATGAATTTTAACACAGAGAAATGTAAGGTACTGGACTCAGGGCCAAAAAAAAAAAAAAAAAAAAAAAAAAAAAAAAAAAAAAAGCACAGATATAGGATGGGGGACACCTGGCTGAATGAGACTATGTGTGAAAGGGATCTAGGAGTCCCAATAGACCACAAATTGAACATGAGACAATAGTGTGCTGCGGCAGTAAAAAGGCTAATGCGATCTAGGCCGCATCAATAGAAGTATAGTCTCTAAATTCAAGGGAAGTAATACTGCCAATCTATTCTGCCTTGTTCAGGCCTCACCTACAATACGGTGTCAAATTCTGTTCTGAGCACCACAATTCAAAAAGAATGTTGAGAAGCTGGAGTGTGTCCAAAGGTGACCAAAATGGTGAAGGGTCTGGAAAGCATGCCCTATGAGAAGAGACTTAGGGAGCTGGGTATGTTGAGCCTGGAGAAGACACAGTTAAGAGGTAACATGATAGCCTTGTTTAAATATGTGAAGGGATGGCATATTGAGGATGAAGCAAGCTTGTTTTCTGCTGCTCCAGAGAATAGGATACAACTACGTATGCAAGATTACAGGAAAAGAGATTCAACCTAAACATTAGAAAGAACGTCCTGACATTAAGGGCTGTTTGACAGTGGAACACACTCCCTCAGAGTGTGGTGGAGTCGTCTTCTTTGAGGGGTCTTTAAACAGAGGCCGCATGACCATCTGTTGAGGTTGCTTTACGTTCTTGCATGGCAGGGGGTTGGACTGGGTGGCCCTTGTGGTCTCTTCCAACTCTGTGATTCCATAATTCTGTTATGTCAGCCAATTTTCAGCTGATTTTTATTTTTTAGGGTCTGTTTGGGGATGAGGGATTTAGGAGAGTAAACAGTTGTCTTTTTATGTGGATTTGGGAGATTTGGGGTGTTTTGGGGATTGGAAATCATCCCAAAATCAGCTTGTAAAAATTTTAAAATTATGTGGATGCGGTGGGTTTGAGGGGCTTGGTGGCATTCCACAGGCAGTGCTTAGGGGATCCCAAGGGATGCATGTGGCACACTCTGCCAACCCAAGATTTCAGAAATCCAGTATGGTGGGAATCCGACAGCTTTCTGGGTGGTGTTAGACTGCAGGTCCCAGCATCCCTAGCCATCTCATCTAGTGGTAAAGAATGCTGGGAATTAGAATCCAATAACATCTGGAAGGCTGTGTTATTCTTACCACTGGTCTTGTAGTCTGGGATGCTATCAGAGCCAGATCAAGAGATAAAGGATAAAACGACATTCCTTCCCACACAAGAACTTTAATTGGTTTGACAGTTGAAGCTTAATTCAATAATGGTGATTTGATAGCATTCTTTGCCACAGCTGAGTGGGACAGCAAGCCAGTTTTAACTCTCCTTCAAGAGATGGGAGCAGTTGGGAAGCCCGGGAAGAACAGGCAAGGAAATACAGTTGTTTATCCCAAGAATAGTACTTTGCCTAATGGCAGGGCTGACCCTGGAAGCCATTAGATTCCCATGTCACTTGGTTCAAGGAGACCCAGGTGGCCTAAAAAGATGAGGTGATGATTGAGTGGTGGCCTTTTAATTATTGGTCCAAATAGGAAGAAATGAATGTCTATTTCCTCCAGCTGTTCCTTGCAGAGTACCTCCTTAGCTGTCAGAGTCAGGGAAGAGAGAACTCAGGAGAGGATGTTGTCCAGTGGCTGCTTGCTTTCTAGAGGCAGTGAATGTCTGAGAAATTCTAGTATGCTGCAGGGACCACTGAGAACCTATGGCCTGGCCAATGATTTGGCAGCCAGCTGCATACAGTGCTGTATAGGAAAGCTATTAAGGTTAAGCAGACAGATATCAGGTTGTCTGAAATACTGTTTCAAAAACTATTGATTCAAAAACTGAAAGGAAAGCTAGGCATCAACACACAAAAGACAGTCAGGCAGACTGAAAAAAAAAAATCAATTTTAGCTTATACACAAAGAGACTGGTTGCTAAGCAGGCACAGAAAAACATGCCATCATGCAGTGCAAAAAGCAAAACAATAGGGGAAAAAAAGCAGAAAACATCCCTGAAGGACTTTGGAAAAGATGCTTGAAGGTTGTTATTATAAACATTTCCCAGTTTTTTCTAAGGCTAAGTGAAATCTAACAAAACCATAGTGTGTGTGTGGGTGTGTGTGCGTGTGTATGCATTTTCTCCACCTACTTTTATTCATGTTTTCCCTCCTACTGTTCCTGATTTTCAATTTGTATAAGGAATGGGTGTTAGTTTGAAAGATTGTGATTACATAGAGGTCCAGTAACAAAAGGAGTAAGGTTTTTTTTTAAGCTGTTAAATATACACATAGGCCCAATCTAGATAGGCATTTAGAGGCGTCTTTAGGGCTGGAAAAGGCATGTTTAGGGTTAGGGAGGGCGCAGTGTCTGCACCCTCCCTAACCCTAAAGCATATGGGAGTGCCATGATGTTGTCATCTTGTGAGCACCATGACAACTTCGCGCCGCAGGAGGGCGCCAAGCTCCTTTTCTGCACCAGGTGTTTGGCGACCTGGGGAGAAAGGGGAACCGCCGAGGGAAGCATGGTGCAGTGGGCGCACAGGGCACCTGCTGCATCCCGCTTTGAGGCTGTGGGATGGGGTCTCCGAGTTTGCCTGTGCAGCAGCCTTGGCCCCATCTCGCAGTCTGTACCGCCCCATAGGGTAGAAGAAAATCAGGCAAGTAATCTCTCTTGGGAGTGCAAAGTGAATTAAAGTTACGACAGAGTGGCGGATAATTTTTGCAGATCTCGACATTCTCCGACTGTCTTTGCTCACCAAAACACTGGAGTGTAGCTTAGGGCCAAGTTCCATATATTATTGTGACTTACCCAGTTTCTTTCTCAATAAAAATAGCCACAGGAGACCAAATCCATGCCATTTTCCCACCTAAAGATTGTTTCCTTCAAGGTGTTTTGTACTACCTAGCACTATGAGGTAGTATTGCCTATGACAATAGGTTCGGGGTGTGGTAATTGTACAACTGCTTTTGTTACAAAAAGGGTGACTCTTTAAAAAGGGTAGTTAATATTATCAAGGTTGGAAAACTGTTAGGTTACAGGGTCATACTGGTCAGCCCACAGGAGATTTTGGAAACCTGTACCCTCCCACTGCATGAAAAACTAATATTTTTTGTCCTCAGTGCCACCCTCCCATGCCTCTAGTGGAAGCGGAACATTTTTACCATGTTTTTGGCCTCTCCTGGGCTGTTTAGAGATAGTAGAAGCCTTTAATAGTCCTAAAAATTATACACAACCCATGGGCCTCACGGAGTTGGCATGAAGGCACATAGCAATAATAACAGGAGTCATTCAATAGAATAGTTTCAACAGCATGCCTGAAACTATGGAGATTATCAAATGGGCCTTTAACAATACTTATTGTACAACATCATCACCATTTCATTGCTGCTTTGCTATAAGGCACTGTTCGAAGAGCCCTTTTCATTAACAGGGAAAACCCATCAATAAGCTCACAGTCATGCTGCTGTCCCATTAGTCTTTAAGTGTGAAGTGTCACTACCATGGCAGTTTTCATAGTGGCAGTCACATGGCGCCAATGTCTCCCTTTTTAAATTTGTTTTTCATTTACTTAAATTGTATTAGCATAACTTCAGAATTGTACTAAAATAAATAAATAAATAAATAAGCCCAAAAGCATTCTGGGTAAGGCATTGGACAGGAAAATGAGGTTAAGGAGGAGTGCAGAAAAAGCACGAAGGACTATCAATGGCAGAAAGAGCCCACTCTTGCTATTGAGGAGATAATGAATGCTCCCAAGCTGGTATATTTGAGCTTTCTCTAACATGATTGCAGTGTAAGCCTCAATACATCCCCTAATTTATTAATCCAGCTCTAGTTTGATGTAAGCTTTGGTGCCAGCATAAACAGCTGTGGCTGCGATGTCATACATAGCACCAGAATATGTAGTATGAATAACACACAGACCCAGCCATGTGGAAAGACATAGGGATGGAGGAGCTTGCTGAAAGAGCATAGCCACACCCCACATCTCTACTCTGCATTTCTGATGGAACCCAAATGCCAAAAGGTGAGTTCTGCCAGGATCAAACATGACCGGAATGCCTCTTTCATCTCTTGTGTATTTCTAAACACCCCTTCCTGGCCTCTCAGTCCTGGGGACTCCAGATTTTGTCTAGGTGTTGTAAAAGTCCATGAAGCATCAGTGGTCAAAATCAACTCTTTTCATCTCCCGAGTATCAAAACAAACTCCAGTTTGGAAACCTTCTCAGGTTCCACTGGAAGGCAATCAAGCTTTTGGTTTCCCACAGCACCTCTATGGATTGGATTTGGCTTTAAGCTGTACGGTCAGCCCTCCATATCCATGGATTTTTTATCCATGGATTCAAGCATCCACAGTTTGAAAATATTTTTTTTTTAAAAGTAAAACTTGAAGATATCAAACCTCAATTTTCCATTTTATAGAAGAGACACCATTTTGCTATGCCATTATATTTAATGGGATTTGAGCATCCACAGATTTTGTTATCCCCAGGGGATCCTGGAACCAAACTCCAGTGGATAACAAGGGCCCACTGTAAATAACACCACAAAATTAAGCCTTTTTACTGCAGTCGCTCTCCCCTCCCCCTGCCACGGCTTGTCTGGTGACTGTGACCCCCTAGCATCAGTCTGAGTTACTATCCCTCTCTCTGTTGCTGTCTGCTTTTCTAAACCTGCCTACTTGAGCCTTGTGATTTAAGTTGCTCCTGTTTTCCTGCTTTCTGTGGACCATTTCTTCAGGAGAGGTGGATACTTCACCTTATCCAGCCCTCAAACTCTGCTATCCCCTTTCACTTTTCTATATGTGGTTAGCTCTGTATGCAGTCTGAGAGAGTGAGTTTCTCTAGTATGTGTGTTCTTTTATATTTCTTCCAATAAAGTCCATGTAGTTCCCCATGCCTGGTGTCTCTATCAGTTATTACCAGTATAACTGTGCTTACTTCCTGTAAATGTTACCCCCTCTTACAAATACAGGCTAAACATTCCCCAAATTAATTAAAGATAGACTTCTGGTAGCCATTGGAGGCTCTACTAGCCCCACACATCTTGGGTAACAACATTGAGAACAAGATGTGTGTGATAATGTTCTTTATTATGAATGAACCCCTTTATTTTAATAGTGAGCTATTGATCTACAGCAGGGCCTACAGCAAGAGAGTCGTGTAAGATCATAGGGCTGATCTAGACTGGCAAAAAGGGGTGTGTTCATGCCTGCATGAAAGTGTAGCCTTTAGATGACCCACACTGAAAGTTTGGCATGAACGCACTTCTTTTGCATTTTAGTGGGGAAAAAGCAGCTTTAAAAGGACCTGCTTTTCCCAGCTTCTTTTTAAAAAGGGTGTAACAGTGCAGCTGTGTCTAAATGCTGCAGTGCAACCGTGCAGTTTTTTAAAGCTCCCAAACCCTAGCTCCAGCTCTAATCCGAACCCTAGACATGCACAGTAGGGACTCTGGGATGCTGTAACTGTTATGCAACTGTGCATAAAATGTCAATTCATTCATAAAATAAAAAAGTTTATTCATAAACTTAAATTGTAACAGATTTAATATCTTTTTAAGGGGGGGGGATGCAGTTTGTTTTATTGATGTAATAGTATTTTAATGTGTAAGCCGTCTCGATTGATCTCAAAGGGGTGGGGTATAAATAATAACAACAACAACAACAACAACTATTATTATAAAATAAAGGGGTTCGTTCATGGTGCACCGATGCAACTGCACGCTTAAAAAAGGGAAGCAAAACCACAATGGTAATTTGAAGATCTTCATAACTGCACAGTTCATGTGTGATGTACCTGCACAACTGCGCAGTTCGCAGCTGGCAATACAATTGTCTGTATGATGTAGCAGTGCAACTGCGCAGTTCGCAGCTGGCAAAATAATAATAATAATAATAATAATAATAATAATAATTTAAAGCTTCACTGTGGCCAAAAGCCCCGTTCATTGCCACCCGTGCAGCTGCTCCACCTGTATTTCTAGCATCCTGACAGCTTCCAGTGTAGTTGCTGAGCAACAGAAAAGACTTCAGATAAGTTGTCCCCAAACCTCCTCAGTGTAGCTGCCCTATGCCTTTTTATTAAACACCTGGGGCTTGCAGTGTAGCTGCTAAGTATTAAGGAAAAGGCAACTTCATGTCTCCCTTTCCTGCCAATCTAGAAAGCCCCATAGTTTGCAAAGAAGTGCTATTTGAATCAAGAAGAAACTGCTTACAGATTATTTAAAGAAAATGTCCCTTAAACTTTCTACCCCATGACCCACTTCATTCTTCCATCATGGTCAAAGATCAACTGGTTCTCACATGCCTCATAGTTTTGACTCTACTGTTCTTGAGTATAGAGATAGAAGTAATCTATAGGGCATTGCAATCTGGTTTGGATTGAGACCAGTAAAACAAATCCAAAATGCTCTAGCAACATTATCACCCAAAGGGCAACAGCCTGTCATGAAATGGCATTTTGGCTCAAACTATGAGCCTTTTTTTTTCTTTTTGCATCAAGACTTTAAGCTATTGCCAGGGTACTGGTCCAGTTTCATAACTCTGAACACAAAATAATTATGGCTTATCTGTTAGTTCTACTAATTCCCCCTAAATTACAGGAATCAAGGAAAAGCCAGAGATAGACTGGTTTCAAAATGATGATGAAAAAGAGTGGATTTCAAAACATCCTTTTAACCTCCATTTAACTTTTTCTCCTTTTTTTTTTTTGGATTCTCTTTCTTTGTAACAGAGTAGTAGACATATTTTTGGAAAGCCCTATGCACTAAATCTATGACTTTTGTAGAGATACTAGGAAAGCTTTTTCAATTTTTAATTTTTTAAAAATATTATTATTCCAGCTCATAGAATCCCCCTCACCATTGTGGACAGAAACCATGTTAAATGGTGGAGTTGGGGAATTATCATTAAAAATGTGACTTTCCCAGTATCTGCTTTTGTGATAGCTGGAAGAAGAGGAAGAAAATGAAGAGTAACTGATCCTGCAATTTATCCCTGTACCAACACAAACATACTTCTGTATTTATGAAGAAAACAATATATTGTTAATGGTTGTTGCCAGTACTGAGGCATGTCTTTCTTCAATGTAATAATCTCAAGATAAACAAAGACGTTGTTTCAGCTTTATATCTGACATCTTGCCAAGGATTAATCAAGTTTCCCAACTAAGCCAGAGGCATTTTGGTATATAAGAAGACGTTAAGTTTCCCCCCATTTGCTGGAAAGCAATTGGCATTAGGTACTGCATGCAGATCAGGCAAGAACATGTGTTTAATGTTTGCCTGATGTGCCTGGTGAAAAGTGTTCTCAGGCTTTTAAGATGTTAGATCCAATACAAAACCTATGCTATGCTGCCATCTCGTGTCTCCTGTGGAGAATTATCTTTCCAGTATATGACAAAATCTAAACTCCACAAAAGAATATCTTTATTGGCCAACCAAAATGCACAAAAGACATCACAGAAGCTTTCAAAACTCCACTGAACAGGGGTATATACCTTGTTCAAAAGGTATAGAGAAGAAGGAAAGTGATAATATTTGAGTCAAAGGCCCATACTTTGCATCAGATGTTGTTTCTGTTGTAATTCAGCTGGTTTGGAGGCATCCCAATGCACTGAGAGGTCACTCTTCTTCTTCACCATGTGGTGAATGAGACAAAGAAAAGTAAATTTTAAAGTAACTTCTCTTGGAATCAAGGACAGTTACAACTTGGATCCCAACAGACTGAATTTAACTTGAGGCCACATAACACAACATTAGACTTTATTTTTTCTTTAGACTGTTCTGTTATCCCCCTCATCATCTACTGTCTCTTTTTGACTGTGGTTTGTGTGTAGATGTGGGTGTTTGTATGGAGTAACCACCTAGCCTGAATTAGGAAATTTTCTAATTTTCTAAATTTTCTGGTCTGTCACCCAGCCATGGTTTTGTAGCTACTCCCGTACTCATCCACAGACCAGCATGGCTACCATGTAGTTTAATGCATTCATTTGAATATTTAATTATTTTTCCTATTTTTCATTTTTTTTTTCCTATCCAATGCTGGAGGTTTTCAAAGACCTCAGACCTGGAGCTTACTATACATTTTGAGATACTCTTTTGAATGTTCTCAAGTTACAGACCTTTTGGGCAAGGGCTTTTCTATCATTACTCGCAGGCAGGGGTGATTTCTTGTTAATGGCACTTCCCAGAGACTTCCCCTTCCCACTAATCACAGCCCACCGAGCTCCTTTAGGACTATTAGGGAGCTATTAGGAAGCTGGATATGTTTAGTTTGGAGAAGAGAAGACTGAGTGTTGATATGTCAGAGAGGGGTTGCCATTGCCTTCCTTTGAGGCTAAGAAAGTGTGATTTGCCCAAGGTCACACAGTGGGCTTCATGGCCAAACTAATAATAATAATAATAATAATAATAATAATAATAATTTTTTATTTATAACCTGCCCCTCTGAACGAGCAATTGGGGCAGGTTACAACAAGTTAAAAAAGACAATTACAGTTAAAAATAAGAGCCCAATCCCTACCTCCCACCCCTTAAAATGAAATTAAACTATCATAGAATTTAAAACAATCTCAATAAAACAATACAAAGTATTAAAAACATCATTCTTGGGCAGCCTGAAAATAGTGCATGATATATGGCTGGGAAAGCTAGGTGAGTATCATTGGAGACCGGGAAGATTAACCACTATCCGGAAAGACCTGCCAGAAGAGATGTGTCTTTCTTAAAACCGTCCAGGGTTGTAATAATACGCATCTCATCCGGCAGGTCACTCCACAGCCTGGGAGCAATAGCTGAAAAGGCCCTCTTGGAGGTCTGGACCAGCCTGGTCTTCATGGGCTGTAACAGGTTCCTCCCAGAGGACTGGAGCTTGCGAGGGGGGTCATATGGGGAGAGGCAGTCCCTGAGATAGAATGGACCTGAGCCATGTAGGGCTTTAAAGGTTAAAACCAACACCTTGTACTGTGCCCGGAAACTGATCAGCAGCCAGTGGAGAGATTTAAGCACAGGTGTTATGTGCTCTCTTCTCGATGCTCCAGTGACAAGCCTGGCTGCCATATTTTGAACCAATTCAAGTTTCCAGGTTAAGCACAAGGATAGCCCCATGTAGGGCGTGTTGCAGTAATCCAAGTGTGAGGTTACTAGAGCATGTACCACAGTTTCCAGGTCCCTCATGTCCAGGAAAGGGTATCAGCCAAAGTGGATAACATGCACTCCTGACTGTCGCATTCACTTGACTAGTCATGTGGAGCAACAAGTCAAGGAGTACCCCCAGACTGCGAACAGAGTCCTTCAAGGAGAGTGTGACTCCATCTAGGATTGGGAGTTGTATTCCCAGACCTAGTTTTGGACCTGAGACTGTCAGTACCTCTGTTTTGTCTGGATTTAGCTTCAATCTGTTTTTCCTTATCCAATACATTACCACTGCAAGACAGTCATTGAGAGACCCCTTCTGAAGTCTGAGCGGATGATCTGGTCAAGGAGAAGTATATTTGAGTGTCATCAGCATACTGATGATACTGTGCTCCATGCCTCCGAATGATCTCACACAGTGGCTTTATGAAGATATTAAATAGCATCGGGGACAGGATGGTGCCTTGAGAGACACCACAATTAAGCTCAATCTTCAAAGAGCAACTGTCCCTGAGCCTCACCCTTTGAGATATGCCAGAGAGGAAGGAACGGAACCACCGCAACACAGTACCTCCAATACCCAGCAATCTCAGAAGATCCAAAAGGATGGAGTGATCTATTGTGTCAAAAGCCACTGATAGATCCAAGAGCACCAGCAGGGTCACACTACCCCTGTCGATGTTCAAGCGGAGGTCATCCATCAGAGCGACCATGGCAGTCTCAACTCCATAATTTGCCCTGAAGCCGTTTTGAAATGGATCGAGATAATCGGTTTCATCCAAGACGGCTTGGAGTTGGGAGGCGACAGCTCTCTTGATCACCTTGCTGAGAAATGGCAGCAAGGAAACTGGTCTGTAGTTGTTCCTGTCCAGGGGATCAAGAGAGGGTTTCTACAGGAGGGGCTTCACAGGAACTGAACCTGGTCTCCAGAGTTGTACTCCAACACTCAAACCACTACACCATTCTGGCTTCCTGCTACTTCTGTTACTCTCCATTAAAATGGAAATGACTGTCTTTGGAGCAGGTACAGCAGTTAACAGAGAGGTTTATGGTGGAGTTCCATGGGAGATATATCATAGCTATGTGATGGAAATCCATCTCCCAGTGCAGTACCTGATTTCTGCCTGTTTTTGTCTTTTAATTTCTGCCTGTTTTTCTCTTTTGATTTCTGCCTGTTTTTGTCTTATGAGTTCTATTTGGTTTTGTCTTCTTTTGTGAGCCACAGTAGGAGATAGGCTTGATGGCATATACACTGGACCTTTGGTATCCACTGGGGTTTGCTTCCAAGGCCCCCTTGAGATATCAAATAAATGGATGCTCAAGTCCTATGAAATCAATGGCTTAGTAAAATGATGTCCCTTATGTAAAAATTGCAGAATCAAGGTTTGATTTTTTGGAATTTATATATTTTTAAGAATATTTTCAAGCTGCGGATGGTTGAATACATGGGGGGGGGGAATCTGTGGATATGGAGGACCAACTGTACTATACATATATTACCAGAGCAGTAATAAGCAAACTAAGGACTATCACATGGGGGAAAATGGGGGTTTAAGCAAGCACATGATCAGGGCTAAGGTTTTCACATGATGTCACAATTAGAGAGGATTTATCCCAGGAATAATCAGGAATGGTCAGCAACAAATCATTCACGGGAAAATCCTGTGAATTATTTGTTGCTGGAGCATTCCTGGTTGTTCCTGGGATAAGTCCTCTCTAATAGTATTGAAAATCTTAGCCACAATCACATGATTTTCCCTGGAAAATGCCTGTTTAAACCCCTGATTTTCCTTGTGTGATAATGTCCTTAGTGCAGGTCGTATTTTGCTTCACCTTTTCTTTCCTCCCTGTCCATTTTTAAAGGCTGAAACTCCCATAGATGTTTAAAATATATTTTAAAGAGTTTTGATTCTATACATCTGCTGAAGAAGTGTCTTGCTGCACCAGACCAGGGCACACATAGTCCAACTTTTCTTATTTCATGATATACCTACCAACCAAAAGATATTAGGTAGCCCTTCTGGGAACTGGACAGTGACCTGATCTACCTTTTCCCAAGAGCCTGGGAAAGTCCATCTTTTCAGCTGCAGCCTACTGAATCCTCCCAGGCATGTGAAATGACTGGCCATGCTGAGTGGAGAACAATAACTTTTCAAAGGTTAGCTATTGTCTCCTCTCCATTCCCAGAGGGCAGAACAAGTCCATTAATTCTTCACATGTTATTGTATCTTACTTAATAATAACTGAAGTTCTCTGGGTGACATACATGTCAAATTAACACCACTTAATAATAAACAGAAAACACCATAAAACAGGCCATCTCTATCAGAGCTGAGGCCAAAAGAAAAGTAGTGTTCTACTACATTGTATGGAGGCTATCTATAGAAAACTAATCCAGACAATGATTAGTCATTTTAGCAAATAAGATATTATTTTATTGATTGCATTTTTATATGATATTGTATTTTGTATTGTTTGTTTTATCCCTGTTGTAATCCTGCCTCGATCCGCAGGGAGAGGTGGGAAATATAAATAAAATTTATTTATTATTATTATGTCTGTTTTCCCCTGAACAGAAGGCAGGCAACAGAAATGGTAAAAGAAGGTCCAGAACTAGTATGCTTACTTTAACTCTCTCTTCTTGCACGTTGGTAGCTAAGATTCGAAACCAACTTAGAGTAAATCTTGCCAAGAAAACTCTATGATAGACTCACCATAATCTAGAGTTGATGTCAAAGTACACAGCAGCAGCAGCAACAACAACAACAACAATAACAACAGAACTGAAGGACTGATCTTCACAGAGCTGAAGACCATGATATGCAGAGAAGAGAATACAAATGCTCTTTTAAGCCTAAGAAGGAAAAGAATTTCCTAGACCAAAGACATCAAAATCAGTGGAAGGCACTTTCATGTCAGTTGGGTTATGAATTCACCTTAGATTATAGTCCAAACAGCTGAACCCATTTAGGCAATGGGGCACAGAACTCTGGATAGCTCCTTTAAAACCTGGAATGGATATAGCTCTCCAATGACATGGGAGCTATCAGCTGCCACTACATGTGAAAAGCCATTCACTTTTTTGCCACGCATCTCAGATTGTGGGGGCACTCAGCAGTATTGATGACCTCTGATAATGTATGATAGCAGGAAGCATTAATTTGGCTTGGCAAGATCAGACCCTTTATCCTCCCAGCTCAGCTAGCAGGAGATTACTCATGACGTTTCCCCCCTCTGTTAACAAGAAGAGGCAATCTTGCTATGGCCTTTTCATCGGATGCTAAATAATTATGTTCTCCAATATGGCTCTTGGGCGCAAACCTTCCCTGCCCTAGGCTGACGTTAATCTTTATTTTCAATAGCGACAAGCTCCCGTAGCCCTTTCTATGCTTGCCTCTGCCTTAAAAAAAAAAAAGATTAACAATTTATGAAATCATAGTCTTTTCCCTCCGCTACATCAACATAATGGTACTTAAAATGATTCATACACAAGTCAACTTGGTGGGGGTTTAATAGACTGCTGAGTTGAAAGCTGCTAGAAGCCATTGTGATCCTGCAGCATACAAGAACAAAGCTGGAAAAAACCAAAGGCACTTGTTGAGCTCTGTGGTACTGGATTGTTCTGTGGAAGTCAGGGACACCTGTTTTCTTCTGTGGGTCTGTGATGCCATAGGGAAGGCATTCGTTGAAAGATGTGCTTCAAAGGCACATTTGAAAATCCTGTTATCAAAATATAATAAATGGGCACTGCATAGAAAAAAGAAAGAAAGGGTGACACAAATGAAAGTATGAATAAACTAGCGCAGGATATATTCTGTTTTGGCTTCCCCATGATTATCCCAAGTCATGCCTTCAGTGGCACGCAGAGTTGACTGAACACTAAGGCTGCATTCACACAGCAGAAATAATCCAGTCTGACACCACTTTAACAGCAGTGACTCAATGCTATGAGATTCTGGGAATTGCTCATAGCTCTGGTGCCATAACAAACTGCAAATCCCATAATTCCATAGCATTGAGCCATGACAGTTATAATAAATATATTTATTTTCTTCAATGATTAGATAATAAAATTTATTTGTATCCCGCCTTTCCCTGTTATGGATTGAGGCGGGTAACAACAGAACCAATATATAAAGTAAAAATACAAATATTAATAACAATAGTAAATAAAATACATAACAATAGCAAATCCCATCCCCTCTCCCTCCTTCCCACCCTATAAAAGCATACAAGTTAAGTCTAAAAACCAATCTGATCAAATGGGGAGAACTAAGTGGATGAGCAGTTAAGTTTCATTATGAGGAGGTCAGTTTGGAAAGGCCTGCCAGAAGAGATCCATCTTTATTGTCTTTTTAATGGCATCTACTGATGTTATAAGGTCGATCTCCTCCGGCAGGTCATTCCAGATTTTTGGAGCGATGTCTGAGAACGATTTCTGGGAAGTCGCCATCAATCTGGTTTTCTTTGACTGAAGCAAGTTCTTCCTGGAAGATCTGAGTGTGTAGGAAGGATTATATGGGAGGAGGCGTTCCCTCAGGTATGCTGGACCCAAGCCATGTAGGGCTTTATAGGTAATAACCAACACCTTATACTGTGGCTGGAAACTAATCGGCAGACAGTGTAAAGATTTCAGGATAGGTGTGATAGAACCAAATTTTGATTTCACTGTTACTGATCTCACTGCCGTATTTTTAATCAATTGCAGCTTTCGAACATGGCATAAGGGTTGCCCTATGTAGAGCACATTGAAGAACACAGACACAGACAATACATATATGCATATATATTCCATAGCATTGAGCCATGGTAGTTAAAGTGGTGTGAAGCCAGATTATTTCTGCAGTTTGAATGCAGCCTCACATAATAGTAGCCCTTTGTAACATGTGTAGGCAAGCATACTTAAGCAGCAAGGGATACTAGCCATTATATTAAAGGGTGGTTTATTCATCATATTAGATTAGATGAAGGCAAATGTGATACTGGAAATAATCTAGGTGAGCCCACCAATTAGCCCTCCCATTTAGCAAGTCCCAAATGCTGTGGCCAGGCTGCTGATCAGGACTGATTAACTAGGCTGCCTACAGGGCTGTCTACAGGGGACAAATAGCTCCCATGTTGCAAAACTGTGTTGCAAGACTATCGTAAAGACTGTATCTCCTTATATGAGCCTACCCAAGCATTAAAATCATTGGGTAGGGCTTTCTCTTGGTCCCACCACTATTACAGGTATACTTGGTATGGAAAAGGACTAAAATAAAAAGAACTGGGGTGGGGGAAAATCACGATGTGTGAAAAATCATTCCCCCCCCCCCCCAAACACACACACAGAGACCTTGCTGTCTGGCCTCTGGTCCCAGGAAATGCCAGAAGTGCTAGCCTAGCTCTCCAAAGTAGGGCATTTTTTGGCTGGCTGTGAAAAGCCACACTAGCTTCTTTTCTGCTGCAACAATGACAACATTGAAGTGATGCAGCAAAGCAACAATGAAGAGAAATGGCTCCACTTGCAGTTAGCTGTCCAGAACCATCCAGACAACAAATACCTTGCTTTAAAGGGGTTTTTTTTTTGGAGCTAGACACTGTGGTCAGAGTGTCCTGGGAGGTCACCTACACTATGGCATGGTACTTGCCCACAACACTTGACTCTTAGGAAGAATCAAAGCCATGCTTGAGAGCTTGGCAGCTGAGGGGCTTTTGTTCAGTATTGCTCTCCAGAGAATTCAACTTCTCTCTTTCATTCTCAAAGCAAGCAGCAGCTAGGTGCAGGTGACGATGATGTGGGAAATGCTTAGGAAAAGCTTGGCCCATCATTGGACATTAGAATGGACTGAGAATATATCTTCATGTAGGTATGGAAATATCCACATTTAGAACACTATGTACTATCTAATTTAGTCATCCTAGAAGTGGTGCCTTCTATTGACCAGTGGGGAAAAAGACATGTTATACAAATACTTGATAATATTACCTAAAGTACCTCCTTTATTTCAGTACACCAGTTAGAAATGACCTCCAGTTTTGCTAATGTAAATCTCTACCCCTCTTTTTGCTAATCTCTTTCTCTAGACACAAAGAAAAAATAATAAGTTTTTCTATTTTGAAAGAAGAAAACACCTATTGCTTGTTCATCCACAATCTAACATCATTGCCCACTAGATATAATCTAATACCATTCCCATCGGTCCCATTCAGCTTACCTTGTGGTCAGATTTATGGTGGTTATTGTAGTCTCATGGCTAGCAATGGCTTACCTTGTGGCAAATCTGTTCTGGGTTTCAGTTTGAACCTTAAAGGAGCTATCCAAAATTGCTGAAGCATTTATCCAGAATAGGTTCATCCCCCTGGATACCTCTCCAGATGCTATATGGCAGACCTCCTAACCTAAAGTACCTCGAAGTGTTTGGACAATATGCTAATGTCTATGTGCCAGCAGCTTTTAGAAAGAAGGGTGAGCCCAAATGGCAAAGGCTCATTTTTGTGGGCTAGTCCAGTAACAGTTACGGGTTTCACCTTGATTGTATACCAAACAAGAGTTTTTTGTGAGGATGGGACAAAAAGACATAAGTACTGGAAATGGAGGGGTGAGATAACAAGAGTCTTCACCAGAAGTCAAGTCTAGTATTTCACAACAACAAACACAAATATCAACTAGGAAATTTGAGCAGGTGCCAGTGAAAGACAATGAGGTTCAGACCAGCTCTGAGAGTGAGAATGAAAGGGGTAAAACAAAAGTGATTATGCCCCAGAGAACACAAAAGGTGAGGAGACCTCCAGAACATTTTGTAGTACAAAGTGTAAGAGCCTGTACTGTAGTGGCTGATGAGCCAGAGAGTTTCAGAAGGGCTTTTTAGACCGCACAAAAGGGGCAGTCCATACTCGCTCCTTCTGGCGGCGAGATGAGGCCTAGGCTGCCGCACGGGCAGCCCCGAGGCCTCATCTCGCCGCTTTTGGAGGCTGCGGGAAACCGGCAAACTGCCGGTTCCCCGTGGCCTCCAAGCGGGGTGCAGCGGGCGCTCTGGGCGCCCACTGCACCCCGCTTCCCTCGGCAGGGCTGAAGGGAGGTAGGGGCCGCCGAGGCGGCCCCTTTCTCCCTGGGTCTTTGCCGCGGCCATTTAAAGGCCACAGCAAAGACCCGCCGCAAAAAAAGATGGAGCTCTTTTTTTGCGGCACGGGAAGGGCGCGATTGGCACCCTCCCGCGCCACAAAAGTGTCAAAACGCTGCGCACGTGATGACGCCTTTGCGGCGCCTCCGTATGGACGCCGCCATCTTTAAATGGCGGCGTCCATATGCTTTAGGGTTAGGGAGGGTGTAAAAGCTATGCCCTCCCTAACCCTAAAGATGGGCTTTCTAGCCCTAATCATGCCTCTTTATGCCCATCTAAAATGGGCCAGAGATTTGCAGTGTTATCCTGTGGAGGGACAAGAAAAATTGTTTTCTGCAATGGACAGGGAGTTTTTGTCATTGTTGGAAAAAGAAGTGTTTAATGTTGTTGACAGACCCAAGAATCACAAAATGGTAGGTTGCAAATGGGTTTATAAGAAAAAGGAAATGCCAGATGGTACTCAAAAGTACAAGGCAAAGTTGGTGGCAAAAGGTTTTGCTCAGCAGAGATTTGAAAACTTTGATAAAACCTTTTCCCCAACAGCAAAACCAGAAAGTTTGAGACTGGTGTTAGCTTTGGCAACTAGGTAAAAGAAAATTTAGAGGCATTTTGATTTTGAGACTGCTTAGTTGAATGCTCCTCTTGATGAAGAGGTGTACATGAAGCAGCCTTCAGGTTTTGATAGTGACAGTGGCAAGAAGGTGTACAAATTGAAAAGGGCCTTATATGGTTTAAAACAAAGTGCCAGATGTTGGAACCATTGTATCCATGAAGAGCTTGTAAAGCTTGGATATAAGCACAGCATCACTGATGCATGCATCTACACCAAGGCAGGAGTCACTTTGGCGATCTATGTTGATGATTTGTGTGTGGCAGCTAAATCAGAACAGGAGATACAATTGGTACAAGAAAAAAATTATCCAGAAAGTTTGTTTTGAAAGACCTCGGCAATCTAAAGTCTTACCTTGGAATTGAGGTGGAGTGATGATGGAAGGTGTTTGTTGAGCCAGAAGAACAAAATTGAAAGGCAGATAGCAAAGTGTGGCTTGCATAATGCAAAAGCTGTGAGAAGCCCAGTGGCTCCTGGCTATGCCTGTTGTTAGTCATCAGACGATTTTGAAAAAATAGAGTTGTTCAGAAGCGTAGTGGCCAGCATGTTGTTTATTGCCAACAATACCAGATCAGATGTTTCATTTGAAGTTGGTGTGTTAAGCAGAAAGGTTTCCAGTCTGAAGATGAGTGATTGGTCCACACTAAAATGTGGACTGAAAGATTTCAAAGGAAGTAAAGGCAGAAAGCTAGTTATTCAGGGAAGCATGGAACAGCTAGAGTTTTTTGCTTACAGCTCCTTTGCAGCTAAATTGACAGACAGAAAATCAATTACATGCCTGGTTGTGAAGTTTGCAGGAACACCAATAATTTGGAGAAGCAAAAAGCAAAATTGTATTGCTTTGAGCACAAGAGAAGCAGAGTTTGTGACATTAGCAGAGATGGCAGGGGCAGGCAGTTACTAGAAGATCTGGGAAAGAAATGCACAACACCAATGTTGGTATTTGAAGATTCACAAGCCTGCATTGCCATGGCAGAGGCTGAAAATCTCAAATGTTGCACAAAATACATAGGGGTAAGGTACCAAAACGTCAGGGAGATGATCCAGAATAGAATTCTAAAGTTGGAATACATAGATACCAGGGACAATATAACTGACATCTTCACAAAAGCACTGCCAGTGGAGAAACATGAACAGCTTACTTGTCTAATTGGTATGGTACCTCTGACACACTGAAATAGCACACATCTGTACATTTTGGAGGGGAATGTTGAGGTATGGAGCAGCATTGAAAATGTTCAGATGTGGCAGAGAAGCTAATGGACACTCACTGCTCATGGCCAGGAATTGGTTGCAGCTGTGGATCTAGACAGCAGGTGAATGTCTAAGGTTGCAGAGTGTGCCAGAGAGCATGTATCACTTATGTAAATATGTTGTGTTATTTGGAATGGTGGACAGTAGTACAGGTAACACAGGAAATTGTACAGGAAGGGGTTGAGCTAGATTGCCACATGGCAAAAGTGTATATAAGCTCAAATCATTATTGTACAGTGTGTTGGTGTTTGTCTGGCTAGCTTTGTTCTCACATGTGTGTTTGCAACAAGAACAAAAAGTGCCTCTTTGGAGAAAAGCCAACCTATGGTGCTTTCATCTAGCAGCTGTTTTTGCTGGAAAAGCTCCAGTCTGCCAGTTTGTCTATCTACTCACAAGCTTCCAAGATTACTCTGCATTTATCTCTGCATATTCACTCAACAGAACTCACCCTCCATCAGGTGGGCAACAGATTCCCCAGCCTTGGTCTATTCTGATTTAAGTTTACATAATGGTTACAAAATGGGTTTGAATCATTGCTCAACAATGGAAGCCACTTGGTGACCTCAGACAAACCATGCTTTCTCAGCCTCAGAAAGGGACATTGGCAAACCTCTTCTGAATAAATCTTGCCAAGAAAACCCTACGATAGGTTTACCATAAGCTGGATACAACTTGAAAGCACACAACATCTAACAAAAATAGTTCCAAGTGACCTTTGACACTACCCAATTATAGCAAAATGATAGCACTGTAACTGCCATGGCTGCTTTGTATGGAATCCTGGGATCTACAATTTGATGAGGCACTTGAGCTCTATGACAGAAATTCTAGAACTGCAAATCTCAGGATCATATGGGATGAAATCTAGACTGTTAAAGTGCAATCATATTGCTATAATTGTGTAGCATGACAGGGCCCCAAAGTAAGAAAATCAGAAACTTAATAAGTTGCATCATGCCCGCAAAATGTATTTTCCTCTGTCAAACTAACTTATTTTACTTATAGTTTATGTTTATATTTTTCATACAAACCAAATCAAATCCCTACAACCAAAGAACCCAGAACTTATAACCAAAACACCAACCAAAAGAGTTCTGCCAAAGATAATAAATAAACAGGATAACTGTGGTCCCACTTCCCAATGTAAAAAAAACAAACAACTTTATAAAGAATAAACAAATAACTAATCTAGGGAGCAGAAAAAACAGTGTAATTTCTAAAAGGGTAACTACCCAACTGAGAAGTGTGCAAAAAATCAAAAGTAATTAGTATTTTAATAATAATAAAATATCCAAACTTCAGGCCAGACACATTTCGACTGAAAGTCTTCCTCAGTGGCCTTCCTATGAAGTATTAACTGTATGTATGTATGTGTGTGTGTATATATATATATATATATATACATACATACATATATACAGTTCTTCAGCTCACACACCTTGACTCTGCTAAATCAAAAGGTAATAATGTTCTTCCTCTGTTCCGCAGCTGAGCTAGTTGTGGGAATGATCCTGCCAAGATTCAGGGGAAAAAGAAAAGAAAGAAAAAACCTTAGGGAAAAATAAGGGTGTGGAAGGGCAATGAAAAACTCAAGCTAGCCAATTTACATATTCTTTTAAGTCTACCAGGGATTCAGAAAATATGAATCTGTTTAATTCCAGAATAATAATATTCTTCTCCTGCTTCCAGAGTCTCTTCAATATCCAGCTGAACCAGTAATAGGAACGATCCTGCCAAGACTTGGACCGACAAAGAAAAGCTCAAACATTTTCATTTAAGCCCACTGGGGATTCAGATTTCAAATGATGAATCCATTTGAGTTCCAATATTTGTAATTGTTTTATGTTCTTAATATTAGATATCCCATCTATGCACCAGAATTTGAATGAATCAAAAGGATGATGTTCATCTAGAAAATGTTTCACCAATGGGGCCTCTATTTTTTTGGTTTTTGATACAACTTCTGTGTTCAATAATTCGAGTTCTTATCGCTCTACTGGTCATACCTACATAAATTAGTTTGCAAGGACATTCGATTATGTATATGACATTTTTACTCGCACATGTAAAAAGTTTGTATATTTCATATTTCATGGTAGAAGTTTTCTCTACGTTTTTTTTTCTTTTCTTTTTTCCCTGAGTGTTGCAGGATCATTCCCACAACTAGCTCAGCTGCTTATATAAGAGACTCTGGGAGAAGAGGAAGAACATTATTACCTTTTGATTTAGCAGAGTCACAGTGTGTGAGCTGAAGAATTGATTTAATTATATATATATACACACACACACCGTTAATACTTCATAAGCAGGCCACTGAGGAAGACTTTCAGTCGAAATGCGTCTGGACTGAAGTTTGGATATTTTATTATTATTAAAATACTAATTGCTTTTGATTTTTTGCATAATTCTCAGTGGGATAGTTACCCTTTTAGAAATTACACTGTTTTTTCTGCTCCCTAGATTAGTTATTTGTTTATTCCGTATAAAGTTGTTGTTTTTTTACATTGGGAAGTAGGACCACAGTTATCCTGTTTATTTATTATATTTTTCATACAACCAGAAGAAAAATTCTGGTGAACTCAAACATTTTCCTCACTAGTGGCAGAACTCAAAGATATAGCTGTGTCAGGCTGTAGAATCAGTACGTAAAGAGATCTTGTAGCACCTTTGAGGCTACCTGAAAGCATGAGCTTTTGTAGATTTCAGTCTCCTTCCTCAGATGCCTTTTCCTCACTACATTATGAGTTTTTGGTTTCTCCTAGATACAGTATCATATTGCAGTTGTGGTATACTGTTCTGGGTGGTCCGTTTCCAAAATGGGGGAAAGGACAGAATAGGGAAATGAAAATAAATGGTTTCCTGTGAGGAAAGGTGAAGTATCTGAAGCATTTTTATTAAAGAAGGAAAAGTGTATAAGGGGAACAAAGAAGAAGAAGTGGAAGAGACATGATAAAAGTCCTGTGTTTCATAGTGAAGAATCAAGGCAAATGGCAGCAACCTGCTAATTTCTTATCTCAAAAGTTCCAACTCACCATGACTATTCCTAGTTATACAATCACAGTCAGCAACATGGAGCTGCAGAAACAATGCATTTTGACACTCTTTCAAGTGGCATGGCTCAGTACTACAGAATGCTGGGATTTGTAGCTTTGTTAGATATTTAACTGCCAGATATTTGTGAGACATTTAATGTCTCTGTCAGAGAACTTGGATACTAGAACAAACTACAAATCTCAGGATGCCATAGAATGGAGCCATGACAATTAAAGTGATGTCAAACTGCATTAATTTTCCATTGCAGATGTAGCCTAAATCAGGGATGGTGATGCAGTAGTTTTCAGGACTACAATTCCCATCATCCTTGTCCACCATGGCAAGAAATTGTGGAAATAGTCATGTAAAACATCTGGAGGGTCAAAGATCTCTCACCTCTGCTCTGACATTATGTTCTAGCTTATGTGTTTCCATGTTCCATAAAATCTACTTTGAGTAATGGATATGGCAGTTTAGATCACTGGTTCACTGCCTGGCTGCTTCAAGTAAAACACTCCATGAATCCTATAAATTTAAACACACTCTGTTTGCATGTATGTATGTATATTTGATTGTATGATTTATGCTCTGGTGGGGGAGCTATAAACTTCAAAACAATATGCAGTAATTTGAAGTTCTATATAAAAGTATGGTGCGATAAGGATTACATAGCCAAGCTCGGTATTTGCTAAGCAGCAGACTTATGAATTCTAGTTATTGGCATAAGCTCCACAAAGCCACCGGTTTCATTCTCATTGTTGTCAAAACACTAGATGGCACTGCAGCTTTCTTTTCCTTTCATGGCCCATATTTCAATCCCAGAGAAGCCAGGGTTTTTCTGTAAATATTAGAAATTGATTGATGTCAGTTTGGAAAATGTAACATGGGTACAAACAGTCCTGTGGCACGTCTGCTTCCCCCATAGCCAAATCAAGCCCTCAAAAAGGCAGCATCCAGCTTGCCAGTGGCTCCCTATGGACCCTTTCCCAAAGCGCCATGCTTTTTAGAATTCCACCAGTGTCACCTGAGACTAAAGATGGAAAGAATATTCAAATGGATTTCTGTTCCCTCTTTTCTTCACCATGTTGAACATGCCCGGCTCCTTCAACCTTTCCTCATACATTTTTTCTCCATGCATTTTATCATTTTTGCTGCCCTTCTCCGAATCTTTAGGTGGGAAAATGGCATGGATTTGGTCTCCCGTGGCTATTTTTATTGAGAAAGAAACTAGGTAAGTCACAATCAAATCTTACTTGTCAGACCGATCCTTTGCCGTGGTCACAGGTGGTCAGACTTCCTCCTCTGTCCCCTTATCTGTTGGAGTTCCTCAGGGCTCTGTCTTGGGTCCCCTTCTGTTCTCTCTTTACACACTGTCCCTTGGTAAACTCATCAGTTCTTTTGGTTTCTCCTATCATCTGTATGCCGATGACACTCAGCTATATCTCTCCACCCCTGACCTTTCGCCGGGGTTTGAACAGCAAGTCTCCTCTTGTCTGGCTGCCATCTCTCAGTAGATGCGGCATCGGCGCTTGAAGCTCAACATGTCTAAGACAGAGCTTCTCGTCTTCCCCCCTAAGCCCACCCTTCAATACTCCTTTTCTGTTTCTGTTGACGGCATTTCTATTCAATCGGTGAAGCAAGCTGGCAGTCTTGGTTTCATTTTTGATTCCTCTCTGTCATTTACTCCCCAGATTCAGGCCACTGACAAGACCTGTAGATTCTCTCTTTAAAACATTGCTAAAATCCGTCCTTTCCTCTCAACCTCCACCGCCAAGACTCTGGTCCATGCCCTAGTGGTATCACGACTAGATTATTGCAACCTCCTTCTGACAGGGCTTCCTCTCTCTCATCTCCAGCCTTTAATCTCTGTCCAGAACTCAGCTGCACGTATTATCACATCCGCTTCTTAAAATGAGAAACTCAGAACTGAACACAGTACTCCAGAGGAGGACTGGGCAGTAGAGAATATAGGATGATTCTTACTCTTTTTCCACAAATGGGGAAATTATGGTGGGAGAGGAGACATCAAGCAGCCTCCTACTGGAGATTCTAAGGAGTTCATAGGAGAATCAGTAGGTTGCTTTCTCTGATCCTTTCCCACATGGATTTCCTTTCTGTAGAAGAAAACTACTGGGAACTGTAATTTTCTTTTTCTTCTGTCTTCATTACCGGTGAATATTGCTTTTTTAAACCTACATTGTGCTGTACTCCACTTTTACTGCCATAAGAACATCCCATGGAATCTTGAAAAGTCTCCAATATTTGGACTCTGGTCAAAATGGAACCAAGCTGAAATTCATAGTCATTCTTAATCCCATCTTATTTTTATTTTTTACCTTGCAGGTTTAATTTTCTTTTCATCACACAAAAAAGATTAATTTAGCTTTATAGAGGCTTTTGTGATATCCTTAAGGCAAGGGTTGAAATCACAACTACGTTGGGCTCAGAGCAGGACATAACTCATTCTTCTAACAGGGTACATTGGCAATTAGTTCATTTCTGCAATAACAGGCTGCAAGAATGTTACTTTTTTGTCTGTCACCAACAGGGCTATAATTCACTACTTTTCAGTGTGACATAATTGGGTATCTATTTAGTACTATTTGCTGGATGTGTTCTGACTCAGCTTGAGGAATGGGAAGGAACAGAGAAGGGGTCCTTTGAGTGGCTGCCCCATCTTTTTTGTTGGGTAATGTGCAATTTAAAAAGAGTTATGCTGAACATTCAGGTTAGCTGAAGATTTTTTTAAAAAAAGGAAAAAAAAGTTAGGCAGGCTTTTCTGACTTCTTCCATTCTGCCCAATTAGAGAGACTGCTGTTGCCAGCAGAAACAGAAACAGAATCCATATAAGTGACTTGATGAAAGAACAGAGGACATGCTTATCATATTTGCAAATGACACCAAATTAGGAGGAGTAGCTAATACCCCAGAGGAGAGGATCAAAATTCAAAATTACCTGAACAGATTAGAACGCTAGACCAAAACTATCAAAATGAATTTCAACACAGGGGAATGTAATGTACTGTACTTGAGGCAAAAAATTGAAATGGAGAACACCTGGCTTAACAAGATGACATGTGAAAGGGATCTAGAAGTCCTAGTAGACCACCAGTTGAACATGAGTCAACAGTGTGATGCAGCCACTAAAAAAGCCAATCCAAGTCAATAGAAGCATAGTGTCTAGATCAAAGGAAGTAACAGTGCCACTATTCCACTTTGGTCAGACCTCACCTGGAATATTGTGTCCAGTTCTGGGCACCACAGTTCAAAAAGGATGTCAACAAGCTGGAGCGTGTCCAGAGGAGGGCAACCAAAATGGTGAAAGGTCTGGAAACCATGTCCTATGAGGAGTGACTTAAGGAGCTGGGTATGTTTAGCCTGGAAAAGAGGTGGTTAAGAGGTGATATGATTGCCCTGTTTAAGTATTTGAAGGGATGTCTGGAGACTGGAGAAAGTTTGTTTTCTGCTGTTCCAGGGAATAAGATCCAGAACAATGAATTTAAACTACAGGAAAAGATTCCACCTCAATATTAGGAAGAACTTCCTGACAATAAGGACTGTTTGACAGTGGAACATACTCTCTTGGAGTGTGGTGGAGTCTCCCTCTTTGAAGGGCTTTAAACAGAGGCTGGATGACCATCTGTTGGGGGTACTCTGATTGTGACTTCTTGCATGGCAGGGGATTGGACTGGATGGCCCTTGTGGTCTCTTCCAGCTCTATGATCCTGTGATTCTATGGTTCTAAGTACATAGGAAGGAGGGGAGGCTGCTAAATTGTGCTGGCTACTCAAAATCACACAACTTTAAAAATGCAATAGCAACTGCATGGGTTTTTTTACAATAAGATTTTTGTTTTAATATGCATAAAACATGAATAAGTTTTGTTTTACACAGTCTAAGAACAACAAGTCTTACTGTAAAGCACAGAGCAGTAGTTTAATTTTATATGGGATTGTATGAGGGGGTTGCTGTAGTCCAAGGCATTTGGATGGCAAGAAAGAGGCAGGGAAAGATTGCTTTACAATGAATGGCTTTAGTATCCCCCCCCCATATTTCCAAAGTATCATCATCATCATCATCATCATCATCATCATCATCATCATCCTGCTTTCACCCTGAAACTGGGACTCAAAGCAGCCCATAATTTGAAAGAACAATACAATTAGAAACATAAAAAGTGAGCATTAAAGTAAAATTAAACTATTACAATATTAAAACACATCACCCATTAAAAGAACAAAATCCAATTTAAAAAGATAAAAGCTCTTTAAAACAGTACAATTAAAACAGTATAGCACCCCTAGCCTGTTCTTTAAAACCTTTGTATGTTGAAAGCCTGTCTGAATGAATATGTTTTAGCCTGCTGACAGAAGGACAGCAAGGAGGAGGCCATGGTAGTCTCCCTGGGAAGGGAATTCTGGAGTCTAGAGACAGCTACTGAAAAATCCCTCTTTCATATCCCCACCAACCATGCTTACAGTGGTGATGAGACTGAGAGAAAGTGCTCCCTGATGTTCTCAGAACTTGGGCTGGCTCATATAGGGAGATACAGCCTACTAAATAACTAGTAGTATCCTGTTGAATGATCAGGGTAATGAATACAGTAACCAGAGTTTGATTGAATGTAACATGAGCCACCCTGGTATAGTGGTTTGAGTGTCAGACTATCCACTCATTTGGATGGCTTCAGAGCATGGCACTTTGATGCCATATGCCACAAAGCCACCCAGAAGTCAGGTGGCTGCCCAGATGTGAGCAGCTTCATGATGCCCCAGCAGTATGGTGTTTACATGCCACTGGAGCATCATGAAGCCACCATGGGGTTGCAGAGGGGCCAAGAAAGCAGCTTTTCCATGGCTAAAAAAGGAGGGGATCTTATCCATTCCTTTTTCAGCTGGGTTCAAGCCAGATTTGGGCCACGGTGTGTGTTTGCCACAATCCCAATCTGTATTAAGAAGGGACAGCTTTAAGCTGTCTGTTTGCCCCCTACGACTCTGTAAACTAGGGTTCAATTACCAGCTCAGCCATGAAACCCATTGGGTAACCCTTCTTTAACACAGAAAGATTTTAAAGAATAGGCTAGTGGATGCTATACTGTTTTAAAGTCAGGAAAAATCAATAAACAAATCTTACCAAGAAAACCACATGATAGGTTTGTCTTAGGGTTGCCATAAATCAAAATGACTTGAATGTACACAAGTAGTAGAAGTAGTAGTAGTAGTAGTAGTTCTAATTGGGCTCCAGCTGCCCAGACTTCTTACAATTAGTTATGCTAGATAGAGCTGCAACCCTAGAAAATCTGGGGGGGGGGGAAGATTTCCAACTCTTTTCTAAGGAAGATCCAGATGACCCACTGAACTTGAGAAGGTTTTGGTCTCCCATAAGTTTCCATCAGAATGGCCAAGACCAGGGAATCAGGAGTGATAGTTTAAAGCATTTGAAGGGCACCCTCCCCCTGCTATAAGTTCTGCTTCCCACAGTAGCAAGATGAGCTGATGGCTGTTTGAGGAAAATACCTCATTTTGAAGGAATTTAACTTTCAAAACATTTCAGTCCCTTTGAAATCACCAGGGAAAATGTCCCTTGATTCAAAATGCTTGGAAGCCCTTTGGGAGACAGTAAATATTTCTCTAACTTAAACTGGCAAGAACATTGTTTTCTACAGATGTCTTAAAGCAGCATGAGGAAAAGACTCGAGATATATCAAGTAATTCTTTTGCAATCCTCACAGATGTCAGTAGCAGATCATAGTTAGACAGGAAAAAGAGTTACAGAAAATGAAGCCAAACAAGCAACATCAGAAACACAAATGTCTTTTAATCTATACCTTGCCTTTGAAATAGCATGCATCAACTGTAATTATTTTTTTTTAAAGTTAACTGAAATAATTACCAATCAGGGCTGTCTCTAGCAACTGACAAAATTTGGCAGCAGTCTCAGGATAAGATCATATTTGATGGTGGCAAAGCATGGAGCATATTATGGTAAAGGATAGTGAAGACAAGTCCCCTTTTCAGCAGCTGGATGTGGCCTGAATAGAGATTAAAAATTTCATAAAGTTTCTTCTCAAAGGACAAAATATATCAAACAATTTCCTTCCTGCTGTGAAGAAAGGTTTAAAAAACCATGCAATTTTTGTACCTTATTCGCAATTCAGGATTTCTGTGCATAATTCGTTTGAAGTTGTTTTGCACAACTTAAAACGATTATATTCTGCAGAGAAAAATCTTTTTTTCTGTGCAGAAAATTCTGTTTTCCATTAAACTTACCCACATGCTAATTTGGTGCAGAAGAAATCCCCAATTACAGCATTTTATATTTTATATTCTTATCATTCCAAGTGTCTTCTCATCAGTGTTTCTCCGCACTCTAAAAACATCGTGTGTGTGTGTGTGTGTGTGTGTGTGTGTGTATAAAACATTTTTGAATATTCTTTCCATCCTTAGGCCTGGGTTCATTCCTGAGCCAATCAGTGGCTGCCTGAGTCAGGCTGGCATTGCATCAGACACTGACTGACTGACTGCTGCTCCTTAGCCAGAGAAAAAGCACTGCACGAGGAGATATTGGGTACCTCCTTGAACAATATCCAAAAGATACTTACACTTGCATGGTTGGATACTACAAGAAGAGCATTCTAACCCCAATAAACAAATCTGGGGTGTCATGAAGAGACACCAAGTTCTGAAGCATCATTATACAGTGGGAACATGGTATCCATGGACTTGCCATCTGTGGATTTGTGCCTCCATAGATGGCAAGTCTGCATTGTCCCTAATGGCAGCACACACACACAGTGTCACTGCAATTAGGGAGAATTGGACTAAACTCCTTCTCGCCCTCCCTCCTCCTTCCCTCCCTCCCTCCTTTTTCCCATCTCCCACTCCTTTCTGTCTTACCTCCTTCTGTCCCTCTGATCCTTCTGTACCTCTGGCTTCAGAGAAGACGTCTGGTGCCTATTCAGCCAGAGGGAACCAAGGCCAGGACCAGAGTAAGGGGGGGGGGGGGAGACAAAAAGGAAGGAGAGAGGGAGGAGGGACTCTAGTCCCATTCTCCCTAATGGCAGTGTTGTTGTGTGACTGCTCTGCCATTAAGGAAAATGGGACAAGCATCTGCAGATTTTGGTATCCATGGTATGTGTGTGTGTGTGTGTGTTCCATAACAGATCCCCTGTGGACACTGAAAACCCACTGGTTATTAGTATAGTATTCTATACTATACTATACTGCCAAAAATGCTACCGATATAGTACTTTAACTATACAGGGAGTAACCACTTTTACTACCTGTGGCTTTTCAGCCACGGGTGCCAAAATGATTTGGCTGTGCCATGGGTTTGAGGGAGGGGTCACATTTGCTGCTGTGCCTTAGATAATAAAACATTTTGGACTAGATCTACTATGAGTGTATATCTCTGGAAAGTTGAATCAAATTGATTTTCATTTTTTGTCTGTTTCTGATTCTGCTACTCAAAAGCAGGCTCATATTGCTGTTGCCCCCTGAAGCTTCTGTGAACGCCAAGCAAAATGCCAACTGTGTTACATACATCTATTGCTGTTTCCTAAGACTCCTTAGCTGATTTGTCTCCCTTGTGTATGCTACAGAGTGCAGTTATTCTTTGGTTATACATTGCAAATGTCAGGAAGGGGATGGAAGCCCATGCACTATACTCCAGGAGTTCTCAGCTTGCTTCCTGTTACCCATGTAGCAGTTGCCATGGCAAATGTTAAGCACATGTTACTGATGGCAACACAAAATCTACGATACAGAGCACTTATACATTAGGTTAAGCCAAGTGTTGTTTCTTGTATTCAGGAATATTGCTGCAATTTGCTGTCTATGGAAGCAGCTGTCCTGCTCTTCATTTTACATAGTTATTTGTTGAGGATATGATGTGGATTTTAAAATTAGTGTTCCTTTTTTTTTAAGCATTGAAAAAGGGCATCTTTATACATCACCAAATACGTTTTAGAGGAGGGTTCCATAACATATAATATGTACATAGAGGACACATAAAATGTTCCACAATATATGGGACCTTTTTACAGTAATGTACTTCCTTTCCTTCCTATTTGCTGATGACAAACCATACTGCGCAAAATGGTTAAAAATGAAGGCCAGGATCCTATATGGCAGTTATAAATTTGTAACCTAGAATTATGCACTCATGACATCTACATATTCACAATCTCTATGTAGAGGATTTTGCTGAGTTTGAAGTCCAGCAAATATCCAGATAGTTGAAGTCACCCATCACTACTATATTTTTTCTATCTGAGTATGTGGTGATCTGTTCTAGAAAGGCATCATCCAATTCTTCTGCTTGAGTTGGGGGTCTGTAGTAGACTCCCACAGTAACATCCCTGTTGCTTCCCTCTCCTTTAATTTTTATCCAGACAATCTCCAATTGGCTTCCAGTACTGATGTCCTGGATCTCTTCACTGATCTAAATGTCCCTGACATACAATGCTATACCTCCTCCTTTCCTGTTTGGCCTGTTTCTCTTAAAAAGGTTATATTTTTAATATAATTTGTAAATTCCAATCATGAGACTCATCCCACCAGGTTTCAGTGATGACTATTATATCTTATTTCCCTTGTATTGCTAGGAGTTCAAGTTCATCTTGCTTATTTCCCATGCTCTGTGCATTAGTGCAGAGACATTTAAGGCCATGTGTCCCCTTTGCTTGCTGCCATTGCACTTTTTTTGCCTCCTACTGTTGGGTCCTTTCACTGTTTGCCTTGTTCCATCTATGACAGTATGACTATTTTCTCCATCACTTTTGTCTCTCTCCCCCACATAACTCAGTTTAAAGCTCTCCTGATCAGATTCTTGAGAATGTTGGCAAAAATGTTTCTTCCAACTGTCATGAATTGCAGCCCATCCGTTGCCAGAAGTCCCTCTTCATGGAACCACAGCCCATGATCCAAGAATCCAAATTGTTCCCAGCGACACCACCTGCAGAGCCAGTTGTTGACATCTGTGATTTTCCTCTCTCTTCTTGGGCCATGCCCTTCAATTGGCAGAAGAGATGAGATGACAATGTGTGCATCCATTTCTTTCAGCTTCTTACCCATAGCCTCATAATCCCTTCTAATATTTTGAAGGCTGTGTCTTGCTGTGTCATTCATTCCCACATGAACCAAAAGAATGGGGTATTGGTCAGTAGGCTGGACCAGTCTTGTCAGCCTCTCTGTCACATCACGGATCTTTGCCCCAGGGAGACAAAACACCTCCCGAGACATCTTGTCAGGCCCACAAATCACTCCTTCTGTACCTCTCAGCAAGAAGTCCTCCATCACACACCTCCTCCGAGGCTTAGCAGCAACTGTTCCCTGTGGTGGAAGTCCCAGGCTCCCCTGCTCTGTCCCTGAAGTCTGTCCATGCTGCTCTTCCTTGTCCTCCTCGATAAGGGACAGAGCCCAGTGTTAGTCATATAACCATGCCCTTATGTTCAGGACATTAAAAAAAATCAGTTAGAGTTTTAAGTGGAAATACTTTGAAAGAGTGCTCCTAAACTGGAGTTTCAGCAATACTTCAGTGACATATCATTTATGAAAAAAAAGATCTATCCTCTTTGGCCAATGACAATAAAAATTCTGTCAGTCATAGCTTAGGTAACTATTTGCTGGACTTTCTTTGTGGAAAGCTTTATTTAAAGAGATTTCAAGCAATTTTACCTACATATTAGTGAATGGTTAATCTAAAATATGTCATTAATGTCATATTTATTTTATAGCATAAGTATTTCTCACACAACAGTGTGTGGGATTGATTTTTACGTAATCTTTGGAAAGGCTGTGGCTATTGGGCCAGTCAGCAAAGTTCTTGCTGGCTAGTGAGACCACGATTTATGTTAAATGTTTTCTACTTCAGTTTGATGCCTCCAAACTAACAGGGCCCACCATATTTCTCTTGGGAACAAAACAGAATTGTAACCGGTAGTAGACATGTAGATAGGGGTCAAGGAAAGTTGGTGGAAACTGATTAAACTTTTGCTGAGATACACCAATGAAGGTGGCCTACTTTTAGAACATCAAAATTGAAAGAACCCAGTTTGCTCTGACAAGTCACTCCCCAGCTACAATATTGCATACCCCCAAATCTCCAAAAGATTCCCCGAGATCCTGGGACTTGTGATGACAATGGTTGAAAGCACTGCTTCAGGTCAGAAGGGACAGTGCTAACTTGAAAACCTGAGCCCTGTCTGTTCTGAGACCTATTTGGGAGGAGAAAGTTAGAGCCAATACATGATCTCAAACAGAGACCTGATGATACTGCAGGAAAAAGTTAGCAACAAAATTAGTAATAAAGTTCCAAGGTAGGTACATAGAAGGTGCTGATGAAATCCTTCTTCTGGCTCAAGTTTCATGTCACCTTGAAGCTGGACAGCTGTCTTTATTTCTCAAAACCCCCTGACATATTGGACAGTTTCTTTGTATTTCTGGTTAATAGGACTGAGGCAACTGTAAATCTATTTTTATAGTCACATGTAGTAAATTACAATCTGGATACTGGGTGATAAGTGATATTTAAATATAACATTAACTACAGTCATGCACTATGCACTATTCTCAGATTCTTTTTTTTTAATTAATTGCTTTTATCTGAGAGTCCTTTTTTTCATTCATGGCCAATGGCTGGCTAAAACAAATCAAATGACAACTTCTAATATTTAGAACTATAAATGAAGAACTGGGAAGAAGAAAAAGATGGGAGAAACAAAGAAGATGATTCTTACTCCCCTTCCCTAGGGAGAAGAATATCTATTATTGGCACAAAGCTTCAAGATGATTGACTTGATCCTATGAAGTTCTACATTCATTTCCTGGCTCCTATAGCAGTTTTTCTACTTTTTCTGGAGCAATTTTGCAGGGGGCAGGGAGTTGAACTGGATGGCCCTTGTGGGCTCTTCCAACTCTAGCATTCTAAGATTCTATTAATGTTGCCTCCAGAATATTGATAGTGAACAAATATTGAAATACATGCTCATGCTAAGCTCTACTTTTTCTGAAGAAAAAAGTGGACTGCTCACCTGTAGCATGAATGGAAGGCCAAGTTCCATTCTATATCAGTGTTAGATTAACTGCTCAGGAAATCTGGTCAATAGTCAAGCTAGATATGTGTGTGCAGGGGGGTGGGAGTGGGGTCTGGGAGTTGTAGTCCAAACAAGAAAATATATTACAAGCTGTATCTTTTTGTAACAGTTGAAAACTAAGCAAAAGGATGAAAATCATCTTATGTTTCATTGTTGTGTATGCTGGAATAAAAAGTCATAACACTTTTCTGCTCACTTGTGTGATGATAAGACATTTTCTATTGGTCTTGAGAGAGTTTTTGTATGTGTGAGAACATTTTCTTTGCATTTTTTTAAAAAAACACACATTCTTAATGAACTAACCATTCCTGTGCTTGCTGTGCATGTGTGCCCCCATTTCACAAGAGGAAAAGATACTAATTTTCTGTCTTGAAAGGTTTGTAAAGGTTGAGTACCCCTTATATCAAAAGTTTGGGATGATCAGTGTCTTTAGAGTTGGGTAGTATATGTCTGTACTGTATTTGTGTGGTGGGAGAGAGATATGAGGATAGAGAGAGATGTGACAGAAACAAGGCTCGAGAGAGATGTGAGGATTTGTGAATTGGCTTGAGGTGTGGATTTTCTCAAAGCACTACACATGGATTCCTGCCATTTCACAGATTCTTGTGTCTCTCTCCATCCTTACAATTACAGTACAGGTACACATTATGCTACTTGTTTTCCAAAATCTAAATAAAAAATATTCCAAAATCAAAGCCACAAAGTCTCATGTTGGTACTCAAAAAATTCCAGTTTTTGGAGGTTTGAGATTTTTGGATTTTACATTTCCATACTAGAGATGTTCAATCTGTATTTTCCAGAAGATATTGTATGTTATGGGTATTTTATAAATAGATATGCATTTTCCAGAAGAGTTGTGCATTATAGAGTTCCACAAGAGGGCAGAGTATATTCAGGAATATTTTTGTCCAAATAGTATCATGCAAAGTATGTGTATATGTTCACGCAAGGGAAAGTATACCCATAGAAAACGGTTGAAAACAGAGCAAACAGACCTCTTTTTTTTTTTTTTTTTTTTTGCTCATTTCTTAAATGGCAATAAGTACATTTCACTTGTCTTCCAGATTAAACTGCTGTAATGCTGTATAAGTAAGATATCCTTGAAAAAACATTTGGAAACTACAGCTGGCTCAAATGGTGGCAGGCATGTGTTCTAAGTTCTGAGCATACTACTGTTGTGTTGAAAGATCTTTACTGGCTTCCAGTCAGTTACTGGATACAACTCCAAATGCAGCTGACTATCACAGGGTTTTCGTGGCAAGATTTGTTCAAATGGTGCTTTGCCTTTGCCCCCCTCTGAGGCTTAGAGAGCATGACTTGCATAAGGTCATCCAGTGGGTTTCTTTTACCAAGCAGGGATTCAAATCCTGGTCCAGAGTCATAGGGTTCATCCCCATTACAATTTAATCCGAAGCACTATTCGGGCTATATGACTGTAGTTCCCTCTTGAAATCGATCCTGATCCTGATTATTTTCAGTGGTGATACAGCGGGGTAAAAGGGGGGGGGGGGGGAGAACTATCTTTTTTGACACTATTTTCAAAGTGGTTCTTTTGGGAAGAATTGATTCTGAAGAGTGTTCAGCAAGCAGGAACTACAGATTGGAATGTATTCTTTCTGCAGGGGGAGGGACGAATGGCAGAGGGGGTGGGGGATGTCGCACACACCCCATGCTGCCTTTTTGTTTTTGTCTTTTTTTTTAAAGGTTAATCTATAAATTGTTAGTTTGATTTGGCAATTACTTGCAAAGGCATGTAACTGCCAAATCATTCTATCGATTTTGCAACCAATTTATTTTTAAAAAACCCAAACGGCAAACCAATTTGCCTTGCTTTCCTCTCATCTTTCCCCTCCTCCTCCTCCAGACTCTCACCCTTCCTTGCCTCCTCTTTTCCCTCACTGCCCCCCCCCGCCTCTTGCCTTACTCTCCTCCTGGTCCTCTCGCACAGCCCTGTATAAGCGCCCTGCGTGAAGGCCCAGCAGTAGCCTGGAGTCGGGTCAGGCCAAGTGGCTGCACATGGGGGAGCTCTGTTCTTACTGCTGCCGCCCCAAAATGGTGTGCTCCAGCTGGTCAGCTGACCAGCACCCCTGAGGAGGAGGAAGGAGAGGAGGGAGAGGTGCAGAGGAGCCCGGCCAGCTTGCCTGAAGGCGATGGGGTGGCGGGGAGGAAACCCACCAGTACCCCATGGAGGAAGGGAGGCAGGGGTATCAAGGGAAATAAACCTACCTCTGCCATGGGTCCCCCTTCTCCAGGACATGCCCTCCATTTCAGCCACCACCATTTCAGCTACCACCATGTAAGTCCGGGCTGCTTACGTCAGAATGATTGACGTGTTTTTTGAAGCAGGGCTGCTAGTGGGAACGACAACTAAGGCACAAAAAGAAGTGATTTTATACGGGTAAGGAAAAAAAAACCCTTTCATAGTGAGAACAAGAGTCCTTTTGGAATCGAATTCCAAAAGGCAGGGAGAGCGAATCAGGATTCAATTCAACCTACCAGTGGGAATGACCCCCATAGTCTAATGCTCAAATACTATAATACCCTGGCTCTCCCTGAAATAAATTAAAAGGTCCCATAAATACATTTGATATGACACTCACAAAACACCCCAGTTAGCAATCCAAACAGGAATACAGTCATTCCTCAGTATCTCTGGACTTGCCATTCATGGTTTCAGTCATTCGTGGATGGCAAGCCTGTGCTGTCCCCAGTGGCAGAGTGTGCATGCAACTGCACTGCCATTGGGGACAATGGGACAAGTCCTTCCTCTTCTCTCCCTCCTTCCCTCCCTCCCCTCCTTCCTTCCTTATGTGGGTTTCAGTGGAAACAGAAGCAAGGTCCAAATAAGAAAAATAATCCTGAGCAGAATCTGAAGCCAAAATACATGGTGAAGGTCTGAAATCCACAAAACCAGATATATCTGACAGGGTCACAAGGAAGTATTGGAGCTGTTTGTAGCCATGGAATATCCATGGCTGAGTTTTTATACCTGGTCTCATTATTTCAGTATTTAAAGGAGGAATTCTAGATCTATTTTTTCCCCAGGTTCTTAGTAATGCCTTTCTTATGCAATGGTTGTTAATGTTTTTATTTACTTTAGCCACAAGCCGATGGCTGAAAAGATCAGGCTGCATTGTAGGCAGGGTGTGCCTTTACTTTGAATTTACCTTGGCCCAAAGAGTTAGCCCCAAAATACCTATCTTAAAAGAACTAACTAAAATCCAAAGCTCTGTGTATTTGGGATTTTAAAAGACACTAACCAACTGCAACATGTCTGGAGCAAATTGGTTTTAATTTAGCATGAGATTTTGCAGGAAACAACCTACCATAACAGCTTGTCCTCAAACCGCTGGAGCAATAATGTTAACCATGTTCTCCTCACCCACTCCTGGGACTTCTCTCTTCCTTTAAGAAGCATCTTAACTAATGTTGTTGTGTTTACAATGTGCCCAAGGAACAAAATTTATAATTTAGTAAAGGTGTGCAACAGAAAGTGAAAAGAAATAATCTCTTCTAAAAGAGATTTGTTGGTTTCGTATTTCCATATAGACCTGTATTGTCATGATATACTTGTTCTAATTCTCTTGTAAAGGTCAGCAGATGAAGACCATTCTCTGGGGTTTCTTCATTTCAGAATACACTGAGCCCCACCTTTTATTATTACCTTATCTTCGAAAGATCTTTTGCACTGACCTAAGGCTAATGAGCAAAACAGATCCAGGAAAGAAAATGTCAGGCTTACAAAATCCCACTTGAAGACAGTTGTTTTTAGAATACAGGCATTAATCAATAACCTTGTTATTGAGAACAGAAGTTGAGAATTAAGAGACCTGGGAACATTTTGTCAAACTGCACATAGAATTTCTCCTACTAGTTTAGGACTTTCACTTAGTCACATTTATGCATACACATTAACCCCCTTTTCACCATATGCTTCAGCAACAAAAATTGGAGCAGATGTGTTGATCCTGCTTAACTTGCTAATATTCTTTTATATTTCCTCTCCCATTGGGATGAAATTCTGCTGATGTCCCATGCTAAAACATAACAGCCTGTTAACAAAAGTAGTTGCAGCTTTTGCTGAGATGTCCTGTGGCAGTGAAAAAGGGCTGCCAGTTGCAAGCAGCCAATTTTTCCAATGCCTAGGATCAAATCCTGTATTGGGAGATATAGATATGATAACAGAGCTCTGTTGTTATAGATACATCACCTAATGCTTTCCCAGAAAACCTAGCTTTGAAGCCAAGCAGCCACTCCCAACAGAATGATTATTGAGGTGCTGGAGAGTTGGGCATTGTGTGATGATGTATCCAGCTGTCTTTTGGCAGTGGGGTGTGATGCAATAAACAGTTGTGACGCTTCTGCTTCTCACACCAAGTCTTACTTCTGGGAAAAGGTGGACACATCAGTGCTTAGCACTCTATTCTTCAGGACCTTAGAAGGGGCTGTCTGGCTTCAAAGGTAGGTTTTGGAAGGCACTTTTAGTCATTGCAATTGTGCAATAACCATTTGTATGCATTCCAATAACTATTTTAAAATATTTTTTATTAAACCTAAAGTCAACAGATAACCATACATATCTGTTATCTAGATATCTAAAATACACAATCACAAACAATAACAAAATTATACACACTAGTAAACACCAAACACAAACAATACCTACACTATTGGCTTCCCACTCTCTACCTGATGAATAAATCCTACAATTTTCCTGTAAATAATAATATATTTATGTTTCTGCTTAATACATACTAACCTAAAGTGGATATATGGCCCAGTGAGACTATAAAAAACTAATAAACAATCCTCAGTCTTTCTTAAAGTTCTTCAGTGATTTCTACTTCAGTAAGTTCAATTGTCTTCACCACCCAGTCTTCTTTTGTTGGACTAGCAACATCCTTTCCTCTTCTGGACATAACTATTCTTGCTATAGCGATCATGTATTGTAAAGTCTTTCACTATTTCTTCTCATTCTATTCAGTTAACATTACCACCAAAAAAAGTTTCTAGAATCAACTGAATTTTAATTTTGAAAATATGCTCCAGCTCTGAGTTTGAGTCCAATACGTTGAGTCCAATGCCTCAGTACAAGTCCACCGCATGTGGTAAAAATTCCCTACTTTCTGTTTAACACTGCCAACTTTTATTTGAGGTATTTTTTTTTTGCTAATTCACAAATTTTGCTAATTTGTTAAATACCATCTCTATATCATCTTGTAATTTTTCTCTCTCAAATTGTAACTCAAAGTAAATCTCAAATTCTTTGTCCACATTCTTTCCTATCATTCATCATTTTCATCAAATTCACCATTTATTCTGAGTCAATTTTACCAAAGTCTTTTTACCTGTTTCCTTTCCATTTCAAATCTCGACAACAATTTATAAATTTTAGCAATAAAATGTTCATCATCAGTGCATAGCTGAGTTTTAGACTCAGGTCTGTTTCAAATCCTTGAATTTTTAAAATCCATTTTAAATATTTCAAATAGTTGTCTATAAAATAACCAGTTTAAAACATGACCTTCAGACTCTCAGTCTTCTCTTGATCTATATTGACTGATTTCCATTATCAACAGATCCTTACATGTTATCCACTTAGCTTTCACACACAGTTCTCTCTTAAAAAACAGTGCTGTCGGTGAACACCAAATTGGTAATCTTGATAAAAATCTAACATTATATCTATTTCATAATAATGATCATCTTACATAATGGTTATTAAACCTTGATTCAGCTTTAGCATTATTATACCAAAAATAACCATGAAAACCAAAATTCAAATCAGAACTTTCTAATTTTAGCAACCTTTCATTTGTTAAATGTATCCAGTCCTTCAACCATATCAAACTGCATGTCAATAATAATGATGTTGTAAAGTCCAGTTTATGATATTAAAAACACTGAGAAGGATTCTAGCATCAAAACTGTAGTGATTTGGGTAGGCTAGCTCAGAATATGGCTTGTGTGGTGAGACAGGTGATTTTCCAAGCCAGTCTTCCCAGCATACTTTAGTTTCAAGGACCCACCTGGAAGTACAGCACTTTAGAGATAGGTTGGTCAGAGCTGACAGGCAGCACTTTGTACTGTGCCCACAAATGGACTGGTAGCCAGTAAAGAAGTTGCAACAGCAATCTGGCTGTAGCTGTTAGGAGTAACTGATGTTTCTGAGCTCTTTCAAAGACAGACTCATGTAGGGTACATTGCAATAATCAACATTTAATGGAAACTAAGGCATGTGTCACTGTGACCAGATCAGACATTTCCAGGAACAGGTGCAATTGGCATATCAATTTTAATTGTATAAACGCATCCTTGGCCAATACTGTAAGTTGGGCCTCCCAGCTCAGTGCAGAAATAAGGAGTACGCCCCAGTTAGGAATCTACATCTTCAGGAGCAGTGTATGTGATGACATCTAACCCAACATTCCAAAAGGTTTATTGCTCATCTAAATGCCCTATTTTGAATCAGCTGTAGTTTCCACATTCTAATTGGTCTTCATAGGTAGCCTTATGCATAGCAGTTATCTAATTTATCATGCCCATAGATTCATAGAATCTTAGAGTTGGAAGGGATTACATCTAGTCCAATCCCCTGCCGTGCAGAAATACAGAATATATAGAGCTAGTGGCTACTACCTTTGCTCTAACAAAGTTAGAGACCCTGCAGAAGCCTTGCCCTTAGACGATGTGCTCAGAAAGAGAACACAGACAGAAAAATAAAAAGAAGGTCCCAAACAAATTCCAACAATATGGAGATGTTTCAATTTAAAATTCTAGCATTTCAGAAGGCTCAAACACCTCCATTATAAGTAAAATACATATCTTTACCTGATGAAGGAATCTGACACAGACAACAGACTAGACTATCAGGGATGCCTGCTGTGTGATTATGCCAACCTGCTTCCATTCAGGCTTTGGTGGGAAAAATGGCAAGATCAGTTTGGAAATAGAAATAGAGCTGTCCCTCCAGTTCGTCTGGCCTCAAAGGGAGAGAAGAACCACTGGACTTGATCCCATTCCCCACTACCATCCTCTTCTCCTTTTCTGTCATGTCTTTTTAGATTGTAAGCCTGGGAGCTTTTATGGCTGAAGAATGGAGTATAAAATAAATAAATAAATAAATAAATAAATAAATAAATAAATTTGATTTTCTGGCATAAAAAATGCTGAAGTGTCTGATTATGAGAAAAATAATACAGCCCAGATTACTGTTTCTTTTTCCTATTGTCTGTATGTGAGAGCTATAAAATTCAATGAAACATATGGTTTAAAAAAATCAAAGGAGGTAACCTTTCCAAGGTGTGTAATAGTACCTTGTATGTTTTTGCATTAAAGAAGAAGCATTTCACATGGTGCAAAATAATACTTCATTTATTTCCAGCTGCACATCACCAAACAATCTGCACTATACCTTTAATCTGTACAATATGTGGAATGCTGCTTAACTAACATTATCTCCCTACACACCTGGCTGCTTATCTTTTCCCACTCCCTTTTCATTTACAGAGATAGGTCTTAGATCATCTCTGCCTTTGCATTTAAATCCTGGTTTGAGGGAAAATAAAGTTTAGGTTGTACATCTTTGTGTTTTATTTTTGCACAGAACCATTTAAATTAATGGTGTGCTTAATTACTGCTGTTACTTCCTTTGATGTCCAATCTGGGGAAAAGTGGTTCAAGTACTTTTACAAAACAGGATATTAGAGCAGGATCAGATCTCAGTTTGCAATACTTGTTTGTGAAACAGCACTTAAGCAAAAGATATAATGGGAAACTATAGCTTAAACACCTGTAGTCTCCTTCTTGAATAGGGGCTCAGAAAGAAAGAAGAAGAAGAGAGGGGAGACAATGAGAGTGCGTATAGGAACACAGTCATGGACCTTTTACTAGACAAAGAACTTCAGTGGTGGATGAGCTACAACCACCATGATGCTAACAGAGGGGCTACTGTCATGCCACAGAAACTTGCTGGCTTTTACATGGTTGAAGAAAAAGCTATAGCTGTTGGAAAGTGCCAGATTTCATGGTGTATCTGGAGCCTTTGAAAAGTCACACAAGCTATAGCAATATCACAGCAGATAAACAGCATCTGTCTTTCAAAAGTTGGTCAGATCCTTGGGTATGGTAGGTGGGATGATGTGGGAGAATGCCTGTGGTAACAAGGCACAGAACCCCTCCCATAATTTCCGGCTTTGACAAAGTACCCTTGAAACAGTTCTCTCCAAGGATGGGCTGGATGAACAGGTGCAATGATGAGTGTGGCGGTAACAGGAGCGCCCACAATGCTTCTCCCACCTAAGTGGTTAGATCATGGTCCACCAGCTCATTCATGGTCCAATTTATCAGGCTGGGTAAGTAAGTATGAAACAAACCAGCTGGTTTAGATTGCTCTTATGCTTAATACCACAGATAAGTCAACAGATGCTAGAGCACCTAATATGCACTCATTTCCTGGGTAGAAGTACAACTGTTAACAACAAACATGTGAGAAGAAAACACTTTCTTGCTGGTCTTTGGTTGGAAACACAGCAGTGTTGGTCAAAATTTGCAATGGAAATGGGGCAGATAACAATGGGCCAAATAGAGTGGCTTCTGGCTGCTTTGGGAGCGTGGCATTTAAATGGTGCATGCTCCTGAAGAAGCTGGAAGCTACTCCAAGGTTGTCTAAGGTGGCCTGAAGCCACCAGCAGATTTAATCCTCTCCTGCCGGTGGTTCATTTGGGATTGTGGCTGCAGCCCCCTTCATGAGTGGGCCATCTGGTCCCCATGGCCAGAAATGCCTTCTTCTAAGCCATTTGCTTTGACCCTTAGAGGTAAACTATGGGATTAAAAAGAAAGTCCATATATTCTTGGGAGACTGGTATGTCTAACAAAACAAGAAAAACTTTACACAAAATCAGATTATTGCAGTCACATAGCATCAAAGAGGCAAAGTAAGCAAAATATAAAAGAAAGTAAGAAAGAGTTGGGAGAAGCATCAGTTACAAAATAAAAAAGGAAAACAAAAAAGAGAGATAAAAATAATAAAAATTCGATCAGCGTTGATCTCTGGTGTAGACTATGCCCTGCAGCAGCTGTTTCTGATCCTGCTTCCTTTTTGTTTTCCAGGCATGCACCATAGTGTGATGTTGAGGAGATGAACTGTGTACAGAATAGGTTGTGTATTGTTTTGTTTTCAGAAAGAGTATTGCACAGACAATTTCTCATATTCCTGTACATGTCTACTCAGAATTACATCTCTTTTTTTTTCTGATACTGCTTATTTCCAGGTAAGTATTTAAAAATTACAGGAACAATGACACAAATCTGAAATTTCACCTCTTTAGAAACTGTACAATAATTCTGTTTACAAATCCTTTGTAGAACAATATTTTCAATTGTTAATGTCTCTTTCAATTCTCAAGATGAATTAGCAAAATCTGTTTGCTTGTTTTTGTTAGAATAGCGGAGAAATAAAATTCAGCCACAAGTTTACTTAAAAGATGGAAATGAGACTAACAGTTCTTTATGTTATGCTGATTTGAGAACAGAGATACATGAATAGCTTTCTGATCTCTTTAAACTCTTATAGATAGCAACCAGGAGGTGGAAAAATCTTGACAGGTAATAGCACACAGGGAAATAGATTTTTTTGGTTTTTTTCATGTCATTTTCGCTGTTGAATGTCCGCCCCTCCCCAAACTGCCCTTTAGTAAAAACATATCTTTTCTCTATTGGCAAAGTAACATGTGGAGGAGGAAAATCTCAGATGTTTTCCTTTACAATGGCTTTTCTTTATGCTTTCCATCACAATGGGTGCTATTTGCAAAAGATCATGCATTGTCATTGCTATGCCTCATTTGCCCTCATAGATACTGAGTGCAGCTCAGTGGTGGCCACTTATAAACCCAATTTGGAAGGCAATCTGAATTAGTTAAACCCAATTCAGATTGCACTCAGCCAGCTACTTGATTATAGAAAAGTACAACTATGAGTAGTGCTGTAGCTAATGGTGCAGCTAGACTCAAGCTGAAAGGACATTCAGCTGTTGACATGTTCAGAGGTGAAAGGAAAGTCTGAAGCTGCACAACACGTATTATAGGAACATGGAATGTGAATCAGGAGAAGTTAGACATAGAAAACAAGAAATGGAATGTATAAACATTGGAATACTTGGGGTGAATGAGTTAAAGTGGACAAGAGTGGGACATTTTGAATCAGATAATTACAGGCCTGATTCCCACTACCTTTTAAATTAGATTGCAAATAGGTTCGAACTGGTTCCCACTTGAATCAATTCACTGAACTAAACTGATCTTTTTGACACTGATTTTTTCTGTGTCTTTTTAAATAAATTGATTGTGTGTGAGTGTGAACCAGATGCGGATCAGAATCAATTTAAATTTGCCCTTTGGCCCGCTGGAGCGGATCCATTTTTAATCAATTCATTCGTGAATGTGAACCACAAGTGGGTTAATTTATTTTATTTTGCAGCAAGAAAATGTGATCAGGACAAATGTAGTGTGAACCATCGATTCAGCTCGCACACCAATTTGTTGGTAAGTGGAAATGAGGCCACACTATGTTAAATTCTAAATTAAATTAAAATCTAAGAAGAAATACTTGGAACCTAGGAGGAAACTTATCACACACCAAAGCAAGACTTGTAGGAAAATTTGATCAAAAAATAAAGCAGGATAGTGACTCACTGAATTTTGTGAAACCAACAGTTTGTTAATTGCAAACACATTCTTCAAGCAACCAAAGAAGCTACTGTATACATGGACTCATGTGATGGCCAATAGAGAAAACAAATACTACATAATGGGAGCAAAAAATAAAATAAAATAATAAAAATAAAAAATAAAAAAATAAAAAATGGAGAAGATCCATTCTCTCTGCAAAAATCAAGACCAGGAGCATATTGTGGCACAGACGATGGACTGATATTATCAAAAATAAATCAAAATGCAACCTGAATAATATACCTGCAGAATTTAAAGATAATGCACATACACAAAAAAGTTAAGCACTATTGACTGGGAACCAGAAGAACTCTGGTATGAAACCAGAGACATGGTCAAAAAGGAATGCAAAAAGACACTATCTACAGCCAAAAAGAAAGAGAAGCCTCAAGGGATGATAGATGAAACTCTTTAAGCAGCTAAGGAAAGTTCATCCCAATTTTTAACTGGGGGGGGGGGGGGGTGCTGATGGTGGTGGAAAGCTTTGGGGGAATGGACCAGAAAATCATTAAACTGTGTTTCTGGAAGGATAAAACTTAAAATATCTTTAAATCACAGTGCAAACAACTGCATTAGCTATCCACTATGTTTGCTATATCAGTTCTTTTGAATATTTTACTTAGCATTTGGTGCAACATATTTCTAATTGTATGCTTCTAACTTCTAATTTAGAAAAACTCCTGGAAGTCTTTCTGCTGTCCAATCCTTTGGATCAGAGTGCAAAAGATGTCAAAACTCTGATTTACTGGCATATCCAAGAGGCATTTTGACAGGGGATTTATTTTTGTAGCTGGACTTGGAGATGAAATGGCCAGACTCTCGGCAACTTTGATGATACTGAATACATTTTTCATAGCCAAGGACTTAAAATATTTACAGAAACCAACTGTCTGGTGACATCTAGGAAGGAAATAGGACTGCTCATTTGAGAAAGACTGGGCAAGCACTGATATGTTCTTTTTCCTCTGATTCACAGCAGACACAGAGAAGTTCTGATTTCATCAGTAATTCATTCCTATGCTTAGGAGCTTTAGGATGCCTGGTGCTACTGGTTGGCTGCTTTTATAATTCCTGAAAAGCACAGCAAGAAAGAACTTAACAAAAATTTTAAAAAATCAAGAACACTGCCAATTTTTATTCTTTTATCAGGCAGGGGAGTCAGAAATCAACCCATGTCTCCTGTGTATCTGGTGGGGTGGGGAAAACATCAGTAATAAACATGCAAAACAAATCAGGAATAACAGCTGAAATGATGGCAGAGCTACCACAGCAGATACTAAATAAAAGCATCTGTGACCTTCTATAATTCACCACCCTTCATGAAGAGTAATTTTTCCCAAGATAGGTAATAGCATTAGAATGGTCTGGATGCCAAACTATTCAGCATTTCCTTTTATGGAAATCAATATTTAACTCCAAAGTATGGAAACCTTTGGAGGAATGATGAATTAAAACAAAAGGGCATACGACATAAGCACAAAAATATACATGGAAGGAATCTTTCCTCAACTAGCCTTAGATAAGATTAAGCAGCAAAGTAGCTATAACTAAAGAAGAAAGTGATCTTGAACTAGTAGGCTGCAAACCTAGGACTTAGCTGACTATCACATTGCACTGTTATAGTGCTGTTATTCCACTTAACTGCTCTGGCTGCCTCCTGTGGAATTCTGGGATTTACAATTTAGGGAAGGACATTTAGAATTTTCCTCTACACTAAACTACAAACCCCAGATTTCCACAGGAATTAAAGTGTTCCATAGAACAGAATTTCATAGCAGTTAAGTGGAATTAGATCAGTGTGCAAAAAGGAGACACTTTTTGCAGCTCCTTTTTGCGGATTCCAAAGGCTGGATCGGAGCTGTGGCACGGCATTGCTACTGTCCTGATCTGGCAAAAATGGAGGTGCCTGAAACCCCCTGTATCTCCTTATACAAGCCAGCAGAGAGGGCTTTCTCTCAGTCCCACCACCTTCACAGGTGTAGATGGCGAGTACTCAGGAGAGAGCTTCTCCATGGCTTCTTCCAAACTGTGGAACTCCCTTCCGTGAGAGGTCAGGTCGGTCCCCTCACTGCTTTCATTTTGCTGGCAGAGGAAAACATTCATATTTAGGCAGGCTTTTAAAGTGGGAATTTTACTTGTACACAGGTGTGTGTGTGTGTATAACTGGTGTTCTGTTTTTAATGCTTTAATGCTTTAATTATTTTAAGATAGTTTTAACTATGCTGTGTTTTTTGTTGGTGTAAATAAGCAGAAGTGCACAGTTCAAGCAATCTCCGATGCCTCCAATACCGGCAACCCACAGAGCTTCGGCTTTATCAGGAATCCTCCTCCCAGTTGTTGATGAAAACACACTGGAGCCAAAACTCTCTCCTCAGAGGTTTTATTCTTAAGTTGCTGTATTTACAAATATAAACACGCTCTTCCGACAAATCTCTCCAACCATCGACTACAGAACAATTACCCAACAATCCTTACTGAGGTGAGCAGGCTGTTTATAGACTTGTGTCATGGGGTCACAAATCCAACCTGTCCCCTCAGTCAGGACACAGTTGTTTTCACTAGGTCTACGTGCAAGCAAGCACATACTGACCTTGAGCAGTGTCTTGTTTTCCAGCCTTCAGCTGCAAAACAATTCTAGCCATAATCCTGTTTTTCCTTTTGTGCACATCTGAACATTTCATTCTCGAAGCCTAACATTTTTAACTGCTATGTTTTGATATTAAAGGTAATATTTTTCCCTTTGACGTGATTGTCAAGTCGTGTCTACTGTTAAGGGGTGGTGCTCATCTCTGTTACTAAGCCAAAGAGCCAGCGTCGTCAAAAACAACTCCAGGAACATGTGGTCAGCATGACTGCACAGAGAAGTGACACATATTTACCTACTTGCACTTTTACATGGTTTTGAACTGCTAGGTTGGCAGAAGCTGGAACTAGTGACAGGAGCTCTCTCCATCAGCAGTGCTGGAGTCTTGAACTACTGTCCTGGCAACTTTGCTGTAGACAGAGTTAGCATCTTAATTGCTAAGCCACCATGTCCCACAATGTTTTAATACTAATATTATTTAATTATTTTTAACTTTTGTAATTAATATTTTATTTGTATGCTTTTTAAATTATTGAAAGCTGCCCTGAATCCTATTTTGGCAGAAAGGTAGGATAGAAATCCAATCAATCAATATGTTAAAAAAAGAGCTGTGAAAAAGTTTTTAATTTTATGTTCAAAGCAGAGAATATAATAATTTATTTGGGTGAATCACATCTCTTATGTGTTTCTAAAACCAGTTCTTCCAAAGGAGTTTAGAACACAGATGGGGAAAGTGTGTTTCTTTCTTTCTTTCTTTTTTCCTGTTCCATGCTTCAAAAACTTAACTTCTAACAAGAGAATTTTTAATGCTCTTTATTTTCTGTTTAAATGAGGGGGTTTTCTCTGAGTTTTCCCCTCCTGTTTAATGACTTGTCCTAAGAAACTGTTCTTGAGGCATTATATATTAGATTTAATGGTATCATCAGGGCGCACCACTGGGAGGCTCCCTGAGATTTTGGCTCTGCAACCTCAAGGCCAGGAATGTTTCTGACCTGGCAACCCTAGGGGGGATATGGATGGAGGTAGCTTTGACTTCCCTAGATCACAGGCCCCTTCATCAGTCAGGGGCCCTGAGGATCACTTTCTTGCAGTGAGGCTAGTTTCCATGTCAGGGTGGTGGTGAGTGCGCTCTGGCTTTCAGCCCAGATAGGAGCTATCCAGCATGCTGAACCTGTGTTGGGGATAAGATTCAGCAATTTGGATCTCTCCTTAAAGTTCCATCTCAAACCAAAAACAAATTCCCCACCCCACTGACATGGATTCTGCCAGCTACCACTGTTCACCTCTCTCCACCAGCCTCAATATGCAACCCAAATCAACATATTTCTCTACTCAGTCACACTTCAGTATCTGGTTCTGAATCCATGTGTATTCAAGCCATGTTAGTGCTGCATTAGTATTGCCACCTCTGAGAGCCTCCTTACCTTTCACACCTACTTGGCCTAACCTAGGCTGCTGCCACACTGCAGAGATAAAGGAGTTCAACACCATTTTAACTTTCATGGCTCAATGCTATGGAATTCTTGGATTTATAGTTTTGTCAGCTATTTAGCCTCCCCTGTCAGAGAGCTCTGGTACCCCATCAAACTAAAAATCTGAGAATTTATTAGCACTGAGCCATGGAAGTGAAAGTGGTGTCAAACTGCTTTATTTCTGTGGCAGCCCTAGATATGGCAAGTATCCTTTTCATGTGGCATCTATTGAATTTGGTCAGTGCAGATCTAGACATTTGTGTCAATATGGTTTTGAAGAATATACAGAAATTCACCCACAGCATTTTCAGGTTGGCAAGAATTGATAGTTTAAGAAATTGACATGTGGGTGAAAGCAAAATTGGCAGATTTTTCTACCCTTTCCTATTCCCCTGGGAGGGCTGAGATGTCGTCAGCCACTCTGAAAGTGTGTATCCCTCTTCTACTTTTATTTCCCATCTTACTGTTCCCGAGGCTCCAGGTATACTAGCTGTTCCTCAAAAGATTATGTCATGAGCATGGATGGGATCAAATTGATGGACAGCAATAAGTGAGGTGTGAGAAGTTCAGAAAAGTGGTTGCACACATTACCTTGCTATACAGGAGAGAAAGGATTAAGTCTAGAAGAAATCTGAGAAAGAGGCATTCTTTAATGGTAGAATGTCAATCCATTCAGAAGTTCACTGGAACATAATTGGACCACTTTAAATCAACCTATATAATACATTTTGCTTCTTGGAGTCATGTTTAGTGAAATACATCCAGTTCTAGTCAGGAAATGCTTGAAACTTTACTGCAGTTCTGAGGTTTTGAGGCACGACATGAGAGAACCAGAGCATGCAGCTGTGCTTTTGTTCCTCTTTCATCTCTTTCCAAATGGCCTCTTTCTCTTCCCAGCTGCTTAGTGAGGTGTAGTTTGAAAAAATATGACAGCTTTGACTATAGTTGCAGAATGAACTTTAAGATATCTTCAGACTCTGATTGATCTCATATCTGACAGGCTTATGTGCAATTTTCTGTTTGGTTTTAGCTGCAGTACTATTAGCAATGGGCTATGCCTCTATAGTTAAAGAGGGAACCTGTCATCAGCAAACAGAGCACACCAAAAATTCAGTCATTCTTTTTGTACAGTCCTATGTGAACATAGTTTAAGGAGCCACTAGTCTCTCTATGACATGTTGAGTCCAAAATAACTTAGAGAGTATGAAAAATGCTGTCATTCACAATTTCCCCCCAAATTAGGGCATACATGACATTTCTGACATGGAATGTAAAAGGTATTAATAGAATTATTAAGTGGAAAAAGTTTTTTTTTTTGTATTTACAAAAACAAAATTGTGATGTTTATTGTATTCAAGAAACCCGTATCCGGAATACTAATATAAATTTTTTGAACAATATTAAACTTGGTTAATGTTTTGCAGCTGGAGAAGGTAAAAAGAAAAATGAAGTTGCCTTATATATTAAACAAAGCTCATCTGCCCAAGAAGTAATGAATGATCCAAAAGGGCATTGTGTAGTTGTAATTATTAAAATTCAAAATAAATAAACTTTGATCTTAGGAGTTTATGCCCCAAATGAAAAGAAAGATAGTTTCTATACTAAACTAGTAAATAAAATTAAAGGGATTTCTTTCTACAATATTATTGGTTTAGGAGACTGGAATGGGGTAATAAACCCCTTATTAGATAGACAGTCTAATAAAAAAAAATTAAAAATACACAGGGAAAATTGCCTAAAGCTTTTTTTGATTTATTGGATTATGGCAACATGTTAGATGGATGGAGGATGAAATACAATAATGCTAAAAACTATACTATCAGACCATAATCCATTAATAATGACTATGTTAACAGGATATAAGGAATGGAATTGGAAACTAAATGAATTTCTATTAAAAAACAAAACAATAGTATTAGAGGCCAATCAGATATTGACTAATTATTTCTATGAAAATACAGAAGTCGATACAGACCATAACAGGATCTGGGATGCTGCTAAAGCAGTTATGAGGGGATTTTTTTTATACAAAAAAGCTCAGAAATGAAAAAAAAAACTAAACAAAAGAAAATTAGGGATTTACAGGATAATCTAAGTAGAAAAGAAACTTTATTAATGAATTCCCCTAGTAAAAAAATCCCATCCAAAATGAAATATCATGTATACAAAAACAAATCTCAAGTTTACTCACAGAAGAAATGAATAAAAAAATTAAAAAGGTACAGCAAAAATACTTTAATATGCTAATAAGTCTGGCAAACTCCTGGCATATAAATTAAGAGAAAAAAGACATAAAGAAGCTATTATCTCAAGAAAGAGGGGGAATTCTACACTAACCAAGAAGATATAAAAAAATGCCTTCGCTAAATTTTATTCAAATTTATTCAAAAAAGATGTCATACAAGATTATCATATTCTAAAGTATTTAGATAAAAACCAATAAAAACTCTGACAGAAGAACAAAAAATATGTTTAGACAAAGACATCACTTTAGAGGAATTATCAGAACCAATAAAGATGAGTAAATACGGTAAAGCAACAGGGCCTGATGGGTTCCCCGCTGAATATTATAAAGTTTTTCAAGACCAATCTGCTAAAAGTACTAAATAATGTCTGGCGAAATGGTCCACCTAAATCTTGGACGAATTCAAATACATTTTTAATTCTGAAACTGGACAAAGACCTTTCAGATATAGCTATTTACAGACCTATTGAACTTTTAAATGTGGATTATAAATTATTCACTCATATCTTGGCCACATGACTCAAAACAATTCTAAAAGATTTAATTAATGAAGTTCAATGTGGTTTTTTGCCTAATAGGAGAATAAAAGATAATGTGAGATATCTACTAAACCTGTTAGAGATTCATGGAAAAAGAATAGACAAGAAACTAGCATTAATCTTCATAGACTTCCAGAAAGCATTTGATAATGTCAATTGGGCATTTATGAAAACAATTATTAAAAAAAATGAATATGGGGATAAATTTCTGAACTGGATAAATAAAATATATCAAGCTCAAACAACCAAAATAATAATCAATGGAGAGAAAACGAAAGAAATTAATATCTCGAAAGGCTCTATCCCCATTACTATTTAAGACTTGAAAGATGTACTGAAATTCTTTCGGTTAGAGTATCAGACCAGAGTGGAAATATGGTTGATGATATGTGTTTAACATATTAATGACTCTGTGTTACAATTTTTGCTGATTTTGTTTGTTTGTAATTGTCTAGTATGTATACTTTTGTTGTATTGTGTGGGGTTTTTTTATTTAAAAAATGTAATAAAAATGTAATAATAAAAACAAATTAGGGCATATATGCCAACACACACACACAAAACCCCAGGCATGATCAAGAACTGAAATGGTCCAACTTGTATTTTTAACCAAAGAAGAGGTTCTTAAGCTCCATCATAGGTGTTGCTGCTCATATTTAACAGGATATCTACTGCCACATTAGTGTCCTTATCTTCCTAGACCATCTGAGGATGTCATGCTGAAAGCAGAAGTACTGCCAGTGTCATGATAGATAGCTACCAAGACCGGAGGGACTTCTCAGGGGTGGCAAAATACCTTTAGAATTTCCTGTGCTGACAGGCAGATTGGTGACTATCAAAAGGATGTCAAACAGAGAGCTTGGAAATAATGCATGAGGAGTAATGTGCTACATCAATTCACTTGAGTTTTTTGAATAATGAGGGGAAACAGCTTCTTATTTGGGTAATTAATTCATTTTTAAGCATAATAAACAAGATATTTAACTCATTGTTTCATTATTCTTCTCTCCTTATCTCTGTTAAGTGGTCAGATCTTGGAGATCTTTGGATTTGTGTGTGTGTGTGTAATCTCTGGATTGCAACCTAGGATGTTTTTAATGGAGCAGGAGCTGAGGTTATTCTTGTGTAGAGATTGGCAAAGTTTTGCACATGCATCCCATCAAAGACCTTTCTACATAGCAACTTAGTGGCTTCTTCAAATTATTATCAAAATAAAATCATTGCAGAGTTCAAAAACAAAAACATTCAGCTATTGGTATTGGCTATGCATGGACCACTTTTCGTGCTCAAAAACAAAACAAAACAAAAACCAACTCACAGACGTAGTTGTTCCAAAGTTCTGGAGGCTTTATCTTCCGTTGGAATGTGTGCAACCTATTACAATACACACACTCCTCTCCATCAGCTTCCAACCAACTACTCTGACTTCTGCTCCAAACAAGTCTTCAGTTCTCCAGATTAACCCAACTAATCCACATGTGACCAAGCTTTTGATCCACTTATATAAGAGGCTGGCTCTGAGTCATTATTCAGTGCCACATAGCATGATGCAACCTTGCTGTAACTTTGTCTCATGCCATGTGCTCCTGACTCAGCAGTCAGTGGTTGTCCCATAGAATATGTGTCACATGACATTTTTTTCCCTTTTGTTTCATGCACAATTACGCCAACACTTTCATAGCCTGGGAGCAGCCACTGAGAAAGCTGTCTCCTATATCCTTAGCAAACATGCCTGTGAAGGCTGTGGAACTGAAAAGTATGCCTCTGCTAAGAATCTCAAAGCCTAGACAGGATCAACATATATTGCTGAGTTGGTCTTATTCATGTATTCCTGAGCAGAGTTTGTGTGAGAGACAATATATATAATCCAATTTTGTTATTAATTTAACAGAATCAGATTGAGGCCTTCTAATATCTTCCACTCGGTAGTCATTATGTATATTTCCAGTTTGATAGTGCGAATAAACTTTTCTTTCAAGGATAGCTGAACTGCCTGGTTTTGCATAAAATCTGAAAGTATTTTATGGTAAACTTTTATTTGGTGAAGTTTTGCATGACACCCACAGATGTTGTCTGTCATGCTTAGGTGATTACTTGTACTGGGATTCCCTCATGCATACACTGTGGATGCTCATAGGAGATCAAAAAAGAAGCTGGAGTGACTTCTATTTTCTTCTCTTTCCTTCCTCCACCTTTTCCTCCTCCATTCCATTGCTCTTGTGTGTAAATCCATCCTCATGCTTTTTGCTCCAGGAGAGAACAGCAAGCAATTTGGTAAAGATATCTCATAGATAGATAGATAGATAGATAGATAGAGATTGAGAGAGAGAGAGAGAGAGAGAGAGAGAGAGAGAGAGTTAAAAATTATTTTGCATTCATGATGACAGCATGAAATGAAGGGTCTTTGAAAATGGATACCTAAGTCTTCTCTACAGTATTTAATTACTCATTATTTGGACATTGGTAACAGTCAATGTTATGCATTGTATTCTCTTTCCCTTTTAAAAATTCTTAATTCCAACCTGCACCTGTCTTTTATCGCCTAAACTGTGATAAAAATTATTGATAAACATGTAGCTCAATGCAGCCATAAAAATTCTGTTAGCAGATTCCTCTCAGAGCTACAATTTCCCAGAATAATTTCAAAAAAGGAAATGCCTGATTTTTCCCTGGTTTGCTTGTATTGTTTGGACATGCCCAAATTGCCTTTCCTAAAAATAATCCAAATGTGATAACTGGAAATGCCACAGAAATTAATAGACGGAATAATGAATAACATCATAGATTTTAAGAGGTGACATTAAAAATACTCTCAAGATTTTTTATATCCCACTAGATGAATAAAACCCATACATGTTTATTCTGTAAACTAGTTGGAATCTGGCCTAAGCATTTTGACACACAAAATATCTCAACCTGAAAGTCAATCTATCATAAGGCAAAGTGACAGAAAAGATAAATGCTTCTACTAGTATTAATGCTTTCAGTTTCTATTAGAGTGTTTACTATTGTGAATACAATTAATAGCCTTATAGATTCAGGTTATAAAAATATAACCGTGGAGAACCGAAGAAGTCTGCAGGGATTATCATCACCCTGGCTTGTTCTAATAATTACCATGTTACTGATGTGGTAATTGCTTTTTAAGTAAGATAAATCTCCTGCTCTTGACACCAACAGAGCTATAAAATCCCATAGCCTGTTCACTCTGTATAATGTGAAAAGAAAAGAATTGCATTAGATGTTAGGAACAAAGAGATTAGATTTCTGTTTAACTCTTCTTCAGCTGAAGGTAATGAAACACAGTGCTCACTTTTTACTGGGTTACCTATGTGAAGAAAACAACTTTCTAGTCTATTTAATCCAGTGTTATTGATGGGAAAGTATGCTATTTTCTTGCACAGAATATCGTGCTTTAATCTTCCATTCTGGATGGTACAACATGTTTTGACTATTGATAAGAATAAGAGCACATTCCAAGTGTTCAGTGTATTTAGTCTATTCAACTGGATTAGGGAAAATTTCAAAATAATTTCTTTTAAAGTCACTGGTATACTAAGATGAGTGTTCTGTACAAGAATCTGTAAAAAAAACAAACTAGTTCATGTAGATTATGAAAGATGCCACTCTGTTTTACATAACTGGTTAATTTATTTAATTCCAAATTGTCTTTTCGCTGAATGACTGTTCAAGCCCCTTTACATTAAAGCTACAAAACAATGATATCTAAACAAAATCAGCTGAGTTAGAGAAAGAAGATGCCTGCCACAGATGCTCGTGAAATGTCAGGGGGAAAAAACCAAAACCTCTTCCAGAACACAGTCACATAGCCTGAAAACCCCACAAAAAAATATGGTTAGCATCACAACATAGCTGACACTTCAAAATTAGCTTGTGTGTATGAGAGAAGAATGGATTACGGAAAACTGGATGAAGTTTCTCTTCTGTGAGCCATTAAAGGCAAGGGAAAGATTCATATTCCTTCATTCTTCTGGTTTTATGAAAACTGAATGACTCTGCTCCCCCCCCCTCATGTTTCTACGTCATTCAATAATAACACAAGCCTGGTTTTCTATGATGGATCTATCTAGGACTTCCAGGCAGCTGGGAAAATGTTTCTGTTGAAAAGGAGCTCTTCACGCTCCCACTCCCAATTTTTGTCTTTTTTTGGTCATATATTCTTGGAACTGAATGATACGTGCACCAAAATACATCTTTCATTTTCAAAAGTTTATCTATTTGCTGCAGAGAAACTTGGATTTACAGTTTTTGGGTGGTGATGGTTGGTTTTTTTGCTTCCAAGTCTGTTGTCTAGGCAAAGATGGACTTGCTGCAACATTCTGGTTTCTTGTTTAGTTGAGGGGGGTGGGGCAAAAGCTCAAATGTCTGGATGCTATAGTTTTTAGTCTGCCAAATGTTTGCATAAATAGAAAAGCACTTTGGGGAAACTGATATATTCTTTCTTTCAACAGGGACTTTGCAAGGAACTGTCACATGCACATAAAATAATTATGTAGCATAAGAAGAGCCTTGACCAAGAGCCTATATAGGCCAAGGACTATCTAAACCAGGACTCTATTCCCACTGTGGTAAACTAGTTCCATGTTAGGAGCAGGATATTATTGTAACAAATTAGTGTCATAAACTTTCCAAACCAATAGTTCTCCAGCAACAGGTATTAAAATTCTTGCAGAAACCTATAACCATCATGACTAATAGCTAAGTGATACTATTTTTGTTCTTGATGACAGCAGCAAGTAGTTGTAGCAATTTTCTTCCCAATATAAGAAAGTATTTTTTAAAAAAACTGTGCAGTTTTTGAACACTGTTTGCAGTTCAGGACTTATTCTGTGCAGAATCCATATTTTATTTTTGGTCAGAAAATAAGAGCATTTTCTGTGCATGGAACAGCATTTGCTGCACAGAATAAAATATTTCTCCATAGAAATGTTATTTTCTGTGAAGGAAGTGCTGGATTGTTTTTAGAAAATATGTTGTCCTGGGGGATTTATTCTGGGCAAATGGTGCACAAGGTTTTGGGGCACAAAACTGCATTGTGCAGAAAACAGACTTGCAATGTTGTAACTGCTGGGGATAATCGTTTATGGTCATGAATGACTAAATATAACTCAAAAATATTTGTTTGTAACATATCAATGCCAGAAACAAAGCTTTTCCAAGACACTGGAGACCAGGGAGCTGGGAAGTGATGTCTACAGGATCCCTTGGGACAAGCTCTTGTGGTAGGATCCTAACTCATGGGGTTAAAACCCTAGCTTACCTTTCCTGAATTCTGTGCTAATCCGGAAGGCAGCAGGGTCCTATCACACAGAAATCACCACCAGATCACCTCCTGGGTCTGTGCCGAATGCATCCAGGGTCCTGTAAGCCAATTTGCTGGCCCCTTTTCAAAAGTGGAGTCTTCTGATTTCTAAATATGGCTGCCAAAGTGGCTTACATGACCTTGGCACATAATTTAGCAAAAAAAAAAAAAGAAAGAAAGAAAGAAAGAAAGAAAGAGAAAGAAAGAAAGAAAGAAAGAAAGAAAGAAAGAAAGAAAGAAAGAAAAAGAAATGGAAATCATAAGAAAGGTGGAGACTGGTGAAAAGATAGAACAGGTTTTGGAAGAAGCTTTCAAGTGGTCTCCAGAGGGTCACAGTGTTTTGTTTAGTTATGCAAGGCTTACCAGAATCTGATTGCTTCGTTTCACCCATACATATTACTAGTTTTGGATAAAAAGATTTATGAAACACATTGAGCTGCTGTTCTTTTTATCATATAGCAACCTTTTCCTATTCTTTCCATGTTATTTCTCCCTCACCTCTACATGATCAATTTCAGGTATCTGTTCATTTCTAACAATGCCAGTGCACTCTAGGATGTTGTAGGAAATTAAAATGTGGCTTATATACTCGGCCCGCTGAAGACTGGTGTGTCATTCAGAATGGTGTAAGCCATTGATAGGCAAGGCCACAAAGATCCACCTGATAATAACTGGATTCAAACTCCATCCGACCCAGTGCACACACTGTGCATGTCCACAACTTTGAGCTTGGAAGAGTTCCCTACCCCCCATTCCTTTGCTGGCTTCCAGCTAAGAATAAGTAAATTTCCATATATTTTTTCTAGTTTATATGACCTTGTTCTGCCCTGCATTCTCCTCCTCTTTAATTTTAGTTTACCGAGGGCAGTTTCTAAAATTAATTTTGGAGCTGGGCTAGTCATTTTAATTACTTCAGATGTTGTATGCCACCCTGAGAGCTTTGAATATATATCAATATTTTAGTAAATGAAATGATATGTCACTCACAATCAAAGTATCCCTGAAAGATTGCCATCTAGCCTCTGTTTAAAGACCTCCAAAGAAGGAGACGCCACCATTCCCAAGGAAGTGTGTTCCACTGTTGAACAGTTCTTACTGTCAGGAAGTTCTTCCTAATGTTGATGTGGAATCTTTTTTTCCTGTAGCTTGCATCCATTGTTCTGGGTCCTATTCTCTGGAGCAACAGAAAACAAGCTTGCTTCATCCTCAATATGACACCCCTTCAAATACTTATACAGGGCTATCATGGAGACTAACTATGAAGATTTGTGTTATGCTTTTGGATTACATTGGGGTCAATCCCACATGATTCACATAAACCACATGAGCTCCAAATATAGAAAGAAATTCAAGTGAGATAGCTTCATGTCCATCCACATTACCACAGTTGCTGGGTCTGTTTTGGAGATGGTCAATAGCATGGGATGAACTTGTCAGAACTAACAGAGTCTTGGCATTTGATTATAGCCAGTCAAAAGGCTGCAGCTGCCACTGGCTGCTAAAAGCTGATTCATGTAGATTTCAGCCCCTGCCATTCCATAGTCATATTGCCAGTTGAGCATGGCTGAACACCACTACTGACTATGGAAGAACCATAATAATTGGACCAAGATCAGAACTGCAATTGGATGAGGCTACCTTGAAGGAAAAGATGCTCGCAACAGGCATCAACAAACACTCTTGAATAATTCTCAAAACAAGGAGATGCTCCATCAGAATATTCTGGCTGGACTCATGCTACTATGAATCCTTTTGGGAATGAATGCAAACTGAAGTCCAAACCAGAAGGTATAATGCTCACTTGCAGTACAAGAGTTATAATCAAGAGAACTCTAAAGCACTCTAAATATTGCAAGGCTTACAAACCCACTCCATCTTAAAAAGGATGGGAAAGCCAAGTTGGGTGCAAATGAGTTCAACTGCTTCCTGGAAGCTGTTGATGTATGGTCTACTTTTTGGTTTCTAGCTCCCTGATAATGACTTTCTGGTCTCCAACCACTGATGAATAAGTTATACAGGGGTTTGGCAGTCCAACACCTGAAACTCTTGGTGGTCTTAGCTGTGCTGCCTCTTTGCTAACACTCACTTTGCTATTTTTGATTGGTGGTATAGGACAATTAGAGATAGCCAAAGGTAGTTTGCAGCTTAAAGAAAAGAACAAATGGCAGCATTTCCTCCTTTCTACATGCAGACATGGAATGGATTATCAGTTCAATATTACTGATGGAATAGAATCCTCCACCATACTTATCATCTCCCTTCTAAACTCACCTTTAGGATTTGCAACCCCCAACAACATAGCCACCTCTGAGTTGCTGGACAGTGTGCTGCTGCTGTGTGAGAAGCAATTATGTGTTTTGGGGGTGACTTTTGGTTGCTATAATGGCACAATAACTGTAAATGTGATGTGCAGTGTCATAAGTTAGATGTGCTGTTTGTTGCTGTTGTGTGAATTCAAGTCATTTTGGACTTATGGCAAACCTAAGGCAACCCTATCATGAGGTTTTCTTGGCAAGTTTCTTCAGAGGGAGGTTGCCATTGCCATCTTCTGTGGCTGAAAGAATGTGACTTGCCCAAGGCCATCCAACGAGTTTACATGGCTGAGCCCGGATTTGAACCCTGGTCTCCAGAGGCATAGTTCAACACTCAAACCACTACAGACTGCCAGCCACAGTGATCTGGTCATGTACTATAATTAACAAAGATTCTTATATCTATCTGCACTTGTTAAAACATCTGGTGATTAAATTAATAACTAGCCATGTACTCACATGCATGTATGATTTCTTAACTGGGTCTATCATAATTTTTAATCCTCATTTGCACAGAGTAAGTGGGCTTTAGAGTGATTAAGATTGTATGGAAACCGTCCTAAACCTGTATATTAAAAAGGAGAGGATCTGTTCCTGTCGTAGGGGAGATACATTTCTTTTTCAAAATTTGAAGTTGTGCATATATATCTCTAACTGTTAAAAAACAAACAAACAGTAATATATACTCTCTAATACTAGTTCCAAACACGCCAAAGTGATGAAAATTGTTTAAACTGGGTGTTTCCCATCTTCAGGGGTTTGGTTCCAGAGGCCCCCACAGATGGGAAAAAAATCCAGGCACTCATGCCCATGTTAGTCAATGGGTGGTGATGTGCAGGCACTCATGTCAGTGTGTCCATGGGGCAGGATGATCCAGAGGAGCTCCAATCCATGGTTGACTGGGCCCACTGCTGACATGGTGAGCCTATTGTATATTACTACAAAATGATCACTGATTTATGAATCCTCTTGCATTTGTTATAAACACTTGTAGATGCCTCCCTCCCACTTCCTTCTTAGCTGCTGTGATTGTTACTTGTTTGAACATTTTCCTCCTGTCTCATATTTTCTGTTATATCCATGTAATCAACATCTACTTCTGCTGCCTCGCTTCCTTTACATCCATCTTCTCCATCTTTGTTTTGGAATCTCAAGCTGCTTGCCGCTGTGCCATGGTCACCTGTACTCTTCTGTTCATTGTTCATTCTTCTGCTCAAGTCCCACCTTTTTTCAGACTGCATCTGCACTACAGAAATAATCCAAGTTGACCCCATTTTAACTGTCATGACTCAGTGCTATGGGATTCTGGAAACTGTAGCTTTGTGAGACAATTATGTTTATCCGATTTAACAATGTTTTGACAGTGTTTAAATTATTTCATGTGTTTAATCTGTGTTGTACCCCCTTCTTGAGCCTCAGGGAGATAAAATTTTTTAAAAAAATTAATCAAAATTGAAAATGTCCCCCCTCCATTTACATCATGTTTAATTTGAAGAAAAATATTTTATATTCTGGTTTAATTCTCCCCACAAAAGTAATTTTACATAATATTAATGCCTGGGGTGTCTGATATCCGTCTAGAGCTGTGGGAACTGTCATGAGAAGCACTGTGTTTCAATAGTCACTGCTCCACCAATAACCAAGGGACTGCTGTTGCTGCTTTTCAGCATTTACCATCTGAGGCAGCTGTTTCTCTCTGCAGAACTGGTCCTGTACATATAAGCTGGCAAAAAGAAGTTTCAGCAATGAGCTTCTACCACGAGATCTTTTTCATCATCCAGCTTATTCCCGCAAGGGTCCCCAGGGCCTTCTGGTGTTATAACAGCTGATGAGGTCTTAATACTTGCATTATTAGCAATTGGAAATTATTCCCATATGGATGGACTGACAGACGGACTGACAGAAACAGCCTGTGGCAGGGTGGAGTGGGGGAAGCCATGAAACCAGTTTGCAGGATTCTCTCTTCACTGCTGGGTCCCTTCAGATTTCCCTGGTGTGGAGAGAAATGGGAGAGTGGCAACAGCCCCTGGAGCAGACTCTGTTATCAAGAAACAGAAGTAAAGGAGAAGAGAGGGACTAAGACTTGTGTAGAAAATCCAGTAGTCTTATTTATTTTGACACTTGTATTAATGCAAACTCACAGTGGTGGTGAAGTTAGCCTTTTTCAGAATGCTGGGAATTTTTGTATATTTCTTGATTAATTGAACTCAACATATTTCAGACACTGTGGGCCAGACCAGACAATGCCTCAGGGAGAGTCAAGGTATAGCAAGTGTGGCATTCTTGAAGAATTTCGCTCCATAAACCCAGCCCAAAGCCTATGGAAACAAGTCTAAATAGTGTTTATTAAGTCTAATCTTTATTGGTGTTGACCTGCTTTTTGGTATGTATGCCTGGCCTTTAACATTTCACTCCATTTAAGGGTCCTCTAGATTTCTGGTAAAGGCAGGAAGAAAGCCCAAGGCTGCATCTACACTGCAGAAATAATCCTGTTTTGTACCACTTTAACTTTCATGGCTCAGTGCTATGGAATTCTGGGATTTGTAGTTTTGTGAAAGATTTAGCCTTCTCTGTCAGAGACCTCTGGTGCCACAATAAACTACAAATCCCGGATTCCATAGCATTGAGCAATGGCAGTTAAAGTGGTAGCAAACTAGATTATTTCTGCAGTGCAGATAAGAGGCCAATTTTGATCGCAGGCTTCTTGCTATGGATGGGGGAACTTCACCTGCACCAAGTGCAAGCTGGTAGCCTTTTTGGAAGAGAAGGTCCAGCAGCTGGAGGCCTGGGTATCTACACTTCAGCAGATTAGGGAGCAAGAGGTTTTCCTGGACAGAATGGAATACAGTCTTGGATGGAGAATACACAGAGGAAGTCAAACTCAGCCAAAACTTTAAGGTCTAGCACATTCCAAACTTGCCTTGGAGACAATTTCATTGTCCAAAAGGTGGACGAAGCAACAAGAGGATATTTTAGAATTGATCCAAACCAACAGAGATGACCTGGTAAATGGGGTGCAAGTGGTGGGATCATTAGGTGGGAGTGAGAACGTCCTCCTGGAGTTTGTTATACAATGGAAAGGAGAAGTCAGGCATAGTCTGACATGCATTCTAGACTTTAGGAGAGCTGATTCAGTAAACTTAGGGAAATACCATGGGTGATCCCGTGGTAAGAAATACTAAATGAGAAGGGAGTTCAGGATGGATGGGAGTTTCTCAAAAGGGAGATACTGAAGACACAGTTTCAAACTGTTCCAATGAGGAGGGAAAATGGGAGGTGTCTCAAGAAATCATGATGAATGATTAAAGAACTTTAATCTGAGCTATGTTTTAAATGGAACATATATTTAAAAATGGAATAAAGGGGAAATTACCAAAGAGGAATTCAAAGAAATATGTACCAGTAGCAGGTGTAGGGGTAAAGTCAAAAAAGCAAAAGTGCAGAATGATCTCAGGCTTGCTAGAGAGGTCAAGAACAAAAAAGGGCTTTTTGAGATATGTCTGTAGGAAAAGGAAGAAGAAGGAAAGAGTAGGGCAGCTGTGTGGAGAGGATGGTAAAATGCTAACAGGAGACAGGGAAAAAACAGAACTACTCAACACCTCCTTTGCTTCAGTATTCTCAAAAAAGGAAAAGGGTGCTCAGCCTAAGCAAAATGGAGCAGAAGATACAATAGGGGAAATGCAACACAGAATAGATAAAGAGGTAGTACAGGAATACCTGCTTAATCTAAATGAATTTAAATCTCCAGGACCAGATGAACTACATGCAAGGGTATTTAAAAAGCTAGCAAATGTAATCTCAGGGCCATTGGCAATAATCTTTAAGAACTTGTGGAGAACAGAAGTCCCAACAGACTGGAGGAGGGCAAGTTTTGTCCCCATCTTCAAAAAGGGGGAAAAAGAATGCACCATGAATGAACCCCTTTATTTTATAATAATAGCTATTATTATTATTATTATTATTACCTCACCCCTTTGAGATCAATTGAGGCGGCTTACACATTAAAATACTATTACATCAATAAAACAAACTGCATCCCTCCCCCCTTAAAAAGATATTAAATCTGTTACAATTTAAGTTTATGAATAAACTTCTTTATTTTATGAATGAATGGACATTTTATGCACAGTTGCATAACAGTTACAACATCCCAGAGTCCCTACTGCGCATGTCTAGGGTTCGGATTAGGGCTGGAGCTAGGGTTTGGGAGCTTTAAAAAACTGCACAGTTGCACTGCAGCATTTAGATACAGCTGAGCAGTTACACCCTTTTTAAAAAGAAGCTGGGAAAAGCAGGTCCTTTTTAAAGCTGCTTTTTCCCCACTAAAATGCAAAAGAAGTGTGTTCATGCCAGACTTTCATGCCAGTGTGGGTCATCTAAAGGCTACACTTTCATGTAGGCATGAACACACCCCTTTTTGCCAGTCTAGATCAGCCCATTCTGCTAATTGGGTAGTTTCTAGCTCTCCAGGTCTTGCTGGGCTACAATTCCCATTAGTCATAGCTAGCATAGCCAATACTGTGAAAGTTGTAGTTCAACAACATCTGGAGGGGCCACAATTTGCTCACTTAGACCATAGAGAGCTTCTGCCGCTTCCAGAGTAGAGAGCATTGGTACAAAGTAGCTCTTTACCATGCTATTCTAGATGTTTAGATAAGGAGAAGGCCTCATCAATTGCATTACTGTACCACCCAATTATTCTGCTAATTGGCTGAGTGGAAATCATTTAGTGACTAGATTAGGGAACAATGGAGTTGGATGATGGTCCCTTTTTTTAAACACACATTTTAAAAATTAACCATTTTTATCATCTTTCCAATTAGACCATTTTTATTAATAGACTGTATCCCTCCCTCCCCCGTGTAACTCTCATTGGACTAGGTAATGAAATAGGATCAACTGGAAGAAAATCCTAATTTTAAAAACATTAATATTACCATCCTCATGAAAGAACCATTACTTTCAAATCTTAGAAGCATTACTAATTCAATCAAAAATATTAACCTCTACTTTAATGGCCATCACACATGATCACAGCAAATTCAGCCTGTTCATTATTCTGGAAATGTAAATTTAAACAGATGAAATGATGGCAGTTTACAGCAATCCCGAATGTTTCTGGTGTTGTTTTTTTCTTCGTCTTCTAATGGTCATGAAATGATTCCCAGATGTTGGACAATGACCATTAATACAGTTCATAGAGGAAATACAATATGTTTTCAATATAAAAGGGTGAGTTTTACAATGGAACTAGTCTTCAGCTTCTGTGTAGAACTCATAAGCACATTTCACAAGGATAAAAGGTTTTCTCCTGGGCAGATGATCAGTTGAAAGTGATTTTTTGCATGTTCCATAGGGAGAGGCACAGGTTGGATGCAAAATCTTCATGTAGACTTTGCACACAAATAAAACTACACCTACACTTTGAAGATAAAAAGATATTCCTGTTCCCTCTGTTAGCATGCCAGATGTATGTTTTAAAAGGCTGCAGTTTAGAGTTAAGCTAAAATTTCTCAGAATACTTTTTTCCTGAGGAAATTTCTGAGACTTTTCTTTCTCTCACTCTTCTCTGACAGAATTCCAACCAAATATTCTCCACTGCCCATTGCTCTACAATTTTGCATAGTGGCATGAGAAGCAGGGTATTGTGGCTGGGGGGGGGGGGGGGAAAGGTGACCAAGCTGCTACTTCAATAACTGCTATCACTTGAAAGCCATAGGTGCAAGGAGACAAAGAGCAACAGAATTTAAGAACTGTCTTTTAGAGTAACAGAACTTAAGAACTGTTGGAACATTTCTCTCTTCCACCTAGGAAATGCAATAAAATCTCCCCCCACCCAAAAAAAATTCTTTGCCTAAAATGAGAATGGAAAGTTTGAGAAGCTATTTTTGCCCAGACTTAGGTTTTCTACAGAAGACTGTACAGACTCTACTGACAAGAAAAGTCAGCCTAAGCCATGCTGATTTCTGGATGTTTAAAACAGGGATGCATCCATGATGTGCATAGGCACTTCATCCATAATTAATCTGAACACCAGGAAGCAAAGGGCTGATACAGACCGGCCCTTTGCGGCACCCTCGTCACATGCTAGGGTTGCCTGGGGGTAGAGCATATACGCTCCCTGCAACCCTAGCACGTGACGAGGGCATCAAGATGGTGATGTCCTGTCTACATGGGTGCCGCCATCATTATGTAAGCACCACGCGGCATCCACACGGTGCCGTGCAGTGCTTATGTAATGAGTACGCTAGTGGCGCACTTATTATGCTGCCGCCATGCAGTGCTGCGGCTTTAAAAGAACCTGCATTTCACGGGTTCTTTTTCCGCTGGTTGAAAGCCGCTCGGTTTGGCCGCGGCCGCTTCCATCCAGTAGAAAAACAGGCGCCAGGAGGGCGCTCTTTTGGGGCAGTATGTACTGTCCCAAAGGGACCTCAATGTATGGAGGGAATTCCTGTGCTAAATCTTGGAATTATTATTCCCTTGGTATTATTATTATAGAAAGTGCTACAGTTCAAAATGTGACAGGCATCATATATTATGATTAAACTAGTTTCATTTACATACCTTCATTCATACATTACATTACATATACAGTTGGCCCTCCTTATCCATGGATGTTTTTATCCATGGATTCAAGCATCCACAGCTAGAAAATATTCTAAAAAGGTATAAATTCCAAATAGCAAACTTGATCTTCTATTTTATATAAAAGACACCATTTTATTATGCCATTGTATTTAATGGGACTCAAGGATCCATGGATTTTGTTATCCATGGGGGGTCCTGGAAGCAAACCCCAATAGAACACAATTACATACATCATTGCATATAGTTTCCATACATTCAACCTAGACAATGAGGAAATCAATAAAAATTTACCTTGGGTCAAGCATTGGTCATGAAGTTGATTGCAGTAAAGAAATCAGAAGAATAGGAATGGGAAGAGAAGCCATGAAAGAACTAGAAAAGATCCTAAAGAATATACAACTGAGCATTAAAGTTACAATTGTTTAAGCCATTGTATTTCCCATCATCATGCATGCATGGATGTGAGAGCTAAAACAAAGAAGAAAGCAGATAGGAGAAAAATCAATTTACTTGAATGGTGGTGCAGGAGAAGAGTTCTGAGGATACTGAAGATAGCCTAAAAGACAAACAAATGGTCCTAGAACAGATCAAGCCAGAAATCTCTCTGGAAGCCAAGATGACTAGACTTAGGATGTTATTCTTTAACCAAGTTGTGAGAAGGCATGCCTCACTGGGAAAAAACAATAATGCTAGGAAAGGGAAGCAGAAAGAGAGGAAGGCCTCGTGCTAGATGGATGGATTCTATTAAAGAGGTCACAGGTTTATGCAGGACCTAAGCAAGGCAGTCGAGGATGAAGATAACACCAGTTTTCCCCCCATTCCACCCCATTCCCATCCCATGCATGACCAGGTAAAAAATGGCTGTGTGATAATCTCCTCTTTTCCTGTAGCTTGAATCCATTGCTCCATGTCCTGTTCTTTGGAGCAGCAGAAAACAACCTTGCTTCATCCTCAGTATGGAGGGAAACACTGTGAAAGCATGAGGTTTGGCAAGAGAAAGGAAAGGAGGGAAGAGAAAGTGAGAAGTTCAATGGAAAGCTGCAAGGAACAGGAGTGTAAACTGAAGCAAAATATAAACTAGGAGGTGTGAGCTGGTATTTACTGTTCTCTTCATTATTGCCTGTAAATCAGATGACAGTCCCTCTTATAAAATCCCTGTGGTATTTTCATGGATCTGTACCTTTTTTATATCAGTTAAAAATAATACTGGCTAAACTAGTACTGTATAGCAATCAGATGAGACTATAGAAACATTTGAAGTCCTGTATATGTCAAAAAGTGCTTCTCATGGTGGTTGTTATTTAGCACAGCAGGAATATATGTGCTGACTCTACATGTTTCATGTCTCACAACTGACTGCACAACAACCCTGTAAGGCAGATTTGCTGAGAGGTCATGACAGCTAATGATCACATAAAAAATTTCATGTCTAAGTATGGATTTGAAATAGGGTATGTCTGTTCCACCACTTTAAATTATTATTATTATTAACCTTTATTTATATAGCACTGTAAATTTACACAGTGCTGTTGCTCCATGTTAGTTTCTTTCAGAAATAAGTTCCTATACAAAATGGTGCTAATGTTGAAACACAATTAAACCAGAATGCAAATTGATAATATGCATAATTATAATTTAGATAATTTGCAAATAATATGCACAATAGATCCTTAGATTCCCAGGGTTGGAATAGAGAAACCCTAACCCAACTCTCTTTATGAGAAAGACTTGTGTGAATGGCCCTTTTTGCAGCATGCACTGAACTGAATTATTTTTAAAAGAGTAGAATAAAAATAAGAAAGCACTAAACAGAGAGCCAGGTGGTGGGTAGAGGAAACCTCCCAGGTGCACAGCAATATATTTATCCTTGCTGAATAGGATCACATTGCTGCTCAGTAAATGTATTTTCTTCAGAAGTAAAAAGCTTATGGATCCTGCAGAAGAAAGAGAAATATTTCCTTTTTGGAAGTGTATAATACTAGCTGTAGTTCTTATTGAACATCCACTATGAGTAGACTGTTCACAGATTATGAACTGGGGTATAATACTGGATAGCTTTGCTTGCTGGGGGATTCTGGGAGGTGTAATCCAAAAAACTGGCAGTTCCAAGCTCTGAATCTAATACATCTATAATGATTTGTTGTTGTTGTTGTTGTTGTTTGCCTTCAAGTTATTTCTGACAGATATCATTCCTACGATTAATCTATCATGGGATTTTCTTGGCAAAATTTGTTCAAAGGAGGTTTGTTATTGCCTTCCCCTGATGTTGAGAGCATGTGACTTGCTCAAGATCACCCAATGCACTGAATTTCATGGCTAAGTTGGGAATCAAACCATGGTTCCCAGAGTCATAGTCCAACACTCAAACCATTATACCACAGTGGCTCTCATAATGATGATATCTGTATATAAAAAAAAATTCATGAGCATACTTCTACATAACCTAATAAATAAATGCAAGCAAAGATTATTATTTGCATTTAAAGATTTACAACCAAGAGATAATAGAAGAATAGGGTGGGGAGATAGAGAAACTGCAGTATTTCAGGGTTTACTATAGCATTTTTTTATTTTATGTTTTTGGAAATAGGAAGGAGGCAGAGGATTACAACTGAATCAAGTTAAAAATATCACCACATTGTTTCTAAAGGTTTTGACTTCATTTTCTTACAAAATCATATACAAGAAACAAACTGTAATTGCTTCTGACGTTTTCCTTGGTATGTGGAGTGGAAATTTGCATGGAACTGCCAAAAGGCAGCCATGGTAAGAAGCCAATACAGTCAGACAGGGATTCTTTTGTGTGTCTTCTCCTTAGTATCCTTATTTTATCCCTTTTTGTTTTTTTAAATGACCTGGAGGAAAGAGTCAAACAGCCAACTAATTGTATTAGGAGAAGACACAACACTGAAGACGTCTGGGTTACAAAGTGCATAGAAGGAGACAAGGATATGGAAATTCAGAAATGCTGTGGAACAAGCTACATAATTATATTAACTGTGGCTTGCAGCCACATTAGTCCTTAGGAAAGACTGATGCATGTTAACTAGTTGCACTTCATTCAGGCCAGCTTTCAGGAACAGTGTAGGGATACAAAATACATAGCAAGTAGGTAGTTTTGCTGAGCACGTTGGGAAACTGCTGGGAGAACAGATTTTTCCTGTCTTTCTCTGGGCTATTGGACTCAAAGGAACAAGGCCCTCTTGGTGCCTGACAGTTCAATGAAATCAAAGGCTTTCATGGCCAGCATCCATAGTTTTTTTTTTGTGGGGTTTGGGGGCCATGTGGCCATGTTCTAGAACAGTTCCTTTCTAATGTTTTGTTAGCATCTGTGGCTGGCATCTTCCCTGAAGATGCCAGCCACAGATTCTGGAGAAACGTCAGAAAGGAACTCTTCTAGAACATGGCCACATAGCCCCAAACCCCACAAAAAATCCTATAGTTCAATGAAATAATTTAAACAGGTTTAGGTGATGGTGGCATGGACAGGTTTCCCTCAACACATTTCGCAATGTATGGTTGTGGGGTAGTCAAAGCTGTTACTACCACTGTTTTTTGAGTGAGAGCCATGGTGGGGTTCCTCCTGAGAAGAAAGAGAGTATAAACTTGTTATATATAGCTTCAGGCTGAGAAGGCCATACCTGCACAATTTAGAAAGAAGGATTGGGAAGTTATTTTAAAAATAAGTTGTATTTATAGTACCAAGCTCCAAATCAGTTCAGTCACCATCAGTTATAGTTTTAAAAAAATAATTACAGGCCCGGGACATATGGGTGCTTTGTGGTGTGGTAGAGGCAATTCTAGGGTTTGGACTCCCAAGTCCCAGTACATGTGGGTGATGCTATTTTTGAGCGGCACCACCCACATGGGGTGTGTGTCTATGATGTATGGGCATCTGAGCACCCACACGTCTGTGTTCAGAAGTGCCATCATAGGGCTGCATTGCAGCCCTTATGATGGCCTAAGGAAAAAGCTGCTCTAGGCAGCTTCTTCCTGCCTGCACACCATTGCCACGTGGTTTGGTTGCTGTGGCAACAGTGCACAGCAAAGAGGGGCGGCATTTTGCCACCCATATGTACCTGGCCATACTTTCATTATTCCTCAGTACAGGGGTGTAGCTATGGGGGGGGGGGGAATGAGGGCATTGTTGTTGTTGTCAACTATCATCAAGTCAATTTTGATTTACAGTGATCGAATGAGAAACTTCTAAGCCACCTATCCTCAACAGCCTTGCTTGGGTCTTGCAGACCCAAGGCTGTGTCTTCCTTGTTTGAGTCTATGCATATGGAATGCAGTCTTCCTTTTCTTTTATCCCCTTCTTTCTTGCCAAATATTGGCCTCATTCCCACTTACAGATATATTGGTGTGCAATCTGAATCGATTGATCAATTTGATATTGGATTGTTGTTTATGCTACACTTGCCCCAATAGCATTTTCTGTCATGTTTTGGGCACCAAAATAACCTACTTGTAGTTCCTGTTCACCAATGAATTGATTCAAAATGAATAATAGAATCATAGAATCATAGGTTGGAAGAGACCACAAGGGTCATCGAGTCCAACCCCCTCCCTTGCAGGAACTCTCAATCAAAGCTTCTCTGACACATGGCCATCCAGCCTCTGTTTAAAGACTGCCAAGAAAAGAGACTCCACCACACTCCAAGGGAGTGTGTTCCATTGTCAAACAGCCCTTACTGTCAGGAAGTTCCACCTAATGCCCAGGTGGAATCTCTTTTCCTGTAGCTTACATACATTGCTCTGAGTCCTGTTCTCTGGAGCAGCAGAAAACAAGCTTGATCCCTCCTCAATATGACATCCCTTCAAATATTTAAACAGGGCTGTCATATCATCTCTTAACCTTCTCTTCTCCAGGCTAAACATCCGCAGCTCCCTAAGGGAGGTCATGGTTTCCAGACGCTTCACCATTTTAGTTGCCCTCTTTTGGACACACTCCAGTATATCAATATCCTTTTTGAATCGTGGTGCCCAGAAGTGGACACAGTATTCCAGGTGGGGCTTGACCAAAGCAGAATACAGTGGCACTATTACTTTGTTTCCAGCCAGCTGAATGGGAAATTTGAATAGATTCCAATCCGCTTGTGGTTCACACTTGTGCAGAATCAATTTATTGAAAAAGAAGCGGAAAAAATCAGCATTAAAAAGACACAGGTGAAATGAGTCAGGAGCATGACCCCTCCTTGCAGAATCACTTCAGCAATTTGGATTAGGTGGGAACCAGTGATGCTTGAACTGGTTCAAACCAATTCATGATCCAGTTAAAAAGGTAGTGGGAATGAGGCCATTATTGTCTTTTTTAGCTGCTATTTGGTTTCCATTTACATCCGATAAAAAGAGACAGTAAATGTGTCTAGAGTTGATCAGGACAATTAGAATGTCTACTGTTAGAGGGGGCTAGAGGGAACACATGTAAGGGCTAAGGTAAATGCCCAGGTACCAAATCAAATTGAATCCAATCCAATCCAATCCAATCTGATCCAATCCAATGGGACTACAGTTGTGTGATAAGAATGACAGGAAAACATGAAAGGATATTGGTTTATACAAATGTGTGCATGAATCACAGGAACAACAAAAAAACAACCAACCAACCAACCAGCCAACCCACCATCCACCAACCCACAGCCGTTGTGGTTCTGTGATTGAAATTAAAGCAATATAGAAAATACACTGACTTGGTAGAAACACCCTCTTGTACTGATGTGACTTCAGGATGGGGGGTACTGTATGGCTTTCAAGGTTGATTTGAGTTTGGATTAAAACAGGAGTGTGTGGCAGTAACTGGGTCGGACCAGGCAGGGCAACTATGCTGAGATGCAACCCTCATGTACAAGTTGCTAAATTGTACCCAGCCAAATTCTTTTCCCCAGATCTAGTGCCTGGAAGAAAGTACACATAAATAAGTGAATGGAAAAATGCATACATTTTAAAGCTTTTAAAAAGTTAATCACATTTCTGGTGGTAGAAAAAAATTGTGGGGTGTTTGTATGAAGGAATACTTGGAGGTTCGTGGGTGGTCTTCAGGACTGCAGTGGACCTCCACCTGGCCTGCATATGGCCTATGGTTTGCACGATTTCCACCCCTGCTGCTGAAATACACAAACCGTTCTCACCACCAGCAATTGTATACGCCTTTGACAAACAACACTAGATGCTGTTTTCCTTCAGCTTTTGCATACTTGTACTCAACCCCTTTCTTTTCTTTTCCAAAGAAGGACTCTTTCACCTTGTTATTTTAAACTATCATACATATATTGAAAATACTTCTAATTTGTACCCCTTTGCTCCTTTTGGTTCAGAAATCTGGCATTCTTTAGCTTGTGGATAGAAGACAGAGAGGGGGATAAGATTAAAAACATAACTTCAAGTATTAAACTAAATTTATTGAACAATTCTCTAATAAAAGGCTTATTCTTTTATGAAGTGTAAAAATATGGCAGGAAATATAAAAATGCCACATGTTGTAGGTAAAGAAGTAACAGCTGTCTTTTAAGTCAGTACTGCTTTGTAAACCATCTGGGAACCCAAAGAAGATCTTAGACAAAAACTCTCTCTCTCTCTCTCACACACACACACGTGTGTGTGTGTGTGTGTGTGTGTGTGTGTGTAGAGTATGTGTGAGAGCTTGCAACTATATGTACACCCACCCACACCCTGAAGAAAGAATTCATTTCTTAAAGGGAAACCAATTATATGACCTTTGCATTTTGCAGATCCATCTGGAGAATTTTAATCACTCAGACAGCATGAATGATTCAAGTCAAATCTTTTTACAGTCAATCAGCCCCTAGGAGTACATGTATTTTTCTCTCTCTCTCTTAGCCCATGCTACTTAGGAAGATATCTTGAGAAAAGCAATGACTGCACACACTCAGGTTGTTATTCATATAATTTTGGATTGAAATTATTATTCTTTCCTTCTTAAAAGAACAGGAGGTGACAGAGGCAAAGCTAGACTGCAGACAGAATATGTAGACCCATAGTTTTGCAATGTGTGCATTTCATGCCTAACATTTGTTGTTGTTGCAGGTGTTCCCTAAGGATGAAAAGGAAGAGGGCGAAAAAAATGTTCTTTTTCATTCTCCACCCATGCTTTTCTTCTTGATTTGAATTATGTCTGGGCTAGGAAGCAGTAATGCATGTATTACTGGATCCTTTGGGTCTGAATAAGATGTGGAACCAAATGGATAACAAACATGGATTGTATCTGATTCTGTATATATGGTATTACTTTCCCTGAAATGTGTGGATCAGCATTTTCCTTCTCAACCAGAGCTTGACAGAGCTACTTTTTGGCTTACCACTCATAGACTCCCTTAGTTGGCTGGAAGATTCTTGGAGTGGTAATCCCTAATAAAGTGATATTTCCAGATTCACATCTGGATGTGATTTTACTGGATTGCTTCTAACCCTCAAATGCACCTTTGGGTCTGAATTCAATTTATCTTGTACTTCTTTACACTGCAAGGGTAAATACAATACACTGTATTGTCTCTTCACCATTTAAAGGTTTGTATAGCTGGGGAGATGGACCCAACAATATTTAGCTTGGCATTCTTGGAGGACAAAGTGTCTCTCCCACTTTTCAGTTCTTTAAACTAGGATGGGACCATTACATTTCATAGGCTTCCTTGCAGTTTAAAAGGGGCGGTAGGGTCGAATGGAGGAGAAACCCTATTATCCAAGCATGATTCTTCTGTCAACATCAAACTTGCAGAGTCATCACATTACAGGGATCCCAGACCCCTGATTTTTTTTTTTTTTTTTTTTATCATAGCCTCTTAGCTGTGAAAGATTATGATCCGGGTAAAAATGACAGGAATGGGTTAGGACTTGTGGATTTTAGGAAGGGCATCTCTGCCTTCTTCCTCTGATTCAAGCACTGCACAGGAAGGTGCTATCACATTTGTATCCTATTTGCAGGCTTATCACAGTCATCTGGTCGGTAACTTTCTGTGGGATCAGAATGGACTCTATCACATGGAGGAGGCAAGCATCATTAAAACATGATTAAAATGTGGTAATAATGCAATCGGGTGGAGATTATCATACTCTTACATGCTTCTCCCATTTGTGTCCCATGCGTAAACTGTAATGGACACATCATTGGGTAATAACCGAAACTCCTGTTCTTACACAATGATGCATCCATTGAGTAATAACGGGACTTTCAGTAATTAGCCAAGGATGCATCCATTATAGTTTACACATGGGACACGAACAGAAGTGTGTGAGGGTTCGAAATCTTCCCCCTGATCACACTATTACCATTTTTTAATCACGTTTTAATGATGCTTGTTTCTCATGTGAAAGAGTTCAATGATATGTTAGGTAGGATTTTAGTATGATCCAGGAGCCCTCTGATGTCTCCAAGACAAAGTTTCTCCCTTTGCACTCCTATTTGCTGCCACTTTTCACCTTCAGCAATACATATGCCCATCCTTAGATTGCCACTAGTTTCAAACATGCCATTGAAGAGTTGGGAGGTGATTTGGGGAAGAAGTAGACCATAGTTTTAAAAGCAGGATTTTACCATAATCCTTGGAGCATATCTCTCTTTGGAAAGACTCAATTTTAGTACTCAGAATGTTTACACAGGTAACAGCCAATTTTCAGATAAGAGAAAATGAGTGCTGCATACCCTCTGACATTTCACTGATGAAAACCGAGATACATGTGGCAAAGGAACACCATAGTGTGGTGAAGATGACAAAAATTATTAATGAACACACAAGCCTGAAGAGGTTGCAGCAGTTTGCTTTTTCCTGAGTTTACTTGGAAGGGCAGGATTCTGTCCCTCTTGTTCTTTTCCTCCTGCTGAAGGAGTTTGTAGCAGTTAAAGTAAGGCTGCATCCTCACTGCAGAAATAATCCAGGTTAACACCTTTTTAATGGCTGTGGCTCAGTTCTGTGGAATTCTGGGAATTGTAATTTGTTGCAGCACCACAGCTCTCTGACAGGGAAGGCTAAATGCCTCATCAAACTACAACTCCCCGAAATCTGTAGCATTGAGCCACATTGATTTAATGTGGTGTCCAACTGGATTACTTCTGCAGTGTGGATACAGCCTAAATTGAAGACAAAGAGGAAAAGTGGGTGCAGGAGTGAGAAACTGGGACATTTTAAAAGCAGCTGAAAAAAGTGGGTTGACAGAGAATTAATTGGGACTGTCCTTTCCAAACCTGGTCAATTGGAGGGTATGGTGCTGTCACTTCAAGGAACATATACAATTGCCAAACTGGACAATTGTGGCATTTTGGGGACTGAAGAATTCTGTTTATTCTAAGCATTTTGCATGGCTAGTCTGCTGATAGGAATTATGCAGTCCACAAAGTGAAGGCTGCCAGCATCCTTCACTATGCCAGCTAGGGCTACAAAGAGCTGCAGCTCAACATCATCTGGAGTATTACATAATTGCTACTTCTGCACTGAAGGATATCGACTCACAGCAGATATTAAAAAACAAGAAAGGTCACTCCTTCCCTTTTTTATGTGTTCTCTGCTGTTTGTGTTGTAGAGCTGGAACGAAAGGTGTTTTAGGGTCAGCTGTCAAACAGAGATGCATTGCCAGAGGTATCATTGGTTTAAATAGTACAAGAACACAGACTTCCTTACACAGTTTGGTGGAGGTGATAAGACATGCATGGAAAGAGGCAAAATTCAAACACTGAAAGAAACAGAAGTGGATTAGATTGGCACAATTGTTATGAACTGGTAAAAATAATTAATAGGCAGGTTATTGTAAAAAGAGTGATCCAGTAAAAAGGCAAGCATGAGGAAAATCTTTTGATTTCAGTGGTATTTAAACATGCATAGAAGTATGCTGGATCATGTCATATCACCAGATCATGGCAACATTATATAGTTGGCAACATTATTTGTTTGCCTTTACCTGTCTCTGAGGCTGAGAGGATGTGATTTACCCAAAGTGACCTCCTCAGAAACAAGTTGAAGGCACACAAAAACAGCAACAACAAGAAGAAGTGTTTTTGTATTCATTTTCTCCATTGATTGTCATATTTATGGATATTTCTCCAACCGTCTTCATTTTTAGAGGTTTGTCTTTCAGTAGTCTGTCTATGGTTTTGTATATATTTTATTTATCAAAAATGTAGTACAGAGCTTGCAAATGTGGAGATGTTTGATGTAAGTTGCATTTAGCCTTGCAGCATATCTCAGGAGATGCAGTGAATACTTTCATTGAGACTCTTGACTCCAGCAAAATACTTTTCCATCTCTAGTTCAAATTCTCCAGTTCCATCTAGCATTCTAACAGGCCTTACATTATGTTATGGAGTAACAGAGGTATCCGAACCATTTACAATGACAGCCTGTATGAAATGTAATAATCCAGATGAGAGGTTACTAGAACATGGATAACTAAAACCAGGTTACTTAATGGCTATAATTTATTCTAAAAAAATAAATGTTCCAAACATCTCACATTTTTACAGAATTCTCTATGGGCAAAAATATCTACACGCAGTTCTAAAATACTTTTAAAAAAATCAGTATGGGGCTTTCTAGATTGGCAAAAAGAAGTGTGTTCATGGCTGCATGAAACTCTAGCCTTTAGATGAGAAAAGGGGAAAGTGTGCCATGAAAATGCTTTTTTGCGTTTTAGGGGAGAAGAAGCACCTTTTAAAAGGTGCTGGTTTTCCCAGCTTCTTTTTTAAAAACTGCAGAACAGCGCAGCTCCATCTAAAGGCTGTGGTGCAGCTGCTAAGCATTAAGGAAAAGGCAACTTCATGTCACACTTTCCTGCCAATCTAGAAAGCCCCTATGTTAGGTCTACATCAGACTAGGAGAGACAAGAAGTCTAATTAATAGCTTGAACTTCATTCCATTCTATAGAGTGTACCTGGAAAGTAGAGTATATTGCAGATATATTTAAAGTTAATCACAATCCACTTGATACTGAAAACATCTGGACTGTGTTTATCATCACTTATCTCTTGTTGTAGGGATAATGTTTGGCAAAGAGATGCATGCACACACACTGGAATTTAAACTTGAAATAGGCTTGTTATAGTCCTTAATTATATAGATCATAATCCAGCATGTGTGTTGTTGTTTTTAAAACAGAGAAATGTGACTTTTCCAGTGCAACAGTATTGGAAAACATCTTCAATGAAAGATTTTAGGAGATTACTATACACAGATTTTAATCTGCAATTACAACTGGGAAAAAAGCGGCTTTGGTGCTACTTATCATACAATGATGCCTCCAACCTGTAGCGGCTTTGTCTCCTAAGCGCAGTTAAGGATCCCTTTTCATTGATGGGAGAACTAGTCCCCAGGTGGAAAACATCGCTGCCAGGGCAGTTCTGATATTGGCAGTCACATGGTGTATCTCATCCTCTCCCCATCCCCTTCACCCTTTCTATTCCCACGCAGCCTGATTGCCTTTAATTTTTTATCCTATTATGTACATTTTTCAGCACTTTTCCATGAGAAGCCACTCATGAAAATGTAGAACCAGATATTCCCTTACAACTTTCATGGGTCAGAGGGGAACTGTATCTAGAGCAAGAAATAGGATGCCTTCTCTTTGTGTTATGTGGCTAGAGAAGATTAACTTCTCAATCACATACTGAGTGCACTAAATAATAAATAATAACACTTTTATCTTTATCCTGCTTTTCTGTGATGAGACAACCAACACATTAAAATATCCACATTCAATATTACATCTCTGTCCCTGCTTTAAAACAGGATTAAACATGATACAATTAAAATATCTATCTATCTATCTATCATCTATCTATCTATCTATCACAATAAAAATGTAACTCATCTGAAGAGGAACTTGTTCCTTCTCAGGCATCCATTCTAGGGACAGGATTGTGCTAGTATTATGTGGTGCTAGAGATAGGATCAGAAATGTGGTTCCACTTTATGTTCCATGATCCCAACCTCTTCAGGTCTATATAAAGGGGGTTTATAATTTGGCAAATTGTACTGTCAAAAATAATGTAAAAATATGAAATACTGTCTTAGGTTAAAAACATATTTTAAAATATGTTTAAAAGGTATTTTAAAACTAGTAAAAAAATCTCTCAGATTTGAAATATTATTGCGTGCTTAAATTAATAATAATAAGAAAATATTACCCCAACAAAATAAACAATTTTATTGTTTCTTAATAAGCAGGGTTCATTTCCTCCCAATAATATAAACAGTTTTACCTGATCTCAAACTTGTAATACAAAAGCTGCGCTATGAACAACTACTTGATCAACCTCTGTAAAGTGGATGATGGACCTCTCCAAGGGTTGTAGTCTATGACATCAATGCCATTATGGAAAAGATACAACTCAACAGGAGGACCAGAACGTCCTGCCATCTTTGCTGTTTGCCCCCGCTGGATCCTAGAATGGTGCTCAATGTGAGACAGACCTTCTGCACCCCCCCCCCCCCAAAAACACAGGGATATGTGAATCTTCATTTCATTGTTATGAAGACTGGAATTTTATAAAATACCCCCACTAACCCCTATCACAGAATGCACTTGAAGAGGTAATCAGGCACCCCGTCTCCTTGGCATCCTGTGATCATAGCCTCTAAGCAAGTCCTGCATCTATAAGATGAAGGTATGTGTCTTTATGACCCTAATGGAAAGGCATTATGGGAGAGGCCTCTTGGCTGCCATAGCCTAAAAGCGAGGACATCACATATGAAACAAAGCCTAAGTTAGGAGTTGCACAAAGGAGAAATCCTTCACACCTTGGCCAGATTTATGACTTTGTAACACTTTGCAGATACAAGCTATTCCGGTATCAAGTATCCTTTCCCATCAATGAGGCTTGCCATAGATCAAGTGATGTGTAAATCTGGTTTGCTTTGATGTAGGACAGTGGCCTCTGCTGAGGATGTGACCAGAAGACTACTTAAAGTCTGCCATTTCTTTGTTCTCAGTTCTGCCTTGGAATCTCAGGTGGACCTCTGGTCATTTGGGGCTCTATGCAGTTCCAACCCACCCTTCCCTTCCCCCTTCCCTTTCCCTCTCTCAAGTCCTACAAACCCTTCTCTTTACCTCCCTCCATTGTGCTGCTGGCTGCATTAGCCTGGATTCTGGAAGAACCATCTCAGGCAATATTTTACCATTAGAAGGCTGGTTCTTTTATTTTCCCATGTTTCCTCCTTCTCTTCTATTAGTCTTGTGTGATTGCATGCATGAATGCTTGTGTGTGAGAGTATGTCTCTCTTTTCATCAATAAACTAGCATCAGTTCCTGGGATCTCTAGTCACTCTGTAAAAATTCTGGGATTCATGGTCCCGATGGTCCTTGTAAGGAGCCAAGATTGGTGTATTGAGCTAAGTGATATTCCCCTAATTTGAGTAATAATCCTTACATCATGTCTGTAGGACCTAGATTTTTCCAAGTTTGACTAATGCCATTTCTGTACCTTTTTACATTTTCTTAAAGTCTCCATGTAAATTAATGTGTACGTAAATTCATATCCATTTCTAGGCATGTTTTGATACACATGAACATTTGCATGCATTTTTGTACACATTTCCCCTTATTGTACACACATTTTTGGGCAAGTCATTTCTGCTCAATACATAGTTTTTGTGTGCTATTTTCCTTAAAATACACATTTTGTCTACATATTTTGGTTGGAAAACTGTATTGTAAAAATTCACAGCAGTCTGAAAACAAAGAACAAATACCTCCTGGCTTGCACAATCATTTAGGAAGTGAAAATTAGGTCTGTTAATGGCTAAATATAAACCAAAAAATATTTTCCCAATATTTCCAATATCTAGGAGAAATCTTTCCCCACCAGTACAGTAACTATTGTTCTCTTATTCCTTTGTCTCCCAGGTATTACATTGGCAGAATTTATTGGCAAAATCTTCTACTTCCACGTTTTCTTATAAAGACTGCCTCTTGAAACTTTCCCTTCCTTCCAGCATAGCTGTTGCCTGAAAAACTTGGCATCTCTGTCCTGTCACTGCCAATTGTCATCTTTTCTGTCCTACCCAGCAATCCTCTTCTGGGTACAGTTGACCCTGACTTATTCTCTGCCAGGTCCACATCACTCTTTGACTTTGTTGTCAAGGATGCATCTGTCTTTGACTGGCATATTTGTCCAGCACTTCCTTACACACTCACTCCCAGGCTGTGACTGTCAGTTAGCCTCTTCCAATAGCATTTCAGAACATCTCTCTAAAATCCTTTTACGGTCAATTGACTTCTACAAAGATCTGTCTAGTCCTTATCTCAACATGTTTCTTGGGGAGATTAATCTTGTTATAGGCAATGCTCAAAAATTCATTGCTTGAGAATAATTTTGTTTCACATGGCTACCAAGGATTGAGGATGAGAATGGAAGCTGGACCATCTCAAACTTTCCTATTTAGGGATAGACTGGCCATTGAACTTTCTAGATTGTGCTTGCCCTGCTTTACTTATTTATTTTCTGGTAAAGGATGCAAAACCTAATTGATGGTATGTTTATAAGTGTCCAGACCCATCATCAGCTTGCAACTTAACTATGCTCCATAACCTATTCAGGTCATTTCAGGTTAAAATTTCTAGTTCCGGGTTGGTGGCAGAAGACCTATTTTCCCAGCCTTCATCCTTATGGCATGTACCTCCAGTATCCTGAAATTATAGATCAATTGAAGCTTGATGTATTGAGCAATCCATAATGCAAAGGCTGAGGACAGGGTGAAAATGGATCTTCCCAAATTAGCTGGATTTCTCTGCTATGAGTCCTTCTGTCCATAGCAGACAGATACTGAATCCACACCATTATTTATGCCTGACTTCAAACACATGCAGAGCAAGAGGTGTTTATTGACCTTGAGTAATAAAAAGTCAGACCCCTTCAAACCTCAGTACAAATAAACATCAATCTGCACTGCAATTATCATTTATTATGAAGGCAGATATATACCATGAACATGTGTTCAGTTACCCAGGATACCGTATAGTTCCTCCTGGGAATCGCTGTGTGAAATATTGAAGCAGAGCCAGTATGCTGTTTTAAATTAATTAGTCCAATAAGTGAAAACCTCAGCTCAGTAGAATAACAGTAACAAAGCAACAAAAATGAAAGCTTCTCTTTACTCACTTGATGAATATGAAATGTATAATTAAGAGTGTATATATAATGACCATAAAAGAAATGGCCTGACATGCCCTTGGGCAAGGGTGGGAATCATACAGCCACCCAAATGTTGCAAGATTGCAACTCTCTCAATTCCTCACAGTCGGTGCTGATGCTTAGTAGGCCTGAGAAGCACCATAGGCTGACAGCCTAGGTTATATGTTTTCCAAGTTACGTTTTCCATGTGGTTTCTCTGCAGCAGCATCTGTTGAAATCAGCAGGTATAGATTAGATGAAAGTATCTGCTCCTGTCATGCCTAACTTGTATGAAGGATGTTCAGGTGACAGAAGTGGAAATGCGCTGCCAGGCCACATCAATAATATCATGTTTCTGGGAAAACATCATATCTCTAACACCATGTGTCTGGACTGACCTACTCCAAACACAAGCTTCACTTTTTTACATGGTTTCCTTAGCAGATATCTGTACTCGAAGTGTGGACATCAAAAGGTGAGGACAGCCAAATAGGCCTGCCCCTCCTTAACTAAATGAGTTTCCTATGTATGAGTAAATGCATGAATCAGGCTGCTACTGTCAATGCTGGGTGAGTGAAAAGTTGCTGAGTGAAAAGTTCAACCCAAATACACCATTTATTTCATTTTTGTCTCAGAGTGCACAGGACAGATCTCCCCTATCTATATTTTATCTTCCAGACTGCAGCCTAGTGAAGTAGTAATAGCTGGGAAGTAGAGAACAGCTTGGGATCATCCAATACATGCTGTGGCTATACAGGGCTTTCTTCAGCCTCTTACGGATGAGACTAGAGAGTAAGGGAATCTGTTTGATGAAAGGAACGAATGTCTAATACAGGAGTCTTTTTTAAGGGATGAAAGCAGAATCTTTAGAAAATAAGAAGAGCCACATTCTTTCACACAATGGCCAGTCCATTGCCCATGTGAAGACCATTGGTTCTGTTTCATGTGTTCTGCTGTATTAAGATTGCCACAAAGTACAGAAAATAGCCTTCTTGTGTTAATAGACAATCCTACATCAGGGTAAAGCCCCGCATATGAATGACACATTAAGTGTGTTACACAGCTCTTGAGCTGAATGGTAATATTGCACAACTGAGTGCACACTGAAATGTGCAACCATGTGCACATGCATATTGCTTGCACAATGGGGCTGCAAGTTATCACACTGCTTCTACAAACTTGGAATGAATGCATATATTTTACATTTGATTAAAATATCCAACCATTCCTTTTGGAGGTCCTATGTATGTTATGGATTTTCCTGCCTATGTATGATCACCGTCCACCCCTCCCAATTACAGACGTAGTAATGAATAAACAGCCATCCCATTGCTACAGTATTGACTATAATATAACTAAACAGTAATGGACAAACAACTATTTTATTGCTACCATGCTTACTGTGCTAGTTCAATGGTTAAGACACTGGTGACTACAAGATTGGTAGGTCAGCAGTTTGAGCCCCAAGTGTCACATGATGGAGTGAGCTCCCATCACTGATCCCAGGTTTTGCCAACCTAACAGTTCAAAAGCCTGTAAAAGTGCAAGTAGATAAATAGGTACCATTTTAGTGGGAAGGTAACAGTGTTCTGTGCAATCAGACTAGCTACATGATTCCATTTGACAGCACTGGCTCTTTGGCTTAGTAACTGTGAGATAAGCACCATCCCCTACAGTTGGACATGACTTGACAACCTTATCAAAGGGGAAACCTTTAACTTTTAAAATATAGTGGTTCTACAGACCGCCCCTAAAGGGTGGCCTGCAGGTTCCCCTTTTTGCACTGGATCAGGGGCTCAGCAACCTCATGCCACAGCCTTGATTCGGCCTTTCGAGAACATGAAAAGGAGCCACAAAAAGTGGCTCTTTATTGCACCCTCAAAAGGGCACCATAGCCGTGTTGCTGTGGCTATGCAGCACTCCTTCAGTGCTGTGTTGTATGGAGGCAGCGCTGGAGGAGTGCCATGATGCCATGTGCCATGTGGAGTGATGTGCGATGTCATGGCACCCTGGGTGTGGTGTTAGGGCATGTGTCATCTGGGCATGACAGCCCGGCCAGTCTGAAGAGGGCCTTAGTGTGATATAAGTGAAAGAGCTACTGGACAGCAGCAATAGTAGAGGGTGAAAACTGGAAGAAGAAACATAAGTATTTTAAGATATGGAGATTAAACCACAGAAAAGACTTGGAATGATTACTGAAGAATGTCAAGGAGGAAAGTGCAAAGGCAGGTTTATAGTTCGAGATTTTTCATGCCTTGGCTGAATCATTAATCAGAATGGAGACCTCAGCCAAAAAAAAATCAGAAGATAACTAGGAGTGGGACAGGCAGCTTTGAAGAAACTGGACAAGATCCTGAATTGTTAAGATATATCACTGAATATTAAAGTTAAGATTGTCTTTGCCACAGGATTTCCCATTTCTATGTATGGTTGTGAAAGTTGGACAGTGAAGGAAGCAGAAGGATGATAATCAACTTATTAGAGATCTAGTGTTACAGAAGAGTTCTATGGATACTGTGGATTGTTAAAAAGACAAATACAGTGGTCCCCCGGGTTACGAATACCCCGGGGTACGAAAATCCCGGGGTACGAAAAAGCCGGGGCTGCAAAAACGGCCCCAGCTTACGAAAAAAACCCCGGGATACGAAAGGAAAAACCGCGCGGCCCCTTTAAATTTGCCGCGCGGTCCGGCAAATAAAGCGGTCCCCCGGTTTGTGAAAATTTCCGGGTTACGAAAAGTAATCCGGAACGGATTACTTTCGTAATCCGGGGGACCACTGTAAATGGGTCCTAGAACAAACCAGTCTTTACCTCTCCTTAGAGTCCATGATGACTAGAATAAAAGAGCTGGCAGAGACCACAAGGGCCATCCGATTCAACCTCTTGCCATGAAGAAAGACAAAAAGCATTCCTGATTTATGGCCATCCAGCCTCTGTTTAAAAATGTACAAAGAAGATACTCCTTCAAAATCAAGACTGAGGAAGTTCCAGTCATAACTGCTGTGCAGAAATGGTATGGACTGATCTCTAGGCTGAATATCTATAAAGAATTGTGAACCACAGTCATGGCATGCTGATATTTCACTTACTGCTTTTTTCATACCCATCTTTTTTACAGTGCCTGCAGATGATGGTCTTTTCTGTAGCAACCGAGTTGTCCCTTGAGATTTATAGCTAAGGTTTCTCTGTCATTTGACTATGTTCCAAGATTAATCCCGGATATATTTTCTGGTGTTAAAAGCTGATCCCCTTTTGATTTCCTATCTTTAGGTAATGTAAGTGAAAAGTTATGGCTATTAAATCTATATTTTTTGATATGAAATGGGTGAACAGTGGGTTACGATCTTATTAGAGAGAGGTTAATGCACAGAAAGCCACAACCGTAAATAAGGCTTTAAGACCAAGATTTGAGCCTCTCTTTTTTGAACTTGCAATGTTTTAGCAGATGTGTTTTTAAAGAGAGCACAAGGAATGAAGACATAATAAAATGGCATCCCTGCAGCAGAGATTCCAGATTTTCAAAAACCCCATAAACTTGATCAAAGAGGAGTGAAAAAGCCATCTAAACTATGTTTCATTAGTTAATCCTTGTAATTTAAGATTTAGAATTCCATCTGTCCAATGTTTACATTCCACACAGTGCTCTGAAGTGAAGCCCTATTAATTTTAGCTGCATAGTAAGGGGGAAAGGAAACCTAACTTGGAAGTTATACTGAAACAAATGTGACTGTATACAGCATGAACACAGTTATAAATAGTAATTTGTAATGGTGGAATTTTGTGTCCACATGGCACATTGATCAGCTTACTTGTCCTACAAGGCAGAAAAGAGAATACCAGGCTTTTTGTTCTCTTAATTTAAGCACTGCTATTCCATTTTAACTGCTCTGGCTGCCTCCTGTCGCATGCTGGAATTTGTAGTTTAAGGAGGGGCATTTAGTATTCTCAGCCAGAGGGCTCTTAGGTCACACCTGACTACAAGCCTCAGAATGCAACAGGAGGCAGCTAGAGCAGTAAAAGTTGAATAGTGCAGCAATGCAGACAATTCCTCCCCATAAACACTGTAATTGGAGAGTGCTGAGTTCTGTTTTGTTTTGCCTCAGACTGCATGGCAGAGCTGTCAAAAACAAGCTCAAGTTTCTTTACTCTCCCTTCATAATATCCTTCCTTGGTGATTTTTCATATATGGTCAATTTCACAGTGCAATTTCACACTGCACAATTATAGCACTATGATTCCACTTCACTTGCCAAGGCAACCTAATAGGGAATCCTGGGATTTATACAACAATACCCCACTACACTGTTATAGATTATTATTGCATCTTTACTGCTCTAGCTGCCTTTTGTGGCATTCTGGGGTTTTGAGAGACTTAAGATCTTTTTGGCTGAGAATTCCAAATGCCCCTCCCTAATCTACAAATCCCAGGATTCCATAAGAGGCAGCCATATCAATTAAAGTGGAATAATAGTGCTATAACAGTATAGTGCTGCAAAGTCAATGTTTAAGATAGAGGTATTTAGAATTTTCAGCCAGAGAGCTCAAAGAAAGCATAACCAAACCCCAGAGTTTAATGTGGCAGTTAAAGTGGAATCATTGTGCTCTAATGGTATAGTTTGAAAAGGTCCACTGTCTGGCTTTCCCCTACATATTTTAAAAATCCAGTTCTCTGGATTGGTCTGAAGTGTTTTGGGCTATGCTGTTTTCCTCTAGAACCAAAACAAGCCAAACTACCTGCTCTACATATACAACAAAGATGGTAGCATCTTGTGGCAACTGTGGGGCTGTGCAGACAGGACATTAAAGCCTGCCTGTGGGCAGAGTTGGGGTGTGGTGTCCATACGACATACACCTTGGCTCCACCCCAATGGTGGCATGACTCCGTGCATGACGCCACACAGTGCACAACATCACAGCGCTTCTCTGGTGCTGTGTTTACATAATACAGTGCCAAAAGAGCACCTTAAAGCTGTGGCGCAGTGGCTATCAAGCCCTTTCCAGGAAAGTCCAGATCGATTGCCACAGACCCAATTCAGTGCAGCTAGAGGCAGTTTGCACACAGCCTCTGAGTAACTTATATCACTTCAGGGTATAAGTCAGGATATACAATATTTAATGGCTCTATATGAGAAAAAAAGTCATCTAGAGAAGAAAAAACTACCACTCTAATCATGATGGTAGGATTAACTATTATCCTCAGTGTTGTACCACCTTACAGATTCTTACATAGGAATGCATTCAAAAATGTGATTCTTCTCTTCCCCAAATCACATGTACCCCACATGGTACAATCTGCTCTACCAGCCTAGAACTTCTGATGCTTTACATCAATGGTTTCCAAACTTTGATCCTGCAGGTGTTTTGGATTTCAACTCCCAGAAGCTCCAGTCAACAGTCAGGACTTCTGGGAGCTGAAGTCCAAAACACACGGAGAACTAAAGTTTGGGAACACTGCTCTACATTCTGCTTCAGGTGTAGATCTAGCGAATTCATTTATGACTGGGGTGGGATGAATGACAACTCATGGGAGGTGGCTCCCTTGCTCAGCCCACAAATTGCCTGTAGATGGGATGCACTGTGGAACTGTCACTGTCACAGTTGGTTTTAAATGGCTGATTAAATATGTCTTCTCCAAGATTCATCAGTAGTCTCTTCTTGCTTTCCCTCATTTCTTGTCACATTATTTCATGCCAAGCTGTGGAACAGCCTATTCAGAATGACAGGCATTATACAGCAAGGTGAACAAGGACGCCAGTAATCTGTTTTTCTTGGACCTCACTTTCAAATATTAATAATTACCTGTGATACCTAGCACAGCATCCAGAATTAATTTTGATTTATTTTCTTTTAAGAATTAAACAGCATATCGAATTATTGGCATGCAATTATATCTGCTGATGAATCCCAAGGGAATTTTTGGTGCTGAAAATATTTCACACGTTTCACACATGCAGTACTGGAAACACAAGTATCAGGCAAGAATTTATATAGATTTAGGATGACTTTTTTCTTTTAAAAATGTGAAAACTAAGTTTGTGCCATTTTATTATTTTATTTTATTTTAATTAGTATAGTTTAGTTTAGTTTGAGAATGCATACCTTGTCCTTCAGCCAGAAACTTTCTCAGAGTGGTTTACACATTATTTCACCTGGCACATCCTCCAGTGATAAGGATCTGGGCCCAATTTGTTCCAGATACAAGATCTGAGACTCATATCCAAAGTGAACTTTAGAAATCCAGATCACCAGGTCTCCCCTTGATATTCATGAGAAACTGAAATGGCTTGTAAAGTTTGCTTTTTCTCAAACAAAAAACAAAACAAAACAAAACTGGCTCTGATCCTGCATCAGACACATAGTGCAACTTATGCTCATGGATGTATATAATTGTTTTGCTTTGCCACCTTATTGCAAAATTGTAACACTGCACAACCACCTGCACATTGTATATTGCTGTGCTATGTACAACTATGTGAAAACATAAATCCATGTGAAATGATGCTCAATACATATACAGAATGCACAATGATTTACAATGGTACCACTTGTGATTTCTGCTGTTAGAAATTTCAACTGAATGTGGACATTATGCATAGGCCACAAAGAGTTCTTACACATGTGTAGGACACAAACAGAAGGCCAGACATTTTTTTTTTAAAAAAAAACAAAACCTGTTGACTGCTTAGTCTTGTCATTTCATGCTGATTTTGTCCTGGTACAGTCCTGTCAGTACTTGGGCACTAGCCTATCCCACCTGGAGTATCCCCAATGTCTACAGTTGCAGAACTGCATGAGAAAAGCAGGGGATGCCAGAAGGCAGAGCATAAGATTTCAGGTACTTTTGGCTTCTTAAGTCAAGATGTCAAGAACAAAGAATCAGTCAGCTAATTCAGAGTTTAGCTAAAGATCATATATAATGGGGTGGATAATTTCAGAGAAGATGGAGGCTGGTTTTGGGGTTTTTGGGTGGCGGTTGGAGGGTTTTGGGGATGAGGGAAGCAAATGGTCACAATCTTGAGTTTTGTGAGGACCTCTGAGTCAGCTTTCAGGTGAAAAAATCACATTAAAATTGTCACCTTTTCAAAAAACATAAGGGGGAGTTCTGAGGAGCTTCAGATGTTGCACTTAGGGATCCCATGTTATCCATGGGCTACGCTTTGCTCATCTCCAATGTATAACTATGACAACACTAGTGTTTACTATTTTTCTGAATCAAAATGTGAATAGTAATTACATCTGTCCCTCTGTATCCATGGTTTCTGCATCCATGAATTCAACCATCCATGGCTTGAAATTTAAAATTAAAAAAGCACACAATGATTTTGCTATTTTACTGCACCATTTTGCATAATGGGTTTTGAACATCCATGGATTTTGGGATCCATAGGGAACGAGGTCCTGGAACCAAACCCCAAGGGATACCAAAGGTCCTCTGTACTTGCTGACAGAGCTGAATGAACAAATGCACCCACCCACACATGAAAGATGTTAAATTGGATTTTCAAAGCAACACTTTCCCTGATGAAACCCAAATAAAACCTGGGGTCCAAAGGAAAGCAATTTTGCCAGGTTTATCCTCTTGCTCAATAAAAAGTTTAAAAAACCAAACACCCAAGTTCTGGTGAAATTGCTTCTAAAGCCCCTAGGGTGTAGGAGTATTTTCCAACCATTATTAAGACTTTGGGTAGCAATGCATTCTTCCTAGGACTAAGGGAGGCTTAATTTACCTTCAGTTTCTGGATATCATGGATTCTGACATCAAATAACCCTGAGGAAGACCTAGAGAATGAGGAAGAAAGGCAATGGTTTAGACTGGACAAATAAATGGAAGACCTAACCATTTACTGAGCTTCCTCCAGTTGCATTATTGAATGCTTTCCCTCTTTCCTACCGTTTAACTCTCTTCTCTTATATTTGAAATTAAGGCAGAAAGTAGAAGAGTAGAAAGGTTTTCTGTGCTACCTTAAATGAACCTTCAGAGGTCTGCTGGACCAAACAGTAAATGTGTAACTGTATTTATTTCAGCAACTAGAAAGAATCATCATCACCATGCTTATTGGTGTGCTGTTTCTGTGCTCAAAGGAGCTTACAGCAACATCAGAAAAGTTACTTAATTGAAAGCAACATAGCCAAAATAATTCAGCAACTACAGCAGTTAAGAAATAGGCTAAACATCAGAAAATATTATACTTTAAAATAAGACAACCCACTGTCTATTCACACTGTGGCCCTGTAAAGAAAAATACCAAAAGAGAGGAAAGAAATCCAAATAGCTGCACCTATAATATTCAAGGGTCTACTCAAGTTGAGACTAGCAAATGGATTTAGGACAGTTTCTGACCCCCCCCCCCCCAACCAGTGTTCATGATCAATCCAAGTGACAGTGAGACAAGATGTCCCCTTTTACCAGCTGTGTTGATTCTTTTTCAGTGGAGGCTTGTCCTTCTAGATGCTTGACAGTTTGATTTTTAATTAATACTTTCCACCAATTTCCCTGGAGCAGACATTAAGCTAATACAGAAAATCCATAGTTAATTGAATTCATCACCCCCTTTATTAACTGTAGCCAAATTTATGGCTTTTTAGACATTATCAAAATAGAGTTTCATAAGAGCATTACAACCAGCTGATTTGGAATGATTTGACAATTGTGTTTGGAACCTCTGATTTTAATATTTGAACTGATTCTTGTTTTAATTGATCATTTATTTGATTATTGCTTTGTTTTTTGATATTTATTTATTTATTTATTTCAATACACTTAAACCTTTTAAAATATAAATAATTTTATTTATTTGAAGCAGAATCTGCTTTAAGATACTGCTGGGTATTGCACGTGGTGTAGAAAATCCATGAACGAATAAATAATACATGAAATCTCACTGTGGTTGTTTCCAAGCAATTCTTTGTGGTGTATCTCGTATTAGTGGCAATATTCCCAGTCTGGTTCCAATGATATAACTAAAGAATTCAACCATTTATATCTGTGTAAGGAGAAGATACTACCACCCATTTTCTGATAGGCTTCCCTTCCTGTAGCTCACAGTGTTTTCACAATTAGTGAAATCAAAGTTGTCCAGTTAAGCATTAAGAACAAATAGGTCAGCATATAAAATTTAAAATGTAATGTGTGTGTGTGTGTGTGCGCGTGTGCAGTCAGTTGAAGCTAAATTGAGATAAGAGCCATTCTTGCATCTCACAGTAATATACTTTTCTGCAGAATATATAAGTTAAGGAACTATAACTTCTGGAGATATGATTCAGCATCTTAGTGGGATATGTCTTAAATAGCTCATGGCTGGAGAGAAAGAAGGAAGAAGCTGTTCACAAATGTCTTTAACAGACATAAAATGTATGACCTTCTTTTAATTAAATATTTTTCTTGTGAAAAATATGAAAACAATGTTATTTTTAGCTAATTTTTGACCATCTTTCAATTAGATTAACCTTGTGGCTGGAATCCTGTTGGTGACATATAACCTGGACAATCATTGATAATCAGGCAGAGTGACTTCAGTTTTCTTCCTCTGTCTGCAGAGCTGCAGATGGACACTATCTGTTGCCTTCTCATCTCTCCTTTCAATATAAATGACCATGGCTATGCCCTTGGGGTTTGTGAGCAACATAGATGTATTGAAGGTTATGCTTCATACGCCTCAATGTAGGATTGTAGCCTGTATATTTTCATGCAAGTTTTTTTTCTGGGGGAGGGGGGGAGGAGAGGGAAACTATAAATATATATGAACTACCTCCTCCAAAAACTCTTCCCCAACATTAACCCCCACCCACCCAAAAAAAAATCCAGTTTCGTTTGTTTCTTTTAGGGGGAATTCTCAGTATATACATTCTGTTTTCCTTGATGATTTGTTAGCATAATCCCAATAAATCAGGACTCACATTTGTTGTTGTTGTTGTTGTTGTTGTTGTTGTTAACCACCCTCAAGTTGGTCCCAGCTCATGACACCCTGTGGATGAGACATCTCCAAGACCCTCTGTCCTCCACTGCTCTGCTTGTGTCCTGTAGATTCATGCCCATGGTCTCCCTGATTGAGTCTATACATCTGTGATCTTCCTTTCTGCTGCCTTCTACTTTCCCTAGCTTTATTGCCTTTTCTAGTGAGTCATATCTTTTCATGATGTGCACAAAGTATGACAGCCTCAGTTTCGTCATTTCATTTCCCCATTTTTGTGGGGTTTTTTTGAGCCTGCTCCCAAATCTTTGATGGGAAGGATTGGATTTGGAAGGAAATAAAAATGTGGGTGAAATTCTAGCCCATTTCTAGTGTGCCTTGCTTCCTATTAATATAGCAATCAAGGTGTCTAAAACTTTTTTGTAGACTTCTTTCGAAGGAAACCTGCCTTTATTCTGTATTAAGGGACCCTACATCTGACATACATGTTGCAAAGTATATGTGTTGGAAATCAACATTTCCACTTTTTAAAATATTCAAACAGTAGTCAAATGAACTCCCAAATTTGTCATCTGAATCCATGACATAGGAAGCTCCACTGTGATCCAGCCTATGAACTCAGGAATTCATTTTGACACACTTGTCTGGCCATGAATGAGATTTTTGAATCAGCAGTTTGGGTGAATGGCATTTTACTTTTTGAAAGGAAGTGTTCAATTCTTTCTAGTAATACAAATGTTCTTGAAGCCAAGGACATGTATGGATAGAATTACCCTTTTGGTACAGAAGTGTTCATCTGGTTTCTCTTACTATGGTATTTCAAGACATTTGTCTTGTTTTTCTGCTTTGAAGACAAATACAGCATGTATTATAGAATACTAATAAATCTTTGATGTTCAAATAAATAACAGCAGGATCTGTCTTGCAGTTGAGAATCAACAAATATTAAGCCAATTAACAGATTGAAGCTATCATTTTTAGGGGGTTGGCTATGTTTTCGTATAATTTCTACTGTTCTGTAATCAACAGTAAAGAACACATGAGGAAATATTTTGCTTTTAAGGCATCTGATCCATAGAGTCTGCATTTTCACCTTCCCAGACAACGTTTTCCAACATGCTGGTACAAGTTCAGGTTTAATGACTGTTAAATCAGGTTTGAGCCATTTGCTCCACAGCTGTGAAATCATATTGCTATGTATAAGTAAACCTAGAATGTCTTTTCAGTGCTTGCTGTCTGACATGTAAAAACATATCTCAAAGGAAATGCAGCATCAAAATGAAAGAGATATTACAATACACCATTAACTAAATTTACATTATATGCAGTAATCACATTTGCTGATGCTAAAAATATTTGCCGATGCTATAATTGATCTTGAAAATGCAACATGTTCATTTGATTCAAACAAATCTCACCCAAGTATAATGACAGATAGTCCAAGTATTGTCATCATGTTGGAAAATGAAAGGCTATGGTTGATTTCCCATTCAGGACTTAAGAGATCACAAGTTGGACTTAGGATCTTGTAACTTTGGGGATTCACATTCATGGTCTCTTACAACTCAATGCAGCCCACCAAACCTACCTTTTCAGCCAGGCAAAGCCTCAAGCAAAGAGTTTCAGAGATGCGGCAGTTTAGATCAGGGCACTGGGAAATTATGTCTGCAATGCCCTCCCAGTCACAAGGCATATTGAGGGGCTCAGTTATGTCAGGACCCTGAGAAGTCTCTCTAGATTCCAGTTCTTAATGTATGCTACAACTGGGAGAGCACTGCAGACATCATTTGCCAATGCCTTGATCTCTGTTGTCATAGTTACAACTGACAGTACAGGCTCTTGGACTACATTTCTTTCTTTACATCTGACTTGTATCAGTGTTCTTCTCAGAGTAGCTCACAGTCCAGTGAAAAGACAACATCCTTGAAAACAGAACCTGGGGAGCAATTGCATAGCCCCATAGAGTCACATTTTGTTGCAGAACACACACAACACATAAAATGTAGGTATTTGATCACGTTGTCACCTCAAGAGTTTTAAACTATGTCCCCAACTATGTCCCCTGTCATGGAGATTTTTTTAAAAAATAAATGAAACACGGCTGGGACAACATAATGTCCTAACTAATAGATTACATTTTGTTGTTAGATGTCTTTTTGTTCCAGTCAAGATGATGTTTTGGCATTTATGGTCGAAACATGAAGCAGACAAGCTGATGTGAATGTTTGGATGAGAAAGAACACCTTCCCTTCTCAAATAGAGGAAAAATGGAAAGACAAATATAAATTGAAATGCCATCACTGGCATAAACAACCTATTGTTTTCTAAGACTGGAATCCTGTTGGTGCACTTAGGGGAGTGACTATGCTGGTATAAAGAGCAGCAGTAAGTGGGAAAAGGCTGTATACATAGTAATCATGAAGGAAGGCACTGGAGAAAATGGCTTCTAGGAGCTAGCAGTTTTTGCCTACCTTCTGTCACCAGGATTATGCAACCCTGGACCCAATGACGACACCAAAGGAAGCCAAAAGGATTCTGACCCAAGTTAGCAATGTCCTGGTTTTGAAAGCAAATCAGTTTTCATATTGAAGATTTCCTGAGAGAGAGACACCTTCACTTGAGACTAAATCCCTGGCTTCCCCATCAACTGTAAGTGTGTGCTTGTAGAAATTTCCTATCTATATCTGTATCAATATCTACATCTATATCTATTTGCTGTGCTCTGCATGAAGACAGTAAGGAGCGATAGACATGATTTCACATTACTGTTGCTTCATAGTGTGCTGAGTGGGTAAAATAATTCCTATTTACTGAAGCAGGCAGTATGGGGTGGGGAAGTAGCACATCAATACAGTTGTCATGCTGGTCTTGCATTTTATGTTCTCCTTTTTGAAAGTCCCATAAAGTGAAAAGATTCATAGGAAGTTCTGGATTCACTCTTTCAGAGTGGCTGTGAAACTGACAACATCTGAAGATGAAGATACCATGCTACCTGATGAAAGTATTCAGAATCTGAAGACAATTTTCCCTCAGTATTTTTGTCAAGCAAAAGCATAGTTAGGAAATAACCTCTGAAAGTGCCTCTGGATGCACAAGATGGATACTATGACTATGGCTGTCCAAAGGGCAGAAGAGCAAGAGGTGGGAAGACAGCAAGTATATGCTTAGTTGATTCTGTCCAAGAAGGACCCAGAGAGATGCTCCTGCTGTGAGTAACAGGGATAGTAGCAGATATCCACAGACAGTTCACCATTGAGCAGCCAGAGATATATAATATGGGAGCACCTGGACACAAAAAGGGGAAAGAAATGAAGGAACAGTGCTAGGAACTTTTTAACAGCTCCTCATGAAAAGCATACTTTACTAAATAATTTGTGAATCAAATAGCGAGGCATGGTATATGTTGAGGGAATGAAGCAAGAGGAATTCTACCAAAACTGCAATGTGGAATCCCCTTAATATCACTGAGCTGAAAATATAAATTGCCTGGAGGAAATGCATCATTCAGAAAAATGAAAAACAGAACAAACTGCAGCATCCAGTCATAAGGCACTACCACTTAAGCACAAGGATCAGCCTGAAGAGGTTTTGTGAATTAAAGTACATGAACGATACTAAGAGACTGGACAAGGATATCAGAGTGAGGCATACAGTGAGTGATAAACTGGCTGTCTTTCCAGGCATGCCAATTATGCTTGTTGAACAATTTCAAAAGTGGCACACTTTTGAAGGTTCAGCGGAAGGATCTAAACACTAAAGAATAGCTGGTCAATTTTAGCAGTAGAAGAAAACTAGGGAAATATAACATAGGGTGTACCATTTGAACTACCATGGCTCAATACAATAGAGTTCTGGGAATTGTAGTTTGTTATGGCGCCAGAGCTCACTGACAGAGAAGGCTAAATATCACACAAAACTGAGAGAGAGAGCATTCTCAGCATTACATAGCACTGAACCATGGCAGTTAAAATGGTGTCAAACTGGATTATTTCTGTAGTAAGGATGCAGCCATAAAAGTGTGGTGCTCCTGCAGTGCTAAGAGATCTTATCCTCTGAAGGGAGACATTTACCTGAGGAGGAGGCCTGGGATATCGTGGGAAGCTGAGCTTGGTTACAGTGGGGTGATAACACTTTCCCACATGAAACTAAATATGGCAAGATATATTTCTCTTCACCTATATTGAACTGGCAGAAGGTATGCTTGCCAAAGTCCTAATGCACGTTGGGATCATTTAATGGAACAAGGGACACCACCCCCAATTGTTTTTACACTAGGGCAGCAGCTAAGAAACCCTGCAGACAATGCACCACATGAGAGCTATGTTTCTTGTTAGGTTTTCTTTCAAATAAATAACAACCATTACTCTCCTTCAAATTTGAGGGGTTCAACACAATATTTTTGTTCTTTTGAATTGGGAATTGTATTTTAAAGATGTAAATTGTGCTAGTTATATATTTTAAGTTGGGATGGAAGAAGGCTGATAGCTATTCAAAACAAAGCTAGTCAATCATGAACATTTGGAAATCTGCAAGTGTAACCTGGTCTTTCAGAACCTCTTTGAATAATAAGTTCTCTTCTCCACCTCGGTATCTGAGAGTAGCTGTATTCAAAAGTGACGTAGCAATAGGTAGCCATACTCCATCATTTTATTATATCTCCAGCATAAGGCCATTCTAAATCCCTTCTTATTCATGGGATTGTGGAATTGGCACCTAAGGGATACCTGATGGTGCATAGCTACAACAAAAGATACTCCTGCTTAGCAACGTTTGGAGAAAGAGTTATGTACTGAATGGGTTGGCAGTAAATTGAGTAAACATCTATTTCTGTGTTTTGATATTTTTATATTTTGGAATATGGTAGCATGCACTTCAGAAATTGGTTTCTAAATGTTTGAAAATGCCCTGAGCCTATAGATGTATGAGATGGATAAAAATGAAACAAGGATCAGAATAAATTTGTTTCTTTTTTTTAATTTTAAAAATTTTATTGGTTAAAAATACATAAAAATCTAATCATCATTCATTTAACATTTAAAACATAACATTTAATACACACATTCAAGTTATATGTTATGATGCTTGATATTTCCTCCGTTTTTGTCTTGTGAGTTGTCCAATTCTCTTCTCCATTCTTCTTTTCTTGTCTCTTCTCTCCTTTATGATACCTTCTCCTTACATAACTCAACTTCCCAATATCCTTCTTCTCCCCACTCTACTCAATTTTATCTTTTCCCTTTCTTCTTACATAGAAGCATTCTCTACTGTCCCAACTCTTACCTTCTGTATAACCTACCTATATCTTTACTCACATCTTCTCACAAACCAACATCCTCCACAACTCTTGACAGTTTCTTCCCTTCCTGATCTTTTGGATTTCCAAAAGATTCAGTTTTATATAACTTGCTTTTAGCTCTTAAGTTTAAACCTCTCTGTATCTCTATTAATTTCTTTACTACTATTACCACAAATTACCATTTATATTTTTCTCTTATTCAATAATTTTTTGGGGTATATTACCTTCTTGCTGCTTATTTAATTGTTTCTATACATGAACATAGCAAAATTAGTAGTTTATGTCAATAAGTGAGCCATATAGTGCAATCTCTCTCTCATTCTCCTTCCTCTCTTCATCTTATCCTCCAGCCAAGACATTCTGATAATTTAATGTTTTCAATTTCTTCGAAGAACATAGTTGCAAAACCAATTACTCATTTCTTCATCTTTCTTTCTGCTATATATACTAACACAGGTTCCCATTCTTTTTGTGTTTGTTCCAAAAGTTTTGAGGCCAATTTTTGAGATAGTATATCCATTTCTAATGCATCATATAATTTAATTAACCAGTCTCTTCCTTCTGGTAATGTTTTAGATTTCCAGTTTTGTGCAAATGTAATGCGCACCATCGTGATCATGTAAAAACAGATTTTTTTTCGTGGTTCCCCCCCCCCCTCCCCTATTTCAGGTCCACACATGCTTAATAAGTAAAATTCAGGTTTGAGCTGAATTTTTTCTTCAAGATTCTTTCCACTATGTCATTTATACACTTCCAGTACTGTTTAGCTTTTTTATATGACCACCAAAGTGTCAGAATAACTTTCAGCTCAGGTCTCCAGCCAGATATATGTCCTCTGCTACAGAAGATTTCTTCTGGCAAGTATGTATTGTTTGAGTGGCATTAATTAAGTCAGGTCAATGTGCTGGGCAGCATTCAAGTCCTTGAAGCATACCATTTTGTAGATGAATTTTCTTCTCTTGGGATCCCAAAATAGAACAGCTATATCCTTTCAAATATGCCAGAAGAAATGTTAACCGCATTAGCAGCCTTTGTGATTACTTCACAGGCAGGCTGAACAGTAAAATGTTCCTACTTTCTTACTTGTTTACCAACACAGTTTATCTAAAATAACTGTGGGGAAAACTACACATAAAAACTGAGTAGGTCTGTGCTGTAAAAATATCCAGTCTACCTGTCCCTCAACTGATTGCTGCAGGCTTGTTCAAAACATCTATTGTGGACCCTTTCCATCAGGCATTCTGAGCCATTAAAAATAATTGCCCAAATTATGCAATCCTAGCCATCTTCTTCTTGTTTCTTTTTAAAATTCAGATGGTGATGGTATCACCACTGTGTAGGGAAAAATTCAAAGAACCAGGACAGGAAATTTGCGTTTCCATGGCAATTGGGCTTCTTCCTTATGTACAAGTAAAAAGACAATAGAATGACTCACTTTATAGTTCAAGCAAATTTAAACAGTGGGAACTCACAATATAATTTTACCCATCAGGGTTGTGTGCACCTCTGAATAACTTGAATGAATTTCAGGGTTAATCTGGGGGAGTAGTGGGTGTAACATATATGTATCATTTCCCCCCTAGAAGAGTTAGACTTTTTAAAATACAGTCTACTACGCCTTCATTTTGATGCCACAGTGGGAATCTGCACATGCAAATCACTTTTAGAGCAACAAGAGAAAGTTAGGGAAGGAATTCACTCAAGATATCCTTTAGCAGGTGTTTTGTTCTATCAGCATTCACAACATAATGCTAAGCCTGTCCTTGAACTGAGATCTGGGATAAGAAGACAGCTTCTCTTCCACTCTACAGTGAGTTGGGCCTATGCCACCAGGCAGATGGGTTTTAGAGTCCTAGTTAGCATCATGGCCAAATATTAAAAGTTGTCTAGTGGCATGGAAGAATTAATGATCTTTTATATGCACTTTACAGTCTTCAGCTGGGAAAAAAAATATGAAGGCTGAGGACCAACTGGTGGCAGGTGACACCATTTCGCCGGGCATGGACCAGAGAGAAGAAGGAACCGGCACACATGTGCACATTCCTCCTCCTCCTCCCAGCCCTTTCCTGGCCTCTAGTTGTCTCTCTGAGAAAGAGAAAGCCCGAAAGTGGCACTAGGGAGAAAGACCCAGAGGTGTGCATCTCTGGCTCCTCCTCCCAGCCCTTTCCAGGACTTCAGCCTCCCCAGGGACAGCCATGGGTCAGGAAGAGTCCAGAGGGAGGAGGACTGGGTGCATGCCCACTCCTGGTATGCACCCCACCTCTGGGGGACAGAAGCCCCACCCCCAGCATGTGGACCGAATAAGGTTCGCCATCACTGGCTTAAGATACAGATATAAAATAGAGTCCAAAACACACTGCAAAAATAATCCAGTTCGAGATCTCTTCAACTTTCCTGGCTCAGTGCTAGGGAATCCTGGGAATTTTTATTTCTTGTGGCACCAGAGCTCTCTGACAGAGAAGGCTAAATGTCTCACAAACACTGCACTTCCCAGAGTTCCCCAGCATTGAGCCAGGACAGTTAAAGCAGTCTTAAACTGGATTATTTCTGCAGTGTGTTTTGGACCTATGTGAGTGTTTGGCATGGGGAAAAAAACCTTGGAGATGCCTTGTAACTACACCCACTTATGCAATGTGACACATTCCTTTGTTGTTCTGTCGATCGGTTGTTGTTGTGTGCCTTCAAGTCATTTCTAACTTATAGTGACCCTAAGGGATTTTCTTGGCACATTTCTTCAGAGGGCATTTGTCATTGCCATCCTCTAAGGCTGAGAGAGTGTGACTTGCCCAAGGTCACCAAGTGGGTTTATATGGCTGAGCCAGGAATCAAAACCTGGTCTCTAGAGTTAGTCCAATGTCAAACCACTAGATCTACTTTGTCCTGTATCACATGCCTTCCAGATTTTGATTCGGCAAGGAGAAATTAGACAAGTCTCCTAGAAAATGAAACATCCCTCGTTTATCCACAGCTTTCACTTCCAATGATTTCTTTGAACCTTTTTGTTTCTTTATGACTTTTGGGCATGGCAACAAAAGCCATTTTTCTGGATCTAGGATGAACTAGAAACCACATCATTCTCTCTAAATAAAAATGTTCCAAAATGATTTGGAAGGGTATAAGAAGGTATGGGGGCACATCATTTCTTGACAAGATCATTGGCAAAACATTAATTTTCTTTTTGAATAAGTGAATGTTGAGGGGTAATGGTCTGGGTGCCACAAACATGATTCTCATTCCTGTGCTAAAGGAAGGTTACAGCAAATTGTGGATGTATAGCACTTTATCCAAATAGCAAAGGATTCCTACTGTATCCATTCCTTTTCAGAAATAAGAAAAAGTGATGTCAATTCCACAATATAAAAAGTTGAACAAGGGAAACATTGAATTCTTTCTGACACTCTAATGCCCCACAGGATAAAATTCTGTGAGGCAGAATGTATTGGGGAATGTGAAGACAGTAGCACTTATCACAGGAAGTTTATTAATATTCACAAGCAAAAGGGAGCAACACCCAGTTCCACACCCCTTACTCCAGGAGATCTAGCAGAGAAAAAAGGCAGAATTAGTCTTTTTTTTTAGTAACAAACAAATATATGGAACAAATATATGGAACAAATACTGAAGTTTTCATAACATCCCACGATGAGAGGATCTGTAGTATGTCTTCTTCAAACATGAAAGAGCAAGAGGAGAACTGCAAACTACAAAATGCATGAAAAACAGAATAACTGCAGACTAACTGATGAAGGAGGAAAGTGGGTGTGATTAAAATCAACAAAAAGGAAATGACATAAATTCATGCTATGCACAAACTCTTGGCAGCACATGCAAACTCTGCTCCCTCCATTGTTATCTTCATTGGCATTGCAATCTCTAGCAAGCATGGCCCTTGTTATCATGAGAACTTGTCGTGTCTGCCTACACTGTTTCCAAAATGTTATGGTATGTCCAAAATAAGTATTAAAGAATTATTTTATACTTAGAATAAATAACATTGGAGTCAGGCCCTGTTGAATGGCATTCCAGTAGATAAGAAGACATGAGATCATACAGTAGCTTTCCTGTGAGAACTTCATCAGTCTGACCATGAGAAACTGTAGGAAGAATTTTTTAAAATAGCTGCTCAGCCTTTCTGTTGTCAGAACTTCTAGAAGCGGGAGGGGAAGACCTTGTTTTTCTGAGTCAGGATTTCTTCCTCCTTGTTTTTGAGGCAAGCTTTACAAACACCAACATTTGACCACACCTTTGTCCGGTCTATTCTGGAAAAAATGTGCACCTGCCTGAGAATTATAATGGTTTCCAGGGTACTCCTTCCTGACTCTGAGGTTTGTCTCATCTCAAAAAGAGATGGAGTTTTCCTGCTGTAAAATGCCCACTGTCCTTAGGAAACACCTACAGCTTTGTTTCATTTTTGAACATCCTTGAATCTGCATTGGTGAAGTTGTTAGGATCAAGCCCCAGATTATGATATCATCACCTTTGCCAGGCTGAGGGGTTGATATCTGCAGTACGGGAGCTGATATTCTTGTGATTTCTGCACAGTTTAGAAGCAACCACAACCAGGATTCTGAGCATACCTAACTCAAACGAGGGTGAAATTCCTACCTCAAGAGACCTACATTTTTCTTCCGTTGAAGAAATGTGGAAGAATTCTTCCTGATTTGGAAGGAGGAAGAATAGCTGATTTTTTTCAGAGACATGTCAGTTAGTGGTGGTCACTGAGGGGCTGTACAAACAGCCCCAAAGGGATGGCCTCCAGCCATATTGGGGCCAGGGCAACCACACACCACACCTCCAATCCAGCCTTTCCAGGGCACAAAAAGGAGCTCCTTTATGTGCCCTGGAAAGGGTGAAATAGTCATGGTGCCACAGCTATACAGCACTCCTTTGGCACTGTGTCATATGGATGCAGCACTGGGAGAACACCATGAAATCATGCACCATGTGGAGTGGTGCGCGGCATCATGGTGCCCTGGGGGTGGAGCTGGGATGTGTGTCATGAAGATGCTATGCCCCAACCCCAACCCCCAGCTGGCTCAAAGTGCCAGTCTGTTCAGGGCCTGATTTGACTCAATCTTAGGAAGTGGCAAGGAGGGGGTTCTTTCTTCTTCTGCTTTTAAAACTTTTTAAAAGAAAAAGTCCTTCACTTGCTTACATTAAAAACAAAGTTCACACAACAACATTGCTTGAAGGGCATGCCAGGAACTCTACCTGGTGGGAAGCCACACACACATGCTCCAGAATGCTGAAAATTGATACAATGTGAAATGGCATAATATGGCCACATGCTACTATGAGTAGTGCAGAGCTTTTAAAAATATTATTTAAAAGTTGAGTAAAAAATTCAGTTTAAATTATGTCAATCGGCTAGATAGAGAGCTTTTGAGTCATAACAGCTGGAGGTGGGCTTTTAGGTGCTCAGAATAATGAAGTTAGAGTATTTAATGTCATTTGGGCTTTTTAAAAGCATGGTCCTGATGTTTGAACACAGATTACTTTGTATTCGTCAAAAACACTTCTATGATTTCCTACCTCCACAGTTGTAAATTTTGCTCCTATTGACAGCAGGTATAAATGGTTATTGTGGAAAAGAAAGAAAAGGTGTTTAAAAATGTAATTCCATTTTACTGCTCCAATTTACAGATTTTAAAAAGTGAGGGACACAAACTTTCCTGGGGCTTTCAGCTCTCTCTTGGTATTATTTTTAGTAATATGTTGTTGCCAAAGTGTATACAAAGCTTATGTGTTGCTTCCAAGAGTTAATGTAAGGTACTCTTTCACTTTAAATACTCACTTAGCCAAATGCACAATTGTAGAACTGAACTAAATATAACAGTTTAAAATGCCTTGACAATTTATGAGGAAATTAAGTATAAACTATATTCTTTTTTTATGGACTTCTGTGACAAATCAATAGACTTCTACTAGCTTTTGAGGACAGAAGTACTTTATTTTTTGATGTTTTGATGAGTGGGGAGTGAGTGTTGAAACAACTCTCTGCTATAAATAGATTACTGTATATTCTCAAGTATAAATCTAGAGATTTTAGTCAAAATTGACTAAAAGAATTTGAGTCGATTTATCCATAGGCCAATGTAAGTACTGTAACCTAACCCTCATAAAAATAGAAACCATTCCCTAGTGAAACACAAGGGTGTAATCTGTCCTGGAAGCACTAACCTTCCTCTCTCCATCCATCCATCCATCCATCCATCCATCCTGTAATGTGAACACAAACAGTTAATGCCTCCTACAACAATTTTGTAAGTTATTTGGCATTGTTTTCCTTGGCTTCATCCTTCAGAATCTTTGTTATATGACCGTAAGTCTTACTCTTGATATATCCATGGGTCATATCAAAATCCATCATTTTGGCTCTAAAACCTACCCTCAATTTATACATGAGATTGACTTATAAACGAGTATGTATAGTATGGTCTACTGGGGGGAGGGGGGACATTGCAGGTTAGCTTTCACTGAGTGGTCTTTTTTATGTGAGCATATTTCATGGTCAAGAAGAATTCCAATTGAAAGCCTAGGTATCTAAAGATCTATTGTCAGTTATGGATGTCACATCTGTACTGCTGGTTACTTGACAACAAGGAACATCAAAGGATATTTTCAGAGGCTCAGAAAGCAGGGGAAAGAAGCTGGAATGGATTAATAGATAAGATGCTAGGGCACCCAAGTTACAGGAACATCCACTTGGTCAAGTAGTAGAGCTTTTCCCACCTTGGAGCTGGGTGCAGGGCGGGGGGGGGGGGGACTAGTATTATCCCAGGGCAACAATTTTCAATGTAGCTCTACTGGGGTTTTCTCACAAGCAAGGGACCACTAAGCCTTTATTACATGGGTTCAGATAACTTTTTGGCTTTCTATTTTTTTCATATAATTTTTATTAAATAATTTCAAAATACAATATACCATACATATTGAAACCAAATAAATCTTCTCTTCATATAAACTCTCAAACAGTTTGTTACTCTAAATAACATAAATTTTTTAAAATCATCTGAACCTTGACATAGGGACTTTTCCTTTGGATTGTTGCCATGGCAACCACACAGCCATGTCCAAAAAGGCACTGCAAAATGCAGCTCCTTCTGGCAACGCTGCCAAGGCACCATTGGTGCCCTGACGTGCATCGATGATGCGAGCGTGGCGCTGTGATGTGTGAGTGCTTCACCATGCTTGCATCATCATGGCAGCCCTCATGTGGATGGGAGACCATCGTGATGGCAGTGTCCATACGGACTAGGGTTTGGGAGCTTGTGATTGCTGCGCACTTCTGACACCTAGAATTGGCACCGGCATACCAGTTCCCACCCATATGTACCGGGCCTAAGTCTCTAACATTGCCCATCAATATAGTCTCTGCTTATGCAAAGTTATGTATAGAATATTTGCTTCTTCTTCTTCATGAGGCAAAGATGTTAAAAATCATATAGCATGGGAATCTCCCTTTGTCCCTAGTCCTCATATGACCAAGAAGGAGAGTGGCCCCTACCTGCATTAAGGTTCCTCAATACCATCTTAAATGACAGCAGAGTAACATCTGAAAAAAAAGTAAGCCTGTGACTTTAGCATCATCACCTCCTATATGATTTTTAACATCTCTGCCTGATGGAAAAAACAGTGAACCTTTAAAAGTTTGCACAATGTATTTTATCTTTGGAGTTGGCCCAATAAAGGTGCTCCTGCTTTCCAGATTTTGAATTTTGTTGTATTCAGTCCTGCACAGCCACATATTTATACAGGAATTAGGAAACAGCCCCCTCAAATTTATTTTTTTTAAAATGGCAGAAAACACTCTAGGGACCATGGGAGTTTTTTTATTTTAAAAAAGAGAGTAAAAAATTGGGGAGCATGTTGTTGTATATGAGGGGGTAGTGAGGCCCACTATCTCTGTCCTTTGTCTACCCCTAGTGTAACAGTAGAAGCACCATTTCTTCGTTCTAGAGAACAGTCTTGGGCAGAGGTCAGACCCAGCAGGCCTTAGCAATTTGCATTATTTATTTCATTTGTTTCCTGCCTTTCTCCCAATATAGGGCTCAAGGTGGCTCCCAATATATGACAAAACAAAATACATGTAAAACAATGGACAATGCAAAAGTTAAAAATTAAACAATCATATTAAAAACATTAATTTCAAAGGAACTTATTACACAGGGAAAATTGGAAGGTTAAACTGGTCAGAACTTGGGATTATCTGGTTATCAGACAATGCTGTGTGCAAACAGCTAGAATCCAAACAGAAAGTGACGTGAATCAGGGAATAGACATTTTCAGAAAAATACCATGTTTTTACCGTGCAGTCTCCTTCCTTAGAGGTCTTTAAGCAGTGGCTGGATGGCCATCTATTGGGGATGCTTTGATGAAGAGTTCCTTCATGGCAGGGTGTTGGACTGGATGGCCCTCGTGGTCTCTTCCAACTCTATGATTCTATGATTCATTTCTAGTTCATTCACAAATTTGCTGTGTTTGCACAATTGCTGTAATCTGAAAACCATCTGCAGGATTCTCCCTGTTCCCAGATTTCCCATGGCTCCTTTGTTGTGCTGAGGAGAGGGAGGCAGCCTTGTTCTTAAAGGAAGACACACATACACTTCTTTCCCTTGCACAGCTAGTCTCCTCCTCCTGTAGCCTCTGAAAGTGAGCAGCTGGTGAGAGAAGACATAGACACCAGAGGAGGTTTTGGAATTCCTCCTGTACAGGAGGGAGAAATGGAGGATATGATCTGAAAAAGGAGAGCATCTGGGAGTTTCGGCCCTCGCTGAAATCAGGCAGGTTTATGGACCAGCCACATCTTCCTTCTTTCTAGTGTGTGTGTGTGTGTGGTTTGTGTTTTATGGGAGTTTGCAAATTGAAACCTCAGCCTTCCCTTCTGAAACAGCTTCTGGGGCAAAAAATATTTTCCTCCCCGGTTTTTCTTGCCTCTCTGGAGCGTGTCTGTGTATGCACTTGTGGAAATGACAGTTTTGAGCATGCACAAAAAGTTATTTCCAAGTTATCAATGGGATTTTTCCATATCTGTCTGAAACCCTAATTCACTTTCTACCCACTTTCTTGCCTAAGTAATGTGCTTTTAAACCACTGTTATGCTCTGTGTGTGATAGTCAGTAGCAAACTTGCTTGCTTTTCTGGGATGCCAACACTTTAAGTATTTTTGAGATGGAAGCATATATCGTGTTTCCCCGAAAATAAGACAATGTCTTGTATTAATTTTAGCTCCCAAAGATGCACTAGGTCTTATTTTCAGGGGATGTTTTATTTTTTCATGAAGAAGAATTCACATTTATTGTTGAACAAAAAATGAACATTTATTATATACAGTATATATATTTATATACAAAAACTTTTATATACTTTCGGGGGAGGCCTTATATTTAGCAATTCAGCAAAACCTCTACTAGGTCTTATTTTCAGTGGATGTCTTACTTTCGGGGAAACAGGGTAGGTCCCCGTGTGATAGTAAAAGACATAATTAAATAATAATAATAATAATAATAATAATAATAGCACCACTCAGTTGGAAGACCTTTTCTAGCAGACAGGCCTGGGCAGATAGAAAGTCTTTACCTTCAGGCAGAGAGAGAGAGCAGAAAGCGGGGGAGGGCAACCTAGCCTCCCATAAGAGGGAATTTCACAGCCTGGGAGTCACCACTAAGAAGGCTCTCTGCAATGTATTCATTGAACATGTTTGTGATAGTGATGGGATTGAGAGAAAGCTCTACCACGATCTTAAATTTTGAGCAGTCTCATATTGGGAGAGACAGTCTTTCAAGATTGTTTGAGATTGCTCAAACTCTGCTTCAAATTGGCTCTGACATTTCTTTGTACATAGGTACAAAGAAACAGATTTCTATAAATATCCTCTGGCACAATCTATGGCTTGTCTTCAGTTTTTATCCTCAGAGTAATGAGATTTGTACCCTAGGCCAGGACCATATGGACCTCTGGAGCTACCATGGCTGAATGCTATGAAGTTTTGGGATTTGTAATTTGTTATGGCAAAAGACCTCTATGACAGAGAGGGCTAAATGTCTCACAAAACTACAGTCCCTAGAATTCCATAGCATTGAGCGATGGCAGTTAAAGAGGTGTCCAATCAGATTATTTCTGCAGTGCAGATGCAGCCTGAGGGCCAAAAAAAAAAAAAAATGTCCCTCCTTCCCAGATCAGGATCTTGGGGCTAGAAAAAGGAATGCTGGGCTAGCTTGTACTCTAGGCTTATTTTGAAAAGAATCTGAGATTTTACATTCCTGTTTCAAGGTATTACAACACAACCTTTTGAGTCTATTGCTTTAGGAAGCCGAGGGTTAAAAACTGTTCCAAGTAACACACAGGAAAGAGCTGTAGAATGGAAGTGTGGTGCCAAATAGCCATTCCAGCACTTGTGCTGGCCCTGTTAAACCTTTTCTTTATATTTCCCAATGTACCATTTCATGCTCCAAAAGAGACAAATAAGCAGTCCTCCCAGTCAGCTAAGAAGGAAGAGAAATTGCTTTGCCTCCTTTCATGTTTCTTTTTTACTGGCAGGAATATATAAAATTGAGGGAATCAGGGCCATTTGCCAAACACATACATTTTTTTCTAGATGTTATTGGACTGCCATTTCTGTCATTCCTCTCCACTGGCTATATGGTTATGGATGATACGAATTGTGATCCAACAACATCTGGAGGGATGCAATTTGCCAAATCTTGTTTCATATATAAGTACAGATTACTGTGAGTACTGAAAGTGCCCTGAAGTATTCAGTTTTCCATCCAAAGTGTAGGCTGAACATGCTTGGATTGGAAGGTCTGTGTGCATGAACATGCCCAGCGGTACATGTAGAGGAATATTAGGGCCAGTAAGGCATTGGCTATTTTTGAAGCAGGAATCTGAGTTCAAGTGATGAAACATTCAAAATTCATGCAGATCAAACAGGTATACAGGTGCAGATCGGCCCTTTGAGGCACACCTGTTACGTGCAAGGGTTGCCTTGGGATGGGGCTTCCATATGCCCCGCAACTCTAGCCCGTGATGGGGGCATCATCGTTATGTAGCACCATTTAAATGGCGTATGTAATGACGCCATTGCAGCTGTGCAGCTTTTAGACAGAACTGCATAGTTGGAATGGAGTAAAGGTGCCCTATGGTGCCTTTTATCTTTATGCGTCGCAACTGTGATGCTAAAAAGAAGCGGGGTTTCCCCGCTCATTTTTAACTGTGCACCTTTGCCACAGCATCTAGCTGCTGCGGCAAAGGTCTGCAGCAAAAAATGACTGTACCACCCCATAGAGTTGGGAGAGACCACAAGGGCTATCCAGCCCAACCCCCTGTCATGCAAGAATTCACAGTCAAAGCACACCCTGACAGATGGTCATCCAGCCTCTCTTTAAAAACCTCCAAAGGAGTCTCCGTTACCCTGCAAGGCAGCATTTAGACTGTTGAACAGCTTTTACAAGCAGAGGTTTCTCCTACTTCATTTTGCTCTTTAGCTTTTCTGAATTTCTCCTTACACAGGTTGGCTATTTGTTTGAATTTCTCTTTGGTGATTTCTATTTATTGTACATGTCCCTTTTAAATCTCAGATCAGCTGAAAGTTTTTTAGACATTCATCCTTGTTCCTTTGGACACCTCCCATTTTTCCTCTTCATTGGAATTTTTTGAAATTATGCCTTCAGTATCTTATTTTAAAGAAACTCTTATCCACCATGAACTCTTGTCTCTTTTAGTATTTCATATAGATGTATTTTTCTTTCATTTTTGCATTTGGAAAACATATGTTAGACAAAACATGCATTCATCTTCATGTTTCTGTTCCCTACCACAGAGCTGATAGAATATGAGAACTGAACCAGATGATTCCCTTATGAATTTCATTTCCAAAAAAAAAAAAAAAAAAAAAAGAAGAGCAGCCTTGCATACAGATGGATTTTCCCCTTTCATCCTTTTGAGTTTTTGCTATATGCATGCATCAAGGAGCTGCTTTCAAGATCTCTCCAGCTGGCAATGACTTCCATGAATAGTATCAGGTGACTCTGTACAGCCAATAATGTCTTTCGCTAAAAAAATAAATAAAAAAATACTGCTTTTATATGCTGAAGTTCAGCATAACTACAGTACAAACTTATGGTGAAAAAAGCTAACTAATTAGGGAACATGTAAGTTCAGGATAATTAAACAATTAAAAGTTGATGTCGCATGATTATATTGCAAGACTTAAACCTTGGAAGACTTGTTTGTTGTTGTGTAGCCTCCAAGTCATTTCTCACTTATGGCAAACCTAAGGCGAATCTATTATGAGATTTTCTTGGCAAGATTTGTTCAGGGGAAATTTGACATTGCCTTTCTCTGAGGCTAAGAGCATGTGACATGCCCATGGCTACACTAGGAATCAAACCCTAGTCTCCAGAATCATAGTCCAGCACTCAAACTAATATGCTATGCTGGCATATTCCAGATTAATGTCAGTAAAAAAAAAAATCATACATATCTGTAGGTGTGGGTGTGTGGATGAAAATATAGGTTGGCATCCTGTTTGTGAATTGTGATGGCATAAATTAGTCTTACACCATCATAACTCACTTTTTCCTATCATTGTGGAGATTTTTCTACTGATTTTTCTATTGATCGTGCAATGACCAACCTCCTCCAAACCATATGTTCTCTGGTGAACCCCCCTTCAACATTACCTTCTGCTCTGCACGCATTGCGTCTGCAGAATCCTGCCCAGCAGAGCTATTTAGGGCGGTGGGGGAGCTAACACAGGTCCCTCCTGTGTCAAATCCCCTACTTGACCCTACAACGGCCTGCTGTGACACGTTTAATACCTACTTTGCAGATAAAATCTTTCGGATAAGGGCCGACTTAGATGTCAATTTTCCACCAGAACCAATAGATGAGGCATCCAACAACTCCGTTGATGTCATTTTGCTGGATGAGTTCCAACCTGTGAGTACCGATGATGTGGACAAGCTTCTTGGAAGTATGAAAAAGACGACCTGCTCTCTCGATCCCTGTCCATCTTGGCTGGTCGTCCAGGGAGGGGACACACTGAGGGTATTCCTTCGGGATACAATCAATGCGTCCCTCAGAGAAGGCTGTTTACCATCCTGTCTGAAGGAGGCAGCTGTTAAGCCCCTCCTGAAGAAGCCTTCTCTTGATCCCCTGGACAGGAACAACTATAGACCAGTGTCCTTGCTCCCTTTTTTGAGCAAGGTGATCGAGAGAGCAGTTGCCTCTCAACTTCAGGTTGTCTTGGATGAAACCGATTATCTCGATCCATTTCAAACCGGCTTCAGGACAGGACATGGAGTGGAGACTGCCATGGTCACTCTGACCGATGACCTCCGCCTGAGTATCGACAGGGGTAGTGTGACCCTGCTGGTGCTCCTGGATCTCTCGGCGGCTTTTGATACTGTAGATCACTCCATCCTCTTGAGTCGACTGAGGGAGTTGGGGATCGGGGGCACCGCACTCCGGTGGCTCCAGTCCTTTCTCTCTGGGAGATCTCAAAGGGTGAGGCTCAGGGACAGTTGCTCCTCCAAGATTGAGCTTAACTGCAGCGTCCCTCAGGGCGCCATTCTGTCCCCGATGCTATTTAATGTCTACATGAAGCTGCTGGGTGAGATCATTCGGAGGCATGGAGCTCAGTGTCTTCAGTACGCTGATGACACTCAGATATACCTCTCCATGACCAGATCGTCAGTTCGAACTTCAGATGGCGTCTCTCCTCTTAATGACTGCCTTGCAGCGGTAATGGATTGGATGAGGAAAAACAGGCTGAAACTCAATCCAGACAAAACGGAGGTACTAGCTGTTACAGGCCTGAAACCAGGTTCGGGAATACATCTTCCGGTCCTAGATGGAGTCACACTCTCCTCGAAGGACCCTGTTCGCAGTCTGGGGGTGCTCCTTGACTTGTCGCTTCACATGACTAGTCAGGTGAATGCGGCAGTCAGGAGTGCCTGTTATCAGCTTCGGCTGATACGCCAGCTGCGCCCCTACCTGGATCAGAGGGACCTGGAAACAGTGGTGCACGCTTTGGTAACCTCACGCTTGGATTTCTGTAACGCGCTCTACATGGGGCTACCCTTGTGCCTAACCCGGAAACTCCAACTAGTTCAAAATATGGCAGCCAGGCTTATTAGCGGAACCCCTAGGAGAGAACACATTACACCTGTGCTTAAAGCTCTCCACTGGCTGCCGATTAGTTTCCGGGCGCAGTACAAGGTGTTGGTTTTAACCTTTAAAGCCCTACATGGCTTGGGTCCATCTTATCTCAGGGACCGCCTCTCCCCATATGAACCCCCCCGCATGCTTCGGTCCTCTGGGAGAAATCTGTTGCAGCCCATGAAGACTAGGTTAGTGCAGACCTCCCAGAGGGCCTTTTCTGCTTCTGCTCCCAGGCTATGGAATGGCCTGCCGGACGAGATGCGTCTCATTACATCACTAGACGGTTTTAAAACAGCCTTAAAGACGCATCTCTTCCGGCAGGCCTTCCCTGAAACTGTATAATCTACCTGGCTCCTAAAATCTTTCAGCCAATTCTCAACTCCTTATTCCCCCCCCCCTCTGTATTTTATTGCTACCCATGCTGTGGCCAGCATTGCGGTTTTGTGTATTATGTTTTATTGTACTTTTATTGTTAGTAATTTAATTTTAAACTTAACTAATTTAATCCTATTTTAAGGGGGGGGAGGTTGGGATGGAATTTTTGAATTATTTTAATCTGCAATCTGTTTTTAACCTTGTTGTACCCCGCCTCGATTGTTTTACAGAGGGGCGGGTAAGAAATAAATATTATTATTATTATTATTATTATTACTACAATTTCCTGATTGGTTGAGTGATGGGGGGGGCAATGGAAAGTGACTTTAGCTTCTCATAACTGGATGCATAATATTGGCATCATACATGGGAACCTCAGGACGATTCAGGAGAACCCTGTGAATTCCTACCAATCACAGGAAGACTGCTGCTTGTCTGCTGCCACCCTCATTACCCATTGTCCAGAAAACCATCATGTGTGGGAAGGATACAACTGAGGAAAAGTAGGTGGGAGGGGGGCTAGATGAGAGAAATGTCATAGACATGTATTCTAGCCACATCTCTGGATCTAGGATCTTGGCCACAGCTTGATTTTTGGCAGTCATGAGTGAGTGTGGTGTTGTGATGTAACTGTTGGATTTTGACTCTGGAACCTAGGGTTTTGATCGTTACTTAGCCATGGAAACACACAGTTTTTCAGCCTCAGAGAAACGTAAAAGCAAACCCACTCTGAACAAATCTTTCCAAGACAACCCCATGAATCCGATAGGTTTACCTTAGAGTAGCCGTAAGTTGGAAATGACTCAAAGGCATAAAACACACAAATACGAATATGAAAATGGGAAAGCACTACTTTTGGCTTAGCCAGAAAGTTCAATGAAGTACACCCCCCCCCATGCTACTCCAACAAAAAAGTGACATATACAATGACTATCATAAAAAAAATATTTTGGAAAATAAAGGGTATTTTACATACTTTATCTCATATTTCTTTTTTGAAAAAATGCAGAAGTGGAAACACTTGTGATATCAAAATGAAGGCTTTAGGTGACAGAGCTATTGTCCAAAACCACAGGATAAAAAGAAGAATAAAATGCAATGGAAGTGATCCAAAACAGAGCAGTGTGCAAACGGCCTCTGAACATTTTCCATCTCATGTGTTTACAGAAAAATGTGTGGCTCCATTTCATTGACATTCTCCGACAGTTTAACTGAAGTGTGTGTGTGTCACTTCTGTTCTTCCTCCATTCACTGGCAGTGATAACAGCAGCAACAAGTCTTTTGGCTTCATGGCCACTGTCCCCCATAATGCATCAGACCTAGCATCATTCCAGGACATTGTAGGACAGGAATATGGCTGCCAAAAGCAATTATAATCAATAAATGAAGAAAGGCAATACAGAATGTTCAGAGAAAATATTGCAATGTACCACCCTCCCCTTGCATGTGTGTATATGAGAGAGAATGTGCAGGCGGGCGGGCGGGCGGGCAGGCAAGAGAACAAAATATCAGGTTTTCCCACCAGGGGACAAAACAGATTTCTGAAGCTGAGCTCTAAAAATAATAAACAGAATGGAAGGTATGGATATACGTCTGGAATAGAAAGAGCTGGGGTGGGATGCTATTTAACTATGCCTAATATCCTGATATTAACCTCTTGATTGCTGCAAGGGTTTCTAGGGGGCAATGCAAAATATAAAGTTTCTGTGGTCTTGAAAGTCTGCACCTGTTTTCTATCAAGTGCTGGAGGAGGAGAAGGAATTTTCACAAGCATGTTTTCCTCTCCTTTTCATGGAATCTGAAGGCCATCTTAATATTCTGTAGTGAGGAGGGAAAAGAATCCAAACCACAAGAGAAAACATTTTCTCTTTCCTCACTTTCATCTAAACGTATTATCCAGCACATAGTCCCGGCATGAGAAAAGATGCATTTTGTAAAGGGATTTGGAGAAGCAGTCCTGTGGCCAATTTCTCATTCCTTTGCATAAACAGCATGTTCAGACTCAGCATTCTATCAGTGCTCAGACAAAAGCACCATGCATTTTAGAAGCCAAGAGTTTGATTAAAGTTTTAATGGAGAGCAAGGAAAGGTGGGGGAAGAAGAGAAAGAAGGGAAGACTTGCAGAGACTTGGGCCAGAGAATCACACCTGCCAAGTGCTGGCTCTTTTCTCTCCTATATGTCTGCATATGTGTCTGGCCAGGGAGCCCTAGTGATCACATGAAGCTCAGGCAACAGCCTCCCTCCCTCTCCCTATTTCCAGTCCTCACTCCCACTTCATTACTTGCAACTTTGCAAACTCATCCAAAGCAGAAGCACTTATCCCAGACTCTGCTCTTGATCTTGGGACACACTAACAGCCAAGTTCTCTGTTTTTTCCTTGCTGCTGAAACTAGACTGAATATTCACATAGGAGCTTTTTTGGTACAATAAAAATAACAATTTTTTTGGAAAATGAGTCCCCTTTTGAAGAAAGTCTCTGGTGCTCAGGTCTGTCTTGTGCTCTGTGTCTTTGATCTGACACTGCTTGGGGATACAATTTGGGGTCTCCCTATGGAAGATCAGGATTATTACCTACAGGAAATTATCAACAGGGATCATTATTATTCCTTCCCAGATCCTGATGAGGAATTTTCACCTTTCACAGAACAACCAAGGGAAGAAGAAATGGAGTCTCCTGTAGAGACTGAAGAACCCCCAAGATCCAGAACAGACAAGAAGGAGTTAAAAACAAAGAAAGCCAACAAAAAAGAGAAATCCAGTCTGGAGACTCCATCAGGTAACTTTTTTTTCTTTCAGTTCCAAACTTTGGGATTCCAGATTCTGAATATCCTCAGGATAAAAGCAAAAGGGGGGTGGTGAATTTATCCTGAATCCATTATTTTGGCAAGGCACAGAATTACTTCCCCTTCTTTTCTCTCTTCATCTAAATTTGATAAATTTTTCCTTAATACAAGTCATGCAGCCTATGTGCAGGCTTTTCCCTTCTTAATTGCAGGTGACACTTGAATTGTTTTGCTTTTTAAATGGTCATATTAGAAACAAAGATAGAGTGGACTTAGTTCTGTGATCAGATTGCAATATGTTTATGGGACAGACTGTGAATTACATTTGGACTTCAGAGTAAAGTCTTCCAAAAAGCCAGGACTAATTAAGGGATGGCACACTTTATTTTGACTTTGTTGAACCAATACATATTGTTTTAAACTGTGCTCTTGATTGTACCCTGTCTGAAATCTTTATCTATAGAGAAGAATATATGTCATTTAATAAATGAAATGAAATAATTGAAACTGAATTATGATTTCCTTTGAGAAAATACCTAATATAATCCAGTGGAGAGTATGACTGCTCCTATTTGGGTTCAGCAAATCTGTATCTGCTGCTACTGCTTGCCTATATTATAAGTGGCTTCGAAATTATTCATCATTTATCTACGTTGCATTGTATTCAGAGTACTAAGCCCACTGGAATATGATTATTTGTCCAGGCACCTTGTGGTTTATGGATGCATGGAGATTTGAGCCAGATTTTAGTCTCTTCAAAGTCCATATTTTGGGAACAGTTCAAGACATCTTGTGGCCTGAGGAGCAAATGGTGTCCTCCATCCAAGTCATGGTTCATACGTGTCAAGGCTGATCAAGTAATTTTTTACATCTGTGGTGGAAAATTTCCCAAGCACTTTTCTTCCTTTCTAATAGGAACAATATAATGATATTAAATTAAATAACATAAAATGTACCACCTGAGATAGCAGCCTCATCTGGGTAACTATTTGCCTTCTTCCTGCAGAGACCCAAGATGTGAGCATAAAGTCCTATCCCTCTGCTAAAGGGTGCCTCACAAAATTACAAATCCTGGGATTATGTAGGATGGAACCATGGCAGTTAAAGCGGTGCCAAACTACATTATTTCTACAGTGTAGATGCACCTTAAGCCTGATCCAATCTTGCCTCACTGAAATGTAACAATGGGATTGTTGTCTTTCCTCACCTCTGTGTGTCTTCGTGAAGTATCTGATTTGGGGTACAGTATAGAAAGCTTAGGGATGCAGTGGTTTAGTGGTTAAGACACCAGTTTTGGTGACTGGAAGATCGAGAAGTTGGCAGATCAAGCCTGCATGATGGGGTGAGCTCCTGTCACTAGCCCCAGCTTCTGCCAACCTAGCAGTTCGAAAGCATGCAAATTCTAGTAGATTAATAGGTACCACGTTAATGGGAAGGTAACAGTGTTCAGTGCAGTCATGCTGGCCACATGACCATCAGAGTAATCCTAGGACAACACTGGTTCTTTGGCTTAGTAACAGACATGAGCACTGTCCCCTACAGTCAGTTATGACTTGACATTCATGTCATGACTTGTCTTTACATTTTTACAGAAGGCTTAGATTGAATTCTAGGTGAGCTGCTTTTACTATATTAATTCCTTTATGCAAAGATTGCCTAGGAGATTAATTTAACTGAAAATGGAGCTTGCTGAGGGCGAGGGGAACTTCCATAATTCTACAGCCAACATAATAAGTTTTCCATAGCAAACAATGGTCCATGGGTTTCTGGGAGCCGTAGTACCAAAAAGTATTATTTGCAAGCTTTGGCCAAAGGCAGAAAAGCACAGAATAAACACAGTTAGCAATCATTAATCTTGATTTACAGCTAAGAAATTAGCTGTAGGGTTAATTGTCTCTCTCTGTAACACAGCATCCAATAAAAAGTTGATACAGTGTATGGAAGACAACTTAACTGGCATTTTGCTTTCATCTCACTTTAGCTGAATGAGACTAAAGGCATGTTGGATTAATTAGGTGTTTGTAACAAACAATCAGTTGGTTGGGTCTGAGCTGGAAGGAAGGAAAGCCAAGGGATAAGAATTAGGAACATGTGATCTGCCCTTTGGCTGAGCAGCTGGTGTCGATCAGTGGTTGCTTTGAATCAAGAGTTGGAACCAAAATTCATAACAGTCTGAAAGCTACAGCCGCTTACATATGCCACACACTTTTGATTAATCTAAGCTAATGGGGATGGAGAGTTCAAATGCAGCTGTTTCCAGCACCGTGACAGCAAAGAGAGGACACATCTTGCTTTTCTTCCACTTCTGTTGTTTTCAAATAGAAATTGATTGTGACAGAGCAATTCAGAGTTTTGTTTTACACAAATAAAGGCTTGCAAATCCTAAAATATGAACTGGCAGAACCGCACCCTTATGCCTTCTTGAATGTTGACAGTATCATTGTGCAGACAAGAAATGCCCAAATATCCTCTGGGGCAGTGCTATTCAGAGGGCTGGTCCCTAGACTGGTGTTAATCCCTGAATCATTTTTTGCTGGACCCTGGTAAGTTTCCAGGAAAGAAAGAAACAATTGTAGCCAATGGTCACAAATATGGTACTACTATGGCACATTGGGGTGGGGGAGTCCTGATAGTCCCTTAAATCAAATATCTTGAGATGTGCTTCTCTGGAGCACACACTTCATATGATAGTTTGCTGTTAGAGTGTTGGACTAGAACTTGGGAGATGCAGGTTCAAGTTCAAACTCATTGAGTTATCTTGGGCCAGTTTCTCTGTCTCAGCATAGGTAAGTAGGGTTAAGACCGAATTGCATGTACTATGCAGGGTTATTAGGAAGATGAAGTAGGGAAGAGGAGTATTTTGAACTCAGTGGAGGAAAAGTGAGAAATATATAACTACTGTTGCTGTTGTTTTGTTGTGTGTCTTTAAGCCATTTCCAACATATGGTGATCCTAAGGCAAACTTATCATGGGTTTTTCTCGGCAAGATTTGTTAAGAGAAGGTTTAAGAGGAGGTTAAGAGGACAGAGCATTGCTTTCTCCTGAGTCTGAGAGCATGTGACATGTCCAAGGTATCCAGTGGATTTTATGGTTGAGCTGGGAATCAAACTCTAGTCTCCAGAGTTGTTGCAACTTTTCGAGGGTGGCAGGAGCATAGATCTTGGATCTGGTGGGCATGGTTTCCTGTGCTGCGGAGCACAGGATTGAGAGTCCTCTGGGACCTGGGAGTGCTGAGGGTTAGCAATGTCACCAGTGCGAGGGCAGCATCGATTCAGTGTTCCAGGGTGACATGGGGCAAAGATGCAAATATGCGCATAACCGGCTCCCAAAGTGGTGGTGACACTTTAAGCCGGTTACTCCTCTGTCATCCTAAAGTCTGGCCGTGACCAGGCAGTTCGGTTCATTGACCAACATGGGTTGGTGGATGACAGATCCAGACCTCATGCTTTTGGGCCAACCCTCTTTTTCCTTGCTGTTATATTCAATAAAGTCATGGCCTTTTTCCTGCCAATCAGTTGTCTGTTGTGTTATACTTAAGGGCACACAATGACACCACATATGATAAACTGATAGGCAGTGACTTGTAAGAAAGCAATGTGAGGAATGTACCATGTGATGTGAGTGTATCAGCGGATACATAGCAACTATAATTTCTAAACATGGGTACAGTGACCATTTAGCTGATAGGACCATTCCAGAAATGTTCTGTTTCAAATCAAGATTAATACAGATATACCTTCTAGGGCCATTTGTGAAGGTTATTCAGATAGTCTTGTGGGTGTGGATGTTAGCTCATATGTTCCTGTGAAGTGCTGGGAACATTTCCAGGCACTCTTTCCCAACCACAGCCTCAGTTGTTGGACTGAATTCCAATCACCCAAGGCCATTTGTCATCCTGGTTGGGAATGATGGGTGTTGTAGCCCACTGTCTGGGAACTGTTTCTGGCAAATTCTGTATCTAAAGCATTAAACAAATGCCAGGTTATTACACACTTCCTGCTCCACCCTTAAAGGTAAACATAAAGGTAGCCCATTGACTTGAATGTCTAATTGTAACTGACTGTAGGGGGTGGTGCTCATCTCCATTACTAAGTGCTGCCTGAGGACTCCTCCAATCACGGGGCCAGCATGACTGCACCAAACGCTGTTACCTTCCCACTAAAGTGGTATCTCTTTATCCACTTGCATTTGCATGGTTTTCAACTGCTAGGTTGGCAGAAACTGGGATTAGTGACAGGCACTCACTCCATTATACAGCACTTGGGCCTCGAACTGCCAACCTTCCAATCTTACAATTGACAGAATTGGCATCTTAACCTCTAAGCAACCGCATCCCTGCCCCATCCTTACTGTAGCATAAAACAAAATGTATGCCCTCCACTCCCAATATAAAGATTTTCTTGGCAGAGAAGAGTTGCATATGAAGCTGTTTAGGATGAGAACTATGTTTTCCATCCAAGTAAGCTTAGGATAAAAATATCTAGCTACGGTTGCCAGATGTACTTTATTTAAGGGAACATTCCTTGCTATGCAATGCCTCCTGGCCAAATGTCACTTTTCCATAACATTCCTGAGAGAAAGTGGGCATTTCAAACTGGATTATGTTTTTAATTTTTCAATGGTGATGTGCCAGACCTAAAAATCTTAAAGTACCCTTTGAGTTTTATGTGCAGTTTCCTTTCTTAAACTAAAACTACTTTCCTAGATTTGGGTTTGTTTATATTACTGTCAACAAATACCATCCATTTCTGCTAATTTCCTGTTGTACACCGATTAACACTTCTAAGAGGAATCTTCCATTTAAGTTAAGGCTCTTTACAGTCATACACAAGTTATGGAATTACCAGTTTAAATACCCCCTATCTACAATTAGTTCAAGAAGAGATATTCTTCATTTTGCCTATTCTGGGTGATGCCATGTATAGCTCTGTAAACAGGTACAGTTGTGGAGCCATAGTATATGCAATCCTATCTTAACCCTATTTACATAATTCTCTGCCCTAGTAGTGTAAAACAGTTATCTTATGTAAAAGACAAACATTCTTGCCCCAGCCTTCCCCAGCCTAACACTAACCATATGTTTTTGTTATATGTTGCCAATGTCAGTCAACGGATGGGCTGTTCTGAAAGTGTGGGGAAATGGAGTAGGTGGAAATGGAGTGTGTAAATTGTTCGAATAAAGGAGAGTTACAACTAAATTAGATGAGCTAGAGAAACAGGACTTCACATCCAAGTGCATGCACATTCTCTATTATTCACTTAAAATGTTTCACATTTATGTCTTGTCACTAGGATACCCAAGGCAGGTAATAATATTTATTTATAATGCCCTTTTCACCAAAGGGTGGAACATCAGACATATCTACAGAATTCAAAATGGTTGATAAAACACAGAACTATAAAATACTAAAATAGTATAATAATATAGTAACAACAAAATCCTTATCAGTCGCTAGCCATCTTGGACACCTTTGGCACATTCAGCAACTTGATTCAGAGAATTGAAGAGGAAGGTAAAGATCTAGGCTGACATCGTGTTTAATATTTATGAATGCATAAACTAGGCTAAGGCATTTATAATTGTTTGGTATTCATGTTTAAAGATTGTGGTACTATTGTCATGATCATGAATTCCCCTCTCAAACCCACCTTAACATCCACCTACCCCAACTAGGGCTTGTCTACATGAGTTATTTACTTTGAATTCCCCCTGTGCTTGCTGCATCCTATTTAAATGATGAAGAAACCCCAAATCAAGCACAGAGTGCCTTCACAACATTTGCACCCAGTTTGGCCTTTCCTCCCCTTAACTAGAATTGAAAAACCTTACTTTTTGCTCCAGGTTTTAGGGTCTTTCTGCAGTGAGGATGGGAAGACAGCCACCCACATGGTCCTTGTGAACCACCCAGCATTACAGCTGTAGGTGTGAGATCAGAACAAGGCACCCAATGGTGATAATATGTCTAGATGCTTCATTATGACTTCAGCAGCAGCTCTGATGATGAACAGGGATTGTATGGCTTGGTAGCTGCTTATTATCATGGCAGAGAGAGATGGGATAATGTGGGGATTTGAGGACAAAATACTCTGAGCTGCTTCAAGTATTCTAGCCAATGAAGATAAGCCCCTAGTGATGGAGGTCTGTTCTGCTGGTGACTGGGGTGCAGCAAGATGACACTGGAGTTAATCATACGACAGAATTTGGGGGTATAATGCAATGGCAATACAAACACAATCATGGGGTTTCATGTTATTGCGAATGAGTGTATCTCACACAATTTTGGGCAATGGGAAGTCACTCCGAACGCATTGTGGGCAATGGGGGGGGGATCATTTTTGAGCAATGCGAAGTCATTCTGAACACATTCCGAATGCAACCAGATTTCAAGTAAATTCGCTAAACTAGCGAATTCACGTAATTGCGAATTGGCTCCATTCACAATTGAGAGAAATTCCTCCCATGTGATAAACTCCATTATCTCATCCCACTGTAGAGAACTAGAAGGCAGAGTCTGAAAATTTAATTGTGCTTCCCCCTAATCACTGGCAGAACACATCTCCATTGCTCAGCGTGGCTGCTGGCTGTTAAGGCAGATTTGGAGAGCTGGGTCAGAAGTCCATACATAGTTATGCATTTGTAGCTATGTCTGTGGTATAGGATCTTGACCAGTACTTAAAAACAATATCTCAGCAAGACTTATTCCCAGCTATATCCATAGACCTGCCATCTATGTTTCTAAATTTGTGGGATGTCATTGGCAATGAGTCACATGCCAGTCTTGCATTTCTAGATAAGAGCCAAATATATCCCAAGCTGTTGCATTTTTGGTGGTGCCAAGTGTCTGTCCATAATACACAATATGTTGAAGACAAACTGGTTCCTTGTTTGCTGTCTCAGGAGATTTTCAGATGTGGAAAAGATGTAGAAAAGGAATGGTGCGGGCATAATTGTGTGAGCACCCTGAAGATTTTCAAATGACGTTGCACTCATCCAGGACTGCTCCCATGAACAACCTGGCATGCTTCTGGAACAACTCATACATGAGGAACTAGCGTGAATGGGTTGCATTATCTTCCAATACTGTGATTGTTACTGAATTGGCCCAACTGTGATAGAAGATTTTCATACCTGGCTCAAACGTTGGTGAAATGTCCCTGAAAGGTGGCATGCGTGTCAGGAATGCTAAGGAGGGAACAACAATTGCATGATGATTGAGGAGGCATGCCTGGCTTCCAAACACATGCACTTCCTCAACGTTTCAGGGATTTTTGAGTGATGATTCAATCAGATATGAAAATCTTCAGGGATGCTAAGAGGGAGTGACGATTTTATGATGATTGAGGAAGTGCACTTAGCTTCCAGACACACGCGCTTCCTCCACATTTCAGGGATATTTTACTGACTCTTGAGCCAGGTATGAAAGTCTTCATAATCTCTTCAGATGGAATCCCCACTAGCTCACTGGCTGTGTGTGGAAGAGAAAATAAGAAATCTGCCATGTTCTATTTGGCAGTGGTGGGAAAAATCTCCAACTCACAGCTTGTTCTGATTTCACAGCCATTTTTAGTGACATTCCCTTAGAAGTAAATATCCACCGTGTTCATAAGAAGATTTATGACACACTTAGGAGAAGAGCTGCCTTATTGGGTCACAAACTTTTGGATGAAACCGTCTGACTTAATTGGTGTCATGTATCCCTGTGGCTATTGCCCATAAATACTTATGATGCAATGAACCAATTGATCCCTATTAGACTTTCTTTTTGTGTATACTTGTTGATACAGATACATTAAACTGGTCTCTTGTTTTTGTTTTCTGTTTTTTTTTTTTTTTGTTTTTTTTGCTTTTTTAAAAAAGCAGATTGATACATTTAGAAGTCTAGTGCATGCATCTTGTTCCATATTGGTTCCATAGTGTATTATTTGGATGAAAGGCAAGACAAATTGTCAGTTGTATTTTCTCTCAACATTTCCATTTTTTAAAAATCACAGGTTCCTTCTATCTTGTTTGTGAAATAATTTGAAAATGATGGTAAATTCTTATCAAAAACAAATTGAATGAAATTTAATCTGGCCCAATTCAATAGGTAGAGCTATTCCTGGTATGGAAAGGAACACACATAGCTTACCTGCCGTGCAACTTTTAAAGTTTTTAAAGAAGAAAAGATAACAACTATAATTCGGGAACAGAAACTTCATTAAATACACAAGGATTCAAATATAGACCTACAAGAACAAAGGATTCTGTGGCTTTTTCCTAGATAGGCAAATCTTTGGGCTCATTGCCACTTACACTTTTGCGATTCACCTTTGTTCCATGTTGGTAATCAATTCCAAAAGGTCCATTGTTCTCACTATGAAAGTGGATTTTTTCATTAGCCTTGTGTAATCACTTCTTTTTTGGCATGGTTGCCATCCCCACTAGTTGCGCTGCTTCAAAATGCATGTCAGCCATCAGTGACGTAAGTGGCAGCCTGGACCATGGGTGTGGGGAGGGCTCTGGCAGGCACAGGAAGAGGAAGAGGAGGAGGATGAGGACGAGGTAATGCAGCAAGGGGGAGGAAGAGGAAGGCAAGGAAGGCATGGCATGGGGGAAGAGAAGGACAAGGGCAGCATGAGGGGGAGGAAGAGGAAGGCAAGGGATGGGATGGGGGGAAGAGGAGGACGAGGAAGGGGCTGTGTGGTGCATTGCAAGGAGGAGGAAGAGGAAGGCCAGGCATGGCATGCTGAGTGGTTTTGTTGTTGTTTTTTTAATAATTTGATCGGAGAATTGATTTGTTGTTTTAGCTACTACTTGCCTTTGAAGGTAGTTGCAAAATCAATGAATCAATTCTTCTTTTTATTTTTTTTTATTTTTAAAAAACAAGTCCCCATAGGTCACACAACAAACAAAAAGGCAGCACTGGTGTGTGTGTGAAATCTCCCAAAAACTGAGGAGGGATGGTAAACACACCTCTGCCATTAGTCCCTTCCCTCCAGAATGATGCAATTCCAATCTGTTGTCCCCACTTGTTGAACACTGTTCAGAATTGATTCTTTTCAAAAGAGCCACCTAGAAACTAGTGTCTGAAAAAAAATAGTGTGTGTGTGTGTGTGTGTGTGTTTGCCTCGCTTTATCATGACAGGAATCAATCAAATTGTGACTGGAACAAGGGTCATTTAAACTGATCAACGATTCAATTTTTTTCATAGTGGGAACTCACCCTTTGTCAGTTTTGCTTTCTCTGATGTTCCATTTGTAGTTCAAATGTTAATGCCTTTGTGCCCGAATGAAGCCTTGGGAGCCAGACTAAGCAGCTATATAAACAGGTGGCCCCTGGTCAGTGCTGCAGCAACTGCACGCTATGGCACTGACCCACTCCCTACCCTGTCTCCCCAAAAATCATCCCCTGAAAATAAGACCTAGTAGAGGTTTTGCTGAATTGCTAAATATAAGGCCTCCCCCAAAAGTAAGAACTAGCAAAATTTTTGAGTGTGTGTGTATATGATAAATCTTTATTTATTTATTTTTTTGGTTCAACAATAAATGTGAATTCTTCTTCATGGAAAATTCCCAAAAATAAGACCTAGCACATCTTTGGGAGCAAAAATTAATATAAGACACTGTCTTATTTTCAGGGAAACATGGTAAAAAGAAGCCGCTCTAGGCAGCTTCTTGAAAGGGGCACCACAGGCGTATAGACGGGTGCACGCCAAGATGGTGCACAGGTGCTGATAGTAGAGCTTGCAGCATGTAAATGCTGAGCCCTACCTAGTCCTACTTTCAGGCCCATAAAGTACTGGCCCGAAGATTCTAGGAGATGAGAGAACAGGGTGTAAATCTCCTCTCAGCCATGAAAATTCACTTAGTGTCCTTGGGCAAGTCACACTCTCTCAGCAATGGCAATGGCAAATCCCCTCTGAAGAAATCTTGCCAAGAAAGCCCTATGTTGGGGATGCCACAAGTTAGAGTTGACCTGAAGGCACACAGCAGCAGCAGTAACAACAACAACTATAGAAACACTACCTTTTCCCACCTTGGCTTGACAGATGTTGTAGCTTGTTCCCCCTTTCTTTTTTTGGTGTGTGTGTGTGGGGAAGGGTTCCTTTTTTCTTTCCTTCTTTTTGTGGTCAATTTCTGAAACCAGTGACATCTGGAGAGGAATTTTGTTTATGCTTACTGAGGAGTAACCCCACTGAAGACTGTGGAACTAAGTTTTTAAGAAACATGAACAAGACTGTATTGCATTAATAAAAACAGAAATATTAAAAGCTATTAAACTTTGAAGAAAACCGCATGTGTACATGACTTTTGGACTATTTGAAAAGTAATGGAAATTCTGTGTTTACTTTTGATAATAAGAGGGTGGATGGTGATGGGTTTTCCCTCTCTTTGTTTTCTTAATTTTATTGACTTGGTGTTATGTTATAGTAGATTATATTTGAGGGAAATAATACAACATGTTTCTCTTTTCTTTTGTCAGGTAAAAATGGGAACAAGAAGGGTGAAAAAAGCAAGAAGAACAATGAAAGAAACCTGGATAGTGACTCTGAAAGGCGAAGCACTCATGAAGATATCCGAGAAAGTAAGCTAAAATCTTTTGGTCACACTTTTCTTGAAACCGATAGGCTCTGTACTGCTCCTATTGGAGTAGCACAACAGTGTAACTTTAGGTTATGCTGCAACTGCACTTTCTACAATCTTCTGCAAGGAGATATCTAATACCCATTTCCTCAAGCTGTTTCCTGTTCATCCACACTGCAATGGGCTAGCTGTAAAAACCCCATAACCTGGAATGGCCAACAGAATGTTGCTCGGCACATTACTATTGTATATGTACCTTGGTGTAGCTTTACGTTCTGCTGGTGTTGAATAGGATCTGAATCATAATAACAAAAAGTCGAGGAGATCTCTTCAGTGGGTTGGTTGCACTGCTCTCATGTGTACATCCTGAAGCTTTATTCTCACTAGTTGCCAAAACTTTGAAACATTAGCTGGGAGATTCTAGGAATTATCATCAAAAAAGGTAACATTTCAGAGCTCTGTTACTTGCTATAGCAACTTTCACTCCCTTTGTTCAGGGGATATATACTTATTTTTAGTTGATGTGTTCAAAGGGAATGTCATTGTCCTACTGTTCCTATATGGAATCCTGTGGAAAATACAGAGATGTCAAATGTCAGTAACATGGTGGGTTTTTTTTAAATGTATCAAGCATATGTCTCTCCTCAGATTTCAAATTAGACCTTTCTTTAAAAATCCAGCATGCTGTCTAGACAGCAGAGTGGCGTAACAGTAGTGTTGCTATAGAAGAAATTGGTTGCATGGTGTTGTTGATTTCTTTTTATTGGTGCTTTTTATTGGTTACAACATGAATAAGAGCCACTTTTTTTAAAAAAAAAATCAGAAATGGAAAAGCTTTCAGAATAAATGTCATTACTTCACCCTACAGGTGATGTGGTTTATATTCACACAACAGTAAATACTCGTGCATGTTGTATAACTCTAGAATAATAAAGTACAGTATAGCTGCTATGGAACAGATGAATCACTAGGGAACAGGGGACAATACTAGACTTGTGCTGAACAATTCTCCAGAGATTTACACCAAAGCTGTGGACCTCTGAACATTTCTTAGTGATTTTCCTCTAGGGAGTTGAATCAGCTTCATTCTGTACTTGTACATCTGGAGTACAAATAACATAAAAATACTTTGCCTTTGATATATTGAAACATTTAAGTTTACAGTGCAACCCTTTGTATGTTTATTCAGAAGTATCTCCTATTGAGGTCCATATGGATTATTCTCTGCTAAATGCAGATACCATTGCTAGAATCCTGTTGATGTCTTATGCATTTGCATTTCCAAAGCATTAAAACACAATAGAGATAGTGAAGTATACATATAACTTCTGTAAATGAGTTGATATTAGGCTATACTTAAAATTACTGCACACACACACATACACACACAGGACAAGATCCTACATGAAATTGCATAGCATACACTTTCATGTTTAGAGTTCAGATGTCCAGAGTATGCTGATGACACTCCAGTCTCTCTGTCCTTTTCATCTACAGTAATTGTCCTGATACTAGTAATGCCTGGTATTAGTAATGGATTGTATAAAGATAAACATATTGAAGTTTAATCGGCAGAAGATGTGCTCTTGGTCAGACAAAAGACAGATCAGGGAATAAAGATTCAGTCTGTGCTGAATGGGATTACACTTCTCTTGAACTCTCAGGTTCATAGCTTGGTATATGCCTGGACTCAATCCTGAGCTTGTATCCTCAAGGATCTGTGGTGGACAGGAGGGTATATTTGGATATTTAAAACCAGTGTGCCAATGTATCTATTTGTGGAGATATCAGATCTGACCATGACTTGTTTACCTTCCATTTGGATTACTATAATGCACTTGGGGCTGCCTTTTGAAATGCTCTGAAAAATTCAGCAGGATCAAAATGCTTTGGCCAGACTTCTGACCAAGGCTGGTTATAGGGTACATATAACTCCCATGCTGAAACAGCTTTACTGGCTATTAGTTTGTTTCTTGGCACAAGTGCCAAACCTATATAACTTGGGTCCAAACAATTTGCATGACCGTATCTTCCAATATGTGCCTTTTTGTTCCCTATAATCTTAGTTAGATTTCTCTCTGCACCACCACTATTAAAGATACAGTGGCTAAGGACATGGGAGAGATCCTTTTCTGTGGCTGCTCCCACACTATATAACAGTATCACATGAGAGGCTAGCTTGGTTCCCTCTGTAAACTCTTTTCAGCATCAAGTAAATACCTATTTATTTAAACAGCCATTTAATCTTTAACTGGGTGTGGCAGAAGTGGGGTGAGCTGTGCCTTAAGCTTTTGTTTTATATGTATTTTAAACTGTTTTACATATTTGAATACAATTTTCTGTTTGTGTGTGTTATGGGCCTTCAAGTTACCTGTCAACTTATGGTGACCCCATTAATTTCCCACAGGTTGTTTTGCCAGTTCCTTCCTCTGAAAAAAGCCCACAACACCTGGTATTTGTTGGCAGTCTCTCATCCAAATTTAGATGGGATCTGATGCCTTTAGGGAATTTAGGCCATTAATAAAAACACAGTTAAAACAATATATTGTATAAAGATTTTGTTTTGTTTTTCTAAAACATTAAATTGTCTACTTCATTTTTAAAAAACCTTTTATAAAATATATTATTTTAACTGTATTTTGTTTTAATCTTATACTGTGAGCTGTTTCTGGCCTCATATTAGAAGAGTGGCAGGCTATTCAATCAATCAATCAATCAATCAGTAGCAGTAGAACATTTTCTACTTATGCAGAAGGTCCCAATTTTCAGTCTCTGACCTCTCTAGTGAAATTCATCAGACCAGAGCAAAAAACTCTGCTAGAAACCTAGAAAGTGCAAGTCAGAACAATGGACAGTCTTTGTGGATGGGCAAAAATCCTGATCTGAAAATGTAGAGCTGTCCTTATGACCTTGTGTGAATTTTACAAAACTACCTTGCCAAACAATTGGAAGTCTCAGACAGCTATGCTAATACTTAGGACTAACATCAGTATGAATCAATAGCAGTTTTCATACTGAAGCTCACCTGTCTAACAAAGGAGACTGTCAAATTGTTAATCCACTGATTCCAAAACCACATGCTTTTTATGCAAATAAAAAGCACTGATCACAACACAGGGAGTGGTGTAAAACGAATTTGTTTTGTCTGGAGAGCACAGCAGCAGGAAGCTCTCACTTTTTGGGACACGTATAGCACAGGCTGCTGTCACACTGCAGGATTAATGAAGTTTGAGACTGCTGTAACTGCCATGGCTCAATGCTGGGATCTCTAGTTCTATTAGATATTTAGCCTTCTCTGTCAGAGAGCTCTGGTGCCACAACAAACTATGTGTGATAAGTATTTTTGAGACTGGAAAAAGCATTCTATTGAGAAGTTTGTTAAAAGTAAAACCACGAGGGGAAAAGAATATTTTGTTGCACTGGATTCTAAACTATATCACAAGAGAGGCTGGTGTCACAAATCGCGCTTTGGAAAATACACTTAGTTCAAGTCTGCCTGCTGGGCATCACAAAGCCAATCAAATCTGACAAGAGGCCTGTAGAACAAACCAGTAAGGGGAGGGGGGATGTGCAGGCAAGTAGTCCAAAGGAACACTTCCACACTTCACAGTTATAACACTATGGCTGCTCTGATACTGCAGAAATAAACCACTTTGACGCCACTTTAACAGCCATGACTCAGTCCTATAGAATTCTGGGATTTGTACTTTTGTGAGATATTTGCCTTCCCTGTCATAGATCTCTGGTGTCCCAACAAACTACAAATCCAAGAATTCCATAGTACTGAGCCATGGAAGTTAAAGTGGTATCAAACTGCTTTATTTCTGCAATGTGGTAGCAGCCTATGCCACAGCTGCAACCAATGGTTTGTAATTTGGAAAGGCATTAACACTCTCTGAATGAGAATTCTAAATACTTTTCCCCTAAACTGCCAATTCCAGGGTCCTACAGGATGGAACCAAGGCAGTCAATGTGTAATCATAGTGTTATATTTGTGCAGTGTGAAAAGGGCAAAGGAGCCATTACCAGGATCAGATCTGTGTTAGCTAAGCTTGGAAGGATATCTTTCACAAGTTGTCTCTCCTGGTTGTTTCCAGCAGTCAGCCTGTGTGCAATCCCATCTTTTCTGCAAAAGCCAATTGAGAAGCAGGAACAGTTGGGACTGGTCTAATTGTGCTACAGATGTGTACCTTTCCACTTAGCCACTCTCCAAACACTTATACTTGTGACTTTGGCTGCATTTGCTGTCTTATAAGAGCACAACAGCTTGGGTACTGTTATATGACTGAGAAGGAAAATAAAGTAAAATCTCATGAACTGGTAGCATAAAGCTTTCATGGGAAATAATGATTGCCTAATATCTCCAGAAACCTTTTAAGCTCTCTCTTCTGGTATAAAGTGTTCAGTTTACATTTTTCATGACTTTATGAAAAATAGGGATAGAAACTGTGTTTTTAACAAAAGCATTTATTTTAGATGGGTGGGGATCTATTATTATTATTGTTATTGTTATTATTATTATTATTATCCTTTATTTATTTAGCGCTGTAGGTTTACACAGTGCTGTACATATAAACTTATAATTAGATGGTTCCCTGCCTCAGGCTTACAATCTAAAAAACACGACACAAAAGGAGAAGGGAAAGGTGATGGGGAAGGGTATCAGGTCCGGTGGTTCTTCTCTCCCTCTGAGGCCTGGACCAAGGCAGATGGACCAGAGGGAGGGCTCGGCTTCATAATGATCTAGATTGTATATGTCTAGTATTTAGTGTGACCAGGTGAAATAAGGGACAGGGCTTCTGTATTGTTAATGATTGTTCAGAAGTGGCTATTTTATCAGGTTACAAGTGACACCATTCTGTGTAAGTAGGTAGCTACCTACCTCTCTTTGGTATTCCTTCATAAAAGGTTTCCCAGGTTTCTAAAAAGATTTCTATTGTATTTCCTTTAATCAAATTTGTTATTTTTTCCCCCATTTCCACAATTTCCATTAGTTTGCCCACCCATTCCAAACAGTCTGGCAATTTGTTTGTTTTCCAGTGTCTTGCCAGGACTATTCTATCTGCTGTTACTAAGTATCTAATTAGATTGCAATTTTTCACATTTATCTTCTTCATTTATCATGTTTAGCAAATATACCTCTTGGTTCAGTCAGTTTGAATCTTAAGATCCTTTATGTCCATTTGATCATTTTGAACCAGAATTTCTTAACTTTCTCATAGCTTCATAACACGTTAAAAAAATGAACCAATTTGTTTTCCACATTTCCAGAAAATATTATTAACCCTTTTATATATTTTGCCAATTTTTCTGGAATGATATACCATATATACATAATTTTATATAGCTTATATTTAAACTATATAGATTGTTGTTGTGTGCCTTCAAGTTGTTTCTGACTTATGGTAATGATAACACCATCCATTTTCTTGGCAATATTTGTTCAGAGGGGGTTTGCCTTTGTCTTCCTCTGAGGCTGAGAGATTGTGATTTGCCTAAAGTCACCTGGGGGCTAAACAGACAGGCAAAAAGATGTGCTTTCAGGCTGGCTTGAAGGCATAGCATTTAGATGACACGTGCCTTGAAGTCAGCGGAAAAGTGCCCTTATGCAGAGAAAAGCTGTTTCAAAAAGAAGCAGCTTTTTTCCACTTCTTCCTGGCTTAGAGCCATGTCATGTGGTCATGGCATGAGCACTCCAGCTGCCTTGGGAGCTGCCGGTGAGGTTGGTGGGCTTTCAACGTGGCTTCGGAAAAGGCAGCTTCAAGACACTTTTTCCTGCCCATCTGTTTCACTCCCCAGTTTCATGGATAAGTGGGGAACTGAACTCTAGGCTCCAGAGTTGCAGTCCAACACTCAAACTTCTTTGCCATGCTAAACTGTATGAACAAATAAATTTTAGTCCCTTTATCCAAATATTTTTCCATTGGTGCATTCTGATATTGTGCCTCAAATTCATTGTCCAACTGATCATATATTCTTTAACTTGTTAATCTTCAATATCAAACCTACATAGTAGCTTATCCATTTTACTAATCAGGTAACAGTCATCTGTAAATAGCAACTTTTCAAATTCTCACTTTTCACTTTCATATTATTTATTCCACATATCTCCTCTTACACTTTCTCTTAGTCCATAATATGACAAGCAATTTAATTTAATCCCTTCTCTTCCTAGTTCTTGCTTCTAAATTTAACCCCTTCTCTTCCTAATTCTTGCTTCTAAATTTAACCCCTTCTCTTTCTAGTTCTTGATTCTCCTTAATTTTACAGCCCTCTGATTCTTTCTTCATTATGTCTCCATATAAGTTGTCCAATTAACTGCTCACAATTCACACTTACAAAAGGCTTCTTGCAAAACTCCCTTGTTTCATAATATTAAAACACACAGAGAGACTGTAAATGCCTATTCCAAAAATGAGCAATTTCTTGTCTCCATTACTTCATTAAAGAGGCTTATTTGGTTAATCTAAAGAAAATGCAAGGAAGTGACTGGAATTGTCTTTGTTTAACATTTCAAACAATGAAAAAGTTGTATCAAGTCTTATGCTTGCAAAGATAGACAAGTCCTTCTTGAATATGAAGTTCTTCCTTATTGTTTCAAGTTATTTAAAAAGCTGTACACATTCTTTCTTATCACATGCTCATTTGTCATTAGGAGCAGTAGCCCTGGTAACCATGAATGCTATAGAAACATTTGACATAAACCCTGGGTGGCATTTAGAATTTTCCATGCCATTTACTGGAACTCATGTGAGATGGTGCCAACTGTCTGATTTTTGGAACCACCAAGTTACCTCAAGTTGCTATCACACAGACTACAGCATATCAGTTAGCGGTTTGATAATACTGCTCTTGCATTGCCTCGCCTATTGGATGCATGTCATGTTGAGAAAGCTGTGGCAAGCAGTTCTAACTGGCATACCTCCCAAGGCTTAGACCTGATTAGCTGAAAATGAAGTGCTTTGCAGAAACTGTAAAAAAGCACTGGGAAAACAAAACAAAAATGGACTCTTGGGATCTGTTCATGTCCACCTGTGCTCATACACCTGTATTTGCTTTTGTATATGCAAAATAAAGGCTATAGTCAGAGGAGCCAACAATATGCTCTGAATACTTAATTTTCCCAGAAACTCTTCCCACGTTTCCTGACAAAGGTAAAGCAATTTAGGAGAAAAGGCAACTAAAAAGAAAGATGTAAAAAATCAAGCATAGTACGAAGAGAACATGTACATAGAATTTTTTTCATCATGACTCAATTCAGGAAGCCCATGAATGGAGAAAGACTCCATAATTCATAGGCACTCTCTACATGTAGTGGAACCCTATAAATCCTGTTGGGCAGTTATGGATACATAACGTACAGTTACACATTTCAAGTGCTGCACATTCATAATCCGTATGTACCCCCTACTTTACAAGCTCTATCACATCTGGATTGAGGAGATTATCACATGGGGAATGGGATGTCATTGCCTTGCCCATCCTTCTCATGCGATTGTGGGAAGGACTTTCATACAACATTGTGTTTATCTGGACATTGTCCTGTTCAGAAAATGTGGGAGACATTGATAGCACTAAAGCCTTTTAAATGACATCGCACTGATCCTGCCATTCTCTTGTCACTGAAGTGGCATTGCCCCAGTATTTTGCATTAACTGGCTGAATCCACTACATAGCACTGCAGTTATTGTGCTACATAGTGAGTAAGGGTCATACAGATTTGACCTGTATTTTCTACATCACAAATAACAATTTATGCACAAAAATGATGAAATTTTTGCACAAAAATGTAAATTTTAGACAGAAACCCCCCCACCCCTCTAACTACAGCATTTTCTGCCCAGTGCAGAAAATGCTGTTTTCTGTGGAAATAAATAGCACGTGGACAAAGTCTCCATGCAGAGTAGGCTTTGAATTGTCTTTGAAAACTCTACAGTTTTTGAAGACATTTTTGCAGCAGGAAGAAGAATGTGAAAATTACTTATTGCTTCCTTCAAAAACAATTCATCCATTGAATTATCTTTGAAAACTACAGTTTTTGAAGACATTTTTGCAACAGGAAGAAGACTGTGAAAATTACTTTTTGCTTACTTCAAAAACAATTCATACCTACATTTTATTGTTCCTCATCTAGTCTATGGTCATTAGCAGACCGCATTTAAGAATTTCTACCATTTCACTTGGGACAGAATATAGTACAACTCTAAATCCTACAGTAGCTTGTCACCAGAATACTGGTGACATTGGACAGTATCCAGTGTTCAACATCCACTGAGAGAAAAGCAGAATTTATCACAAATTGGAAGTAGATGATGTCCCCTCCTGCCACATTCCTCCATGAAACTCCAAACCTGATCTGGATGACTAGCAAATCTTTGAAGCTGGTTTTTATTTAGTGTTGTGGCCTATAGGAAGAGGGTTCAGTTGTGCAGGCACTGTAGCACTAGAGTTAAAGTTAGTACATTCCAAACCTCTGAATAAGCTTGCTTGATGGTTTTATGAAGATTTTAAGCAAGAACAGGGGTAAGGTGGAACCTCACAGGGGATTAAAGTGAAAATGCCAATAGATCAGAGAGGAGTCCCTCAGCTTCACCTTCTCAAAAACAGTTATCAAAATATGAAAATAACTCAGAATTTGGGGAAATTACCCTTTTTCATTACAGCTACAAGTATTTCCTAGTCATGTGGCTACATTACAGCTCTGGTAGAACTACTGTAATGCTGTCTTAACCTCTTATGATTCTAGCAACCTCTCCAGAAGGTCAATGGCCTCAAAAGTTATGGAGATGTTCAGGAGAATTGAAAGGATTGAGTTGATCAGGAAATCTTAAATTCCAAATAGGTCACTCTTTTTATAAATACAAATATTGAACCTGATGATGTAACAGGTTATAGGAAGCATGTGTGTTATAAAAGACTCTTCTCCATTTTGGTTTGCCTTTGGTTTATCATTGAATCGATCTGCAGTATGCTGTACAAGGAGCAGTCCCCTGAACTGGCACAGCTGTTGAGTGGTACATTTTTCTAACAGCCTACTTGTGCAAGTCACAGTTCATTTATTCATTCAGAGGAGAGACATTTTTATCACTCTAGATTGTTCTATGGAAAATCAGTATGAAACTTTTCTTATTATGCCTGGCAAAGCCAAAGATTTATTGAGGTGACAAAAATAAGGAAGCATTTGTTGGCAGAAAGCAAATGGAAATGCTTTGGATGAGGGGAAATGATTCTGTTTTTCTAGTGATTGGGACATTTCCTACCTTTATATAAAAAAAGTAATTTTCATTTCTATCTCTCTTTCCTCCCTCCCACATTGCCATAGCACACTGTACAGTTGATTTTACTTTCTCTCTCTCTCTCTCTCTCTCTCCCTCTCTCACTATATATTTATCTGAATGCATAGGGCAATTGGACATGTCAGCTATGGGATTCCAGGGGTTATAACCCCCCAAATATGACCTATTTACAAACATAATTACTCCATTACTGGTTAGATAATTAAAAACTTAAAATCTTTTCTTGTGACAAGCCATTGGCTGAGGAAAAATCATCCAAGGGCATAGCCAATGACAGCCAGAGCCCAAAATGGCTGGAAATACCTTTCTTAGTCTCCTCCTGTCCCTGATTCCTTCTCTTTCTCTCTCTCTCCCCGTTTTTTGTTCCCTCACACAAATGTTCACACTCTCTGGTCAACCCCACACAATGAAATTATGATGGGAGATGTCACATGGCTTGTCTACACCAGGGAAAATCTCAACTGAACTCAACCCAAAGGCACTGCTGGTAGTCTTCATGATGTATGGCTATTTTTGGCAAGATACCATGGTTTTGGGGCTTTAACCTGACTTTGTCCTGAGCTAAGCAATTGGGGGGGGGGGGGAGTGTTTCCAAGAAACCCTGGCATGACTTTTGGTTCTTTTGCTGTATGGAAAGCTGGATCAGGTCCAGTTTGGCCTAATCCATTGTCCACATGCCAAGAGAAGTGCCAGTCCCCTTCTTTGCTTTGAACAGTGCAGGTAAAGGGGATTGCCTATTTTCAGAGCAGCCACTTGCAGGCAGGAGCTCTTACTAAATCCTGCCTGGCATGCCACCATTTTTGCAGAGGATAGAAATGGGCACCTGGATGTGGCATCAACAAGGAGTCTAGCTACCTGTTTCTGTCCTCAACAGAAATGGCTGTGAAATGGACACGCTTTACATGGAGCTCCTGTCTGAGTGGAAGCAGCAGTGGGAGCTCTGAGAACCGGCCACCACTTCTGCAAACTTGCCATTAAATCAGCTCTTTGAGAGAGCCTGGCCATCACCTTTACTCCTTCTGAGGTCTGATCAGGACACCTATGTGATCAATGGGGGTGGGGGGCAGGTAGAGGGAGAAAAGACAGAGGTTGAAAGATAGGTTGGTGGGCATACCTTTTCATAAAAGTAATTTGGTTTAAACCCGGGTTTAAACCAACCTTGTTTAAACCAGCCAACCCTGGGAAAAAAGCATGCCACTGAGATATAGAATTTAGAAATTTCATAATTGATTGTGATAATAAAAATCATTAAAAAAATAGAACAAGGCACACACACACACAGAGAGGGAGAGAGAGAGAAAGAAAGAAATTGGTCATGCTGGCTGGGGAGTTCTGGGAGCTGTAGTGCAAAAAATAACTTTTCCAAGTTCTTCTGGGATAATCTTCATATAACTGTGGGTGGATCAGATCTCCCTGCCTTCTGAAGCTCTCAGTTCAGCCCCAAAATCTGCCCTAGAGGACTTGAAGTTTGAAGGACATCACAGGGAGGAGGGGGAAGAAATCTCATTGTGCAGGCAGAAGTTCACTCAGAGATGTCACCAAGCTGATTCACTGAGTTGTTTTGATGATAGATTTCCCATTTTACTGGCATCATACAATTATATTGCTGAGACAAAATATGAGAATAGTAACAATCTTAAAAATACCAGTACATTATCTAAATCTTAACTGAACCTCTTTTGAGTCTGAAAACTTGGAAGGGAAATCTCATGAGAAAAGATTTACAGGAAATTCCTCCCTTCAGTTCTGCCAAAAAAACAGAAGCTTAGCATTAAATGTGCTTTTAAGCAGCAGCAGCAGTAGCAGCAGCAGCAGCAGCCTGGCACCCACACAACAAGCTGAACCCAGAAGTTCAAAGGAGCATTTAACTCATTTAAAGACTGATGAGTAAACAGTCAAGCTTTTCTAAATATCCTAAATGTTTGGTTCAACATTTTTATGTTTGGAATAGAAAGACCACACTGATCATTATCTCAGTGTTTTTTTTGCCAGCGTGCGAAGCGATGATGCAAATGGGAATGGAACAGCCCCCTTTCCTTTGATAATGATGGTATTTGCCACAAATGTTTTCAACAAACTTAAGTGCTCAGTTGCTGTGAACAGAATATGCTGCAGCTATTTTCAGGAAGAGAACAGTATCTTTCATCTTTAAAATAGGGATAGTCAAAGAGTGGCCCTCCAGATTTTGTGCTGGGCAGCAGCTCCCATCTCCTCTCAACATTGGGTTTGCTAGCTGGGGCTTCTGGGAGTTACAGTCCAATAACATCTGGAAGGCCACATGTTTCCCATCCCTGTATTTTTTTTTTTAAAAAAACACACCTTTGTGAAGAAAAATCAGGGAATTCCAAGGACATGGAGAGAAGGTAGGTTTACATATCAGTACAACATTGAATTGTATTTGCTGCCAGTATGCTTCTGAACTGAATTCAGCAACCCGGCAATGGCATTTAAAGACTTAAATGGTTTGGGGATCTTGATACTTTGAAGGAGTGCCTCTTCCTACATATGGCTGCCTAAGGTCTGAGGTCTGGTAGAAAGGTTTTCATCTGTGTCCCATGAGTCAGGGCAATATGTTGTCAGAAGATGTGAGAGAGGGCCTTCTCTGATGAAGCAACAGTTATGGAATACCTTCCCCTACAGAGGGTAAATGTGGTGTAGTGGTTTGAATTTTGTACTAGGACACTGGGAGACTAAGGTTCGAATCCCAGCTCAGCCATGGAAACCCACTTGTTGACCTTAGGCAAGTCATACTTTCTCAGCCTCAGAGGGAGACAAAAGCAAACCCTTGGCAAACTGCCAAGAAAACCCTATGATAGGTTCACCTTAGGGTTGCCATAAGTCAGAAATGACTTGAAAGCACCCAACAAAAACAACATGTTAGACCCATGGGAGAGGTCTTCCATCACCCCATCTCTTTTGATATCAGAAACTTAATAAAGCCTAGGCTGGGTGACACTTCCATGATCCTGATGCGAATGTCATTAGTGTAAAGTATCCTCAGCATGTAAGCTAGCATAAGGAATTTCATGAAGGCCCCTGACCTTGATTGATCTGTTCCGGACATTCTGAGGAGGTGAGGAGACCCAGATCCAAAGATCACTGGGTTGTAGATTTAATATAAACAAGGCATCAGCAATCTTGTGTGCTAATCCTCTCTGGCTGGAAATGTGTGACCATCATTGCCCATTCACACCTCAGTGTTATCACCTTAGAAAGCTACTTCTAAGCATCTTTGAACATTTCCAAAGTACTTCAAAACCGATTTCAAAGAATCTTAAGACCTTTTGGTCTTTTCAATACCTTAGAATCTGCCCGCAAGGCATAGATTTACAGTACTATAAATATGGGTGCCTTTTCATTGTGTATTTGACTTGGTCCAGAAGCAAGCAGAACACTGTCAGTTTGCTTGATTTAGCACCTCAACAGCTCGCTCATCCCCATGTTGAGGGAGCTGTCTGGAACCTCTATTTCATCCAGGACCCCAGCAATTGGAGACAAGATCTGTTCAGGTGTTATATAACCATGAGGGATGCCTAACTTCTATCCTACCCTTCTACCCTCCTGCCTCTGGAGTGCTATATACCTCTAGATTTGCTATACATAGAGATTGGTCCCCCTCAGGGTAAGTTACTCAGCCACCCTTTGAGCTGAAACATAATTCCTCTAACTAGGACTGTTCTTCCCAGGACAGGTCTGCCTTCAGGGTAACATACAAAAACAACAACGCAGAGGCTCAGTTAGTGCCTACATTGTTGTCATTCCAGTGCCAGGTGAAAACACGGCTGTTTATAAAAACTTTGGGGGCCTAACTTATTTCATGCAGATCCACCCTTGCAAAAAGGAAAGGCTCTGGTAGTTTCTGAAGTGCCTATTAATGTACCTTCAGGAGAGTGCTTGGCTAAGTACACTGTCAAACGTGAAGCCAAACTGGCTTCAATATCAGATGGTGGCTTGTGTTTTCCTTCCAGAGTTATGGACAGCAGGTCTGCCTTGGGTTTTAAAAAGGGCAATTTGGGGTATCTTTCTGAGTAAACCTTTCAGTTTCCTGACAAGGGGGAGGGCTGAGCTAAATCTAGGAGAAGATAGGAATGGGCCAGTGGTTCTAGTAGTATTTGAGTGGCATCCTATTGTATCTTGTTTTTGAAGTTTGCTTCTAGGATGGCTAATGCAAACCTACATACATGCCCAATGACTAAATTGGTCAGTCTCTGTGCAAAAGAATAAAGGGACACAACTTTGACATTAAGAAAGTAAAACGAAAGAGACCCTAGGGGACCTTTTAATCTTCTCGACATGATTAGTTTTCTCCTTTATTCAGAAAGGTAACATAACAAAATGAAATAGACTAAATTAAAGCATCATGAGGGTGTTTGTTTCATTGTTGCCTTTGAGCCATTGCAAGGTATAAAACAGCTGCAGTGTATTATCCCCATTTCTGAGAAATAGACAGTTAAAAATAATGGCAATTTTCTTCCTTTCACTTCAGAATCTTAACCAAGTATCTTGTAGGACGTTTAAAGCACATTTGGAGGAGTCTGTAAGAACTGTGAAGTATATCATGATGCCTGTAGCTTGGACAGCTGCAAGGTGCAAACTAGAATTGTGATGACTATGAAATCTTGCCAGAGATTTTTTTTTTTTTTTTCCAGTGTGAGAGGCCGTTGGGAAGAAAAGCATCATATGCAGCCTTGGCGTGTTTGGCAAAGAAACATTCATATCATTTGCTGCTGAGCAACAGATGCTACCAAATCATGACAAAATCACTCAAAGGTTCTTTTCCAAGTATCTTGATATTGCCATTCTGGCTTTCAAGGTCAGAAGACTTTCCTTCTCTCATAACTAAGGGCCAGTACAAATGGTGCACCATCCACATGCTCCCTAACCACAGGACCATGCCAGCCTCATGGTGGCCTCCCATCCACACGGGGGCTGCCATGATGCCAACCGCACCACTTTAGGCAGCTCCTTTTCGGCGTGCACATCATTTCCGCAGCAACCAACTGGCCATGGGAATGATGCCGAGGAGAAAGGGGCCATGGCTGTGGCTGTTGGGATGTCTGAGGGCATGAGGTATGTGGTGAATTGATGAGAATGGTGGTCTGAACATAATTCAAAGGAAAATATCAGAATACTGCAGGAGGAGAACCACTGTGGCAATTATTCTAGTTGCTCTTGTTATTTTTGTTGTTGTGTGCCTTCAAGTCATTTCTGACTTATGGTGACTCTAAGGCAAACCAATCATAAGGTTTTCTTGGCAAGACTTTTTTCAGAGGAGGTTTGCTATTGCCTTCTCCTGAGGTGAGAGTATGTGACTTGCCCAAGATCATTCAGTGGGTTTCATGGCCAAGCAGGGAATTGAATTCTGGAACCTTATCGCACACATTTTGATAGCCGATCTGGGGGCATGGGCAGGGGATACCTGGGGACATGTGTTGCTGAGGGAGAATGGATTTTACCACACACCAAACTGTCCCCAGGTCAGCCCCATTCTATCGCCCCACCCCAGGCTGGCACCAGACCTGTCCCAATCAGTACTGAAGCATGTTCATTTGCTCCACAAGAAGCTTCCTGGAGAAGCAAAAGGATGTGCCTCAGTACTTATTGGGGCCAGCCTGGTGGGGGTGACGGAATGGGGGCAGCCTGGGGACAGTTCAGTGTGCGGTAAAATCCATTCTCTCTCAGCAATGTGTGTCCCTGAGCATTCCCTGCCCTTACCCAGATCAGTTACAAAAATGCATGCGAGAAGCTCCCTGGTCTCTAGACCCAACTATGGAGCTTATCACATGAACTTTAAAACCAGCTCAAGCCTCCTGGGCTGCAGCCAGGACACACGATGGAGTTGGGGATTATCACATGCTAAATTGCGACCTAATCACTGCCCGCCATCAGTGTGGGTCCCAGACATGCTCTGCCAGCACTTTTTAGAAGCTGGATGGTGGGTGGAGCATGGCGATTTAGCATGTAATAATCCCTGCCTCCATCCCACATCCCAGCTGCAGCCTGGAAGGCTTGAGCTGGTTTTAAAGTCCATGCGATAAGCTCCTATATTTATTTCTGCATATGTGTATATATGTGTATGTGTGTGTATGTGTGTATGAGAGAGAATTTTAAAAAAAGGAAGGGAAAGAGAACTGAATTTAGGATCAGGGTTAATGTTGTTTCAGGTGGGGTCAAAGTAGCCAGCTGAACAAGATGATGATGGTGATGATGATGATGATGATGATGATGATGATGGTTAACTTTTATTTGTATAGCACTGTAAATTTGCACAGTGCTGTACATACAATCTTTTAATTAGACGGGTTCCCTGCCCTCAGGTTTACAATCTAAAAATACACAACACAAAAGGAGAAGGGAAAGGTGGTGGGAAAGGGGATGAGGTCCAGTGGTTTTTCTCTCCCACTGGGGCCTTGACCAAGGCAGATGGACTGGAGGGAGGGCTTGGGTTCTTAATACATTGATAAAATGAGACATCCTGGGGCAGACGGCACAATCCTGGGAATGCTTCCCCAAACAATATAGTCTATAACTCAGTTTTGAACCTAGTTAGAGAAGTGATGAGGTGCACATGTCAACAAGAAGGTTCCAGGAGTGAGGGACAGTAAGTGAGAAGGGACGAATCTGGGATGGGGCAATGGAAATCATAGGCTGGGACAGGAGACTTTGACTACCAGAATGGAGGGTACGAGAAGGAATTCAAGGAGAAAGAAGTTCAGATAAATAGGAAGGGGCCAGTCCATGGAGGGGTTTGAAAGTCAACAACAAAAGCTTGTACTGGATGCGGAAGGGAAAGGGAAGCCAATGAAGGGAGGATGAAAGAGGAGAAACTTGGTCAAAGCATTGAGCAGATGTGATAATACATGTAGCTGAGTTCTGGACAGAGATTAAAGGATGGAGGTGAGAGTGAGGAAGCCCTGTCAGAAGAAGGTTACAATAATCTAGTCGTGAGACCACTAGGGCATGGACCAGAGTCTTGGCAGTAGAGGCTGAGAGGAATGGACAGATTTTAGCAATGTTGTAAAGAGAGAATCTATAGGCCTTGGCAATGGTCTGAATCTGGGGAATAAATGACAGAGAAGAATTAAAAAATGAAACCAAGACTGCGGGCTTGCTGAACCGGTTGAATAAAAGTGTAGTCAACAGACACAGAAAAGGAGTATTGGGGGGTGGGCTTAGGTGGGAAGACAAGAACCTCTGTCTTAGACATGTTGAGCTTTAAGTGCCAATGCTGCATTCACTGAGAGATGGCAGCCAGACAAGATGAAACTTGCTGTTCAAGCCCCAGCGAAAGGTTGGGGTGGAAAGATACAGCTGAGTGTCATCGGCATACAGATGATAGGAGAAACCAAAAGAACTGATGAGTTTGCCTAGGGACAATGTGTACAGAGAAAACAAAAGGGGACCCAGGACAGAGTCATGGGGAACTCCAAGAGATAATGGAACAGAGGAGGAAGTCTGGCCACCCGTGACCACTGCAAAAGATCTATCTGACAAGTAAGATTTAAACCAGTCAAGAACAGAGATGGAGAAGATCATGACAACCCTCTCTCATACTCACTCTTTAAAGCACTTTAACATGGTTTCTTTTGTCTAAATTACATATAAAAGAAGAACAGTAGTTGTGTTAGTCCATAAGTACCAAGGAAAATAAAACAAAGCCTCAAACCAATCTGAAGAGGGCCCAAAAGGGGGAAAAAACCCAAAAAAGTTTCTTAGTTTGTTTAAAAATCTCTTGTTATTATTTAAAACTCATTGAAAATAATGGCTGGAATTCTGTTGGGCAGATACAAATGCATAATTTAGAGTGATGCACTCATGACTGTTTCATATTCAGAAACTCTACATAGCCCCAAGTTTAGGGGATACATAGGCTGTGTTTACATTGCAGAATTAATACAGTTTGACACTGTTTTAAATGCCTAGGCCCAGTGCTATGGAATTCTTGGGTTTATAGTTTTGTGAGATATTTAGCCTACAACAAACTACAAGCCCCAGAAATCCATAGGATGGAGACATGACAGTTACAGCAGTGTCAAAGTGGACTAATTCTAAAGTGTGGCAGCAGCACTAGAGGCTGTGAAGGTACCCTGATCCCCACTTATCAGGCAGCAGCCACTGTGATCAATAGAAGTCTCTTCCCCTGTCGATTGGGAGTAGCTGTCTCTCATGGGCAATTTCTGGCATGAGGGAGAAATGTGAATGTGAAAGGATTCCATCTGTCACACCAGAGATTCTTTATGGTGGGGTGGGAATAGCAGTCAGTTGTTTTGCAGTCAATAGGGGAACAGACCACAGTAGACTGTAGCAGTTGCTTCCCAGAAAGTATGGATTGGGGTGATTAAGACAGGATTCACTGTGTAGCACTGCAACTACAATGGCTACACATTCATAATTCCCCAACAAGATTCCAGCCAATGTGTATATTGACTACAAAAGCTTATGCTATTTTCAAAAAAACCAATGGGCAAAGTGCCACAGACTTTTTGTACTTGTTTTTAGGTTGATTGAGATACATTCCCTGAGTGTGACAAAATTGTTGTTGTTCCTTTGAAAGATATTGCAGATTTTATTTATATTACCGGTTGAGTTTGTCTTATCTGAAATGTTTGGGTTTGGGATTTTGGTTTATGGATTTTGGAATATTTGCATATACATAATGAGATATCTTGGAAGTGGGACCCAAGTCTAAATATGAAATTAATTTATATTTCATATAAGCCTTATACACACAGCCTGAATATAATTTTATACATAATATTTTTAATAAATTTGTGCTTGAAACAAAGTTTGTGTACCCTGAACCATCAGAAAGCAAAGGTGTCATGGTTTTTGCCATCCATGTGCACAATTTTAGAATATTTCAGATTTCAGAATACCAGATAAAACATACTCAATCTATAAATGCTAAGGAGACTCTTGACCTACCCAGTTTGGTCTTCTTTACACTTTTGTAGCATCTTTAGTGCAAGTGTGTGCTTGCATTTTGTTGATCTAAAGAAAGTGAGTGGAGCTAGGATAAAGAACTAAGCCATTCTGTGAAAGCCACAGGCCCTTTAAAGCAGGTGTAACCTGTTATTTTTAATAGGTGAAAATAAGGACACATGTATGACTTCATAAGATGTGTGACTGAATTATGTGAGGGTGTGATGGAAAGGTTATGTTCAAGTGCAGAGGTTATTAATAAGGAAGAACACATAAAATTGTACTGTTTTAAGTAGAGAATACTCTGGATTTAGGTACAGAATTCTAAAAACAAAAATAAATATAACAGCATATACCTGCATGTAGCATGATTATAGATATTATAGTAAAGTCAAACAGATCCTGCTCAGCATGACAGTTTGCCCCTCAGGTTCACAATCACTGCATGAGCTCAGTGTTCACACCCACCCCATTTGCCCAATATACATTATATACCAGATTCATAGATATTTCAGCTTCTCAATAAATCTCATGTGGTCACCTTGAGATAATCACAGCCTCTCAGTCTAACCTACTTCAGTGTACTGTTAGACTACAAAGACTAGTGGAAGTGGGGAAAAATACTGTACAGTGCTTTCACATACAGGGAATAAATAGTATAGCATTGTTTCAGATACACATAATTTAGAAAAGCATGTTTGGCATAAAAAATCTGAAGCATTCCTGTGGCCTTTTAGCATGTTACACAGGCTACAATCTGTACGCTTGAGAGTAAGTTCCAGTTAATTCAATGGGGCTTACTTCTTTTTAAAAAATTCTTTTTATTAATCAGTGAATCCAATTTTGGTAAAAAGGTGGGATATTAATTATGAATCCCATAAATAAATAAATAAATAAATAAATAAATATTTTTTAAAAACCATATAAATCATACCAATAAAAAAATATTTAGTTATACACATAACATTTAAAGGCAATTCTGAATTCTAATTTAAAGCTAAACTAAAATGTCCCCTCACTCCCTTAACCTCACAACTTATTGTCCCTGTTGATGTTGTGTGCCTTCCAGTCATTTCCAAGTTATGGTGACTCTAAGGCAAATCTATCATGGAGTTTTCTTGGCAAGATTTGTTCAGAGGAGGTTGGCCAACATTAAAATATTTAACGCAATAAACCATCAGTACAAACCAATTAAACATAACTAACATAAACTAAAACTGAATTCCCACTTCCCTAACTTAAGAGATCAATATATTTAATTTTTCTCAATTGTACAATTTTATTTAAATATCACCTCTGATTGAACAAATAAAATTTCTTTAACCTTCCAAATCTGCAACAATGATCTTCTCCTCTTTCCCCTAAGGTGAACACTATTCAGAACTCATTCTGCACCAACATTGCATGTTGATATTATGCACAGGAAACAGCATTGTCTGTGCAGAAAGTATTCCTGTGAAGAGATAAAATTTTCTGTGCAGAAAATGTTTCCTATGCAAATCACACAAATGCAAATTTGTGTGTAAAATGTTCCCTATTACAGCATTTTCTGTGCAGGAATGCCCCCCCCCCCAAAAAATAATGTTTTGCATAGAAATATTATTTTATGGGCAGAAAATGTTTTCTGTTCAGAAAATAATTTTTTGTTTGTGTCTTTGTGCAATACAACCATGTGAATTTTTTCCACAACATGCGGAGATTCTTGTTAGTCTCGGATTTTTCTCATCAGGGATTCTCAACACTTGAAAAACATGTTTTTCAACCATTTTTGAATATTTTCAAATATACTTTCCATTCCTATTTGCAATGAAGAATCCCAGACTGAATGCTAAACATGTTCTCTGTATGATTTGAGAAAGATAAAAGTGCATAGCTTTGAATATTAATCCTTTATTTCTGTCTAAAACTGTATTTTGGGTATTGCAGAGTGCACATTAGGAAATTCATAAAATATCATTCCAGAAATTGTCACATAGATACTGAAGAAGTCCACAGTGGCTACATGAAATATGAAAAAATATGAACATTATTCCCTGTAGACATGTTGCTAGGGTGACTTGTAACATTTATTGAAGAAATCACCTCAACTCAAAAAATATGTTGGGACCCTGAGAAATCAATATTAACCTTGTTGTTCTTGTTGTGTGCCTTTAAGTTGTTTCTGACTTATGGTGACCCTAAAATGAACCTATCACAGGATTTTTTGGGGCTGAGAATGTATGACTTGCCAATGGTCACCCAATGGTTTTCCATGCCCAAATAGTGAATCTTGATCTGCATTATCATAGTCCAACACACAGAAAGTATGTTATGTATATGAAAGGCAAGCATGGAAATATCATGCTTTAATGAATGGATCCATTGTCAAGGCTGCAGATGTTGCTGTAATTCATTTCCCACCAACTGTTAGCAATTATAAATAATACAGACTATTTCATTTGTACAAAATATGTTCAGTCTCATCAATCTTCCAGAAAGACTGACCATGGCAATGTTTAACAACATCAAGTAATGAAAATATATTTTCAAACAAAATAACAACAACAAAAGGGTTCTTGGCTGGAAAGTGCAATTATTGTTTGTTTTACAGAGAAAATGCTTTTTGGGCAAGTGGCAAGATTCAAATGCATTACAAATCATTCTCTCTGTGTGTATGTATGTGTGTGTGTGTGTGTGGTGGACTGAGCCAAAATGCTCCCCAAAAGACTTGCATATAGCTATAAAGATTCAACTATTCTCAAATCTGCAGTTTTACATTGTAACAGTGCAATCCCAACTGTAAATGTGCCAGCTATAAAGGCATAAATTTGTTCGATCACCAGAAATGACCTTCTGCTAGAAGAATCCCCTTCTGCCAGATGATTTTAGAGATCTGTCCAACAATGTAGGCTCCCAGAAGAGCAGCTCTGGTGGGGGGAGGGGGAGGAGAAAAAAACTGAAGCCAGAGATTATGCCAGATCCAGAATTCCTCCTTGCCATGGATGCAGCCATAAAGTTATCAAAAAGTTACAAAAGGTTGGTGATAATCTTAAGTAATTTCCAGTTTTATGAACCTTGCAGGGATTTGGACACAACACAGCTTCAGTTGGCCCTTGGCCATCTTGACCAATTAGTGTTGGCCTTTAATCAGACATGACACAAAAGAGATGAGAGCAAAAGTGGAGAGGGGAAATGAACTGGATTTGAGGATAGTTGCAGGAATGACTCTGTTTCTCACCACATCTCTCTTTGCTACAGCCTAATGAAATGGTTGCTGGTGAAGACAGTTGAGGGAGGAGTTCAAAATCCACATGATAATTTGTCACTTAAATGTCAAATCACTTTCACAGTTCAGACACAATGCAATTCCTTTGCAATACTGAGGTGTTTTTAGCACTGATTCAGATCCATAACCTCAGAAGTAAATCTGATCTCTTCTTCCTTTCCCATTCTAATTTGGAAAACTTATAAGATCAACATATTCCTCATTTTCAGCTCTAAAGAAGCACTTGATCTCAAATTCCAAAAATTAAAACTGATGCTACTCAATCAAATTTTTGTCTTTACCATAAGAACCGAAGGATTAACAATAAAGTTCCTCTTTAGGATATAGTTCAGCTTGTAAACAATTGTCATGAAAATAAGATCAAATATATTCTAGCTTCACCCCTGTATTTAATATAGGTGACAAACATTTATTACATTTAGTTAATTTGTTGTATCCGACCCCAAAACATAATTTTTCTGTGTAGCTTACAAAAATATCAGTTTAAACAATTTAAAATGTAAATAAATAAAATAATGTGTTCTTAGTGTTCTAAAGCCATATTGAACAAATGAATGATTTAAAAACTTAAGAGTCTAATATTGATTTATTAAGATGCCATCTTTTCTCACTCTTTGTAATTTTCTCAATTCTTTGCTCAGCACTTGTGAAAGTCAAACATATTCTCTTCTGTCCAGCATCAAAGATCAAGTAACTCATTATAATTTAAGCTTTATAAATGTTGGATTTTATATTGGTTCACTTACTTGGATGTTCATGCAAAGGGAACTTCCTGACAGTAAGGACTGTTCAACAATAAAACACACTCTCTTCGCATATGGTGGGGTCTCCTTCCTTGGAAGTCTTTAAACAGAGGCTGGATGGCCATCTGTCAGGTATGCTTTGATTCAGGCCCATAGCTAGGCTGGGGCAACCGGGACACTGCCCCAGGACCCCCAGCCAAAAGGGGCCCCAAAGGAGTCGCAAAACATGGATCCTTTGTCTGCCACAACAGAGGCATCACAAGTGCATGAGCCACACCATCAATGTGTGCCCCATGTAAATTGCGGTGTGCCAAGATGGTGCCCACCATGGACAGTGGGACTCGGGACATTAGGATCCTGAATGTACTTTCTGCCTCAGGGCCCCTAAAGGCCTACATACAGGCCTGCTTTGATTGAGAGTTCCTGCATGGTAGAGAGTTGGACTGGATTGGCCCTTGTGGTTTCTTCCAACTCTATAAATCTATGATCTTGTAGCATCTGTAAGGACTGTTCAACAATAGAACACACTCTCTTCGCATATGGTGGGGTCTCCTTCCTTGGAAGTCTGAAAGAAAGAAGTTGGTAGCATAAGCTTTCGTAGACTCGAGCCTACTTCCTCAGAAGCATGTTTTGAGTGCCAAAACATATATATGCAATTTGTGTCTGAGAATGTCAATTCAAATTCAAAACCTTGTGAGTATGGAGATAAAATGGCAAGTACAGTTTTTATTATAGATGTTGGAGGACAAAGGTAAGAGCAAGACTTTTTCATCCAACCAAGGAGAGTAGATATGAATGTGTATTAGAATATAGTGTAGGAAACAGAGAGGGAATATGATGAATGGGTCAAGTGTGCCCTTATGAGGACAGAGGTTAGATAGCGTTGAAATATGTGTAGTGTGCCAGGAAACCTTTGTGATTTTTTCAGACTAACATGGCTATGTCTTTGGATTCTACCACCTAGGATATTCATGTTGAAGTTCATACTGAGTCACAGCTGAAGTCTGTAGAAAGTCTGTATTTCTAATTCTTTGGCTATATGGGAGACACTTAAATAACAGAATCTTGTGATTCCCACACATTCACACATGGGCTCTCTCAGAGCTTTTTTCCAGTAGCATCCAGTTTAACACCATAAGGCGTGATATATTTATGCTAAGCTAATGGAAGCAAAGTACTCTTTCCTGGCTGAGAAGGTGAACTTATTTAGAAAATCACAGGTTTGGGTTTCATAGTACAGTATGCTTTTAATGAGATTATGTTAGCAAGCCATTAAGAAAGAGACCCAATATGAATTCAAATAATTAGGTTTTTGAAATGTAAGATTATGAGATCTATACTTTAAATTATTGCTATCACCAAAATCAATAACACACTAAATGGAGACTAGCAGTAAAAAAAGAGTGTAATGGGCCAAAGCATTGTATTAGCAAATGGTTTAACAGTGGACAGTGCTGAATATGACAAGTTTCCATAGCACATCACCCATTAACAATGACAGGAGGCAGACCCTTGGGAAGCTTGGTCCTGTTTTTTTTAAAAGAGCTTCTTTAAACCACAGAGCATATTATCCAATAGTGACTATTATATTGCAGCTTTGTAAGGAACTTTTAAGTTCAGAAATGACGACCAGGCTTAGGTGTATTTTTAAGCAATTAGCTAAAGCTAGTGTCAACCTTTTTGTTTCTTTAAAAAATATCAAGGAGAGATCAGCCTAATTGTCTCTAAGGTTTGAAGACTCAGAACTAGTCCTGTGATGCCTTTGAGGATGAAAAAATGACATTTTGGGCAACTAAGATGTTGAGCTCATTAGCTGACATTCTATATTTAAGGTTTAAATTTTTAAATTTTAAGCAATTAGACACAGCTAACATAGAGCTTTCCAGCTTAAAAAAAGTTCAAGGTGAAATAATCTTCCTAAGGCCTAAAGACCCTAAATAGTTCTATGGCATTTTTGAGTGCTAAAAAGCTGAAACATTTTGCTGATAAGGCTTTTTGGATAAGATGTAAGAAATATCTAATCACTCTGTGGGTGGATCCATACTGGGCAAATGTTGCTGAAGGTTGCAGTATTTGTACCATAGGTAAAGGTTTCCCTTGACATGAATGTTTACTCATAACTGACTAGTTCTTTCTTTTGTTTGGAAGAAACAAAAAAACAAAGTTCTTCTCATGCCAGAGCATTCCCAGGACCTCCAGGGAAAAGTCATACTTTTTTTGTTCTTACCCCTTGAGATTTTTTCTCCTAATCTGCTCTGTCCTACAACAAATAAGGGTAACTCCCACCCACTTTTGCTTCAACTGGTGCTGAAAAGGAGTGGAGACAATGGTCTTTGTCTGGATACAGAGTTGGGACAATCTGTTCTGGTGCATTGACCATCTTTGTATTTTCTTCTCTGAGGCTCCATTTGTACTGCAGAAATAATCTAGTTTGATACCACTTTGTCATGGCTCAGTACTATAGAATTTTGGGAATTCTAGTTTGTTGTGTCACAAGAACTCTCTGACAGAGAAGGCTTAACTGTTTCAGACTAGTGGTGTCAGACTAGATTATTTCTATAGTATGGGTGCAGTCTGAATGACAGGGCTTTGTTTATGTGGATTTATTTGGAGGTTTGGAACAGATGTGGGTTTTGAAGCTTTATTATGGAAAGAAATGAATATGGTTTTACAGCACTTTCACTGCACATGCTTATACTTCTTTTTTTTTTTTAAAAAAAAAAAAGTCCTCATAAGGACTTGACTAGCCCAAAGTAACCTTGAGTGAAACTATCTTTATGGTTTTCACACATGCAAATCTAACTTTTTATTTGCATTTATCTACTTTATTTGTATACCTTCTTTCTCACAATATTGGATTTAAACTGAGTTCAGCTGAAGCCTAACTGGTATGTTACCAGTGTAACAATGAAAGTGACTTCTAGTGGCACAGTTCTACTATCTTGGTAATGTATTTGGAAGCAGGAACTAGTCAGATTGGCTTAATGAAGTCATTTCTTCTCACAGACAATTCTTTCATATGAAATAACCATAACATCTGCTGAATACCTTTACAGATGTCACTTGAGCAACATGAGCACTTGAACACTTGAGTGTGTCCAAAGGAGGGTGACTAAAATGGTGAAAGTTCTGGAAACCATGCCCTATGAGGAGTGACTTAGGGGGCTGGGTATGTATACCCTGGAGAAGAGAAGGTTAAGAAGTGATATGATAGCCCTGTTTAACTACTTGAAGGGACGTCATATTGAAGATGGAGCAAGCTTGGAGTGTAGTGGAGTCTCCATCCTTGGAGGTCTTTAAGCAGAGGCTGGATGGCCATCTGTTGGGGATGCTTTGACTGGGAGTTCCTGCATGGCAGGGGGTTGGACTGGATGGCCCTTGTGGTCTCTTCCAACTCTATGATTCTATGATTCTATGAAAAACAGTGATATCACAGTCAAGCCAAACAGGTTACCAGAGTCACAGTTCAAGATGCAGATTCCTATGCAGAGTTAGTTTGAAACTGATGTCGAACTGCTCAACATGTGGATGGTGTTGAGGTTTGTAAGGCAGCACCCTTTATGACTCAACATACAGGCTGCCTCTGCTAGTATGATGGAGACAGGGCAGATATAAGTGGTGGGAATCCTTTTGTGGTCCATTTTATATAAGGGGCTGATCAAGTTTTGCCTGATTGGTCTCAGTCAGGATTGATAATGCAGGGACTGGTTTTGTTTTGTACAAAAATGTAATTATGTGACTCTAGGGATATAAAGAGACTATTCTTGTTATTGTGTATAAATTATGGGTAATGACATTGGCAAAACAAACAAACAAAAAACCTCAGTTTGTGTCACACACCTCCTTTATTGAAAAGCCTTTCAAACAAAATTCTTTGTATATCCTCCAGCATATCTATATCTACTGAAAGATTCAGTCTCTTTATATAGAGAACTCTATAATTACAATAAATCTAATTTTAATGGATTGTTTATAGAACTAGCCCACACATGAAACTAATAATGACTTTGCTACAGATTTTAAACAGTTTTTATTATCATAGACTGAAGACACACAGTTGCATGTTATTGCTTACATCTAGCAATTGACTGTAGAAAATCTGGATGAGGTTATTGCTCTGAATCAGAAATTATTTTACTGGTATTTTAATAAAATGATATAACTTAATACTTGCAGGTAGATGAACCAGAAACCAAAGATTAAAAATGATGTGTAATCTCACTTTTTAACTTCCTGACGGTTCAAAAGTCATGAGCAGAAAGTATTAATGGAAGTAATTTAAATGTTTGGCTATGTTTAATATTTTTAATTTAAATCTGGATAGATTTGAATGCATTCAGAAGTTGGAGAAAAAGAATAGTTAATGACTGGTGAATTGATTTTAGCTAAAAAGAGAAGCCTGGGGTGTGTGGTAGCTTGGTAAACTGAAATCAAAATAAAATATAAAGGTATAAAATGATTTTTTGTAGTTGTAAACTGCCTTAAAATCTCATTGTGGCCCAGGCCTCAAACAGATAACCCAAAAGGGATGACGTAGGGCTGATCTGGGGCAAGGTGTGCACATGGCACATGGCCCCGGATCACACAGAGGCCAAGTGGAGGCTGTGCCAGGGCCACCTAACATGACCTAAATCTGGCCACAAAAGGAGTGGTTTCTTAGTGCCTCTTTTTCATGACTCATTTGGGACCACAGCAGTGGCTGCCCTTGGGACCATGGCATCTGGTTGCCATGGTCCTGTGGCAGTCCTGTGGCAATTGGTGCAGGAGCCTTTGGCCACTGCTTTTGACCTGTCTGCTTTGCCACCCTCTGAATGAAACATCCCCAAGATCCCCTGTCCTTCACTGCTCTGTTCAGTTCCTGCAAACTAAAAACCCATGTCCTCCCTGATTGAGTCCATTCATCTGTCGTATGACCTTCTCTTTCTACTGCCTTCTACCTTTCCTAGCATAATTGTCCTTTCTAATGTCTTCTCATGTTATGGCCAAAGCATGACCGCCTCAATTTGACCATCTTGGTTTCAAGGGAGATTTGGGGCTTGATTTGTTCAAGGACTGTTTCTTTGTCTTTTTGGCTTTCCACAGTCTTTTTAGCTTTCCTGGCACTCTCCTTAAGCACCACATTTTGAATGAGATTATTTTCTTCTTATCTACTTTCTTCACTGTCCAGCTCTCACATCCATTCATGGTGACTGGAAACACAATGGCTTGGACTATTAGTGCTCAGCTGTATTTCTTTACTCTTTAGGATCTTGTCTAGTTCTTCCATTTCTGGCCTTCCAATTCCCAGTCTTTTTATTTCTTGGTGGAAGTCGCCATTCTGATCACTGTCTGATCCTAGGTATGGAAACTCTTTTAACTCTTTTGATTTCCTCATTGTCTAAATTGAATTTATGTATTTCTTCCCTGGCCATTATTTTTTGTTTTCTTTATTTTCAGCATCAAGCCTGCCTTTGCACTTTCTTCCTTGACTTTCTTCAGTAATTATTCCAAGTCTGTGATGTTTTCCCCTAGTAATATGGTGTAATTAGCATATCTAAGATTGTTGTTCCTTCTTCCTATCTTCACTCCTCCTTCTTCTGAGTCTAAACCTGTTTTTCTAATGATATATTCAGCATACAAGTTGAACAAGTAAGGTGGTAGAATGCAGCCTTGTCTGAGCCTCTTGTTGACTGGGAACCAGTCTCTTTTTCCAGATTCTGTTCTAACAGTAGCCTCTTGTCTTGAGTATATATTTCTTATCAGGACTATCAAATTTGGTGGGACTCCCATGTTTTTAAGAGCATTTCATTGCCTTTAATGACCTATTCAATCAAATGCTTTGCTAAAGTCTATAAAGCACATGCTGATCTTCTTTGATGATAGAAAAACAATTTTACATGGAAAAGCACTTGCTGTAAAGTTCTGTGAAAGCAGGCATACACACATGCATGTCCACTCAGAAGTAAATTTAATGACATATGCTTTGTACAGTTGTTTTCTCAATTTAAATTGTACATATATCCTTTTTTCCTAGGTTGCCCTCCTTTGGGTCTTGAAACATTAAAAATTACTGATTTCCAGCTCCATGCTTCCACAGTAAAGCGATATGGTCTTGGGGCCCACAGAGCACGGCTGAATATTCAGGTAAGCTCACCTTTCTGAGTGGTCTCAGTGGTAGCTTGTTCAGCAGTGGGGATGGTTTCAGCTTTTAATCACCTCCTTGGCTATCATCATTTTTAACAAAAGGGTATTTTAAATATGTTGCTATAGTGGGTAGTATTGTTCCTTTAACTTAAATGTTTCAGTATTAATTTCTGAATGGCTAATTTTTATGGGATCCTTTAGTATTAGGTGAATTATTAGGTGAATGACAATCAAATTACACGTTACTTTTACTACAACTAAGCGATTTTTCCTGTATGAATTTTAAATGTTCATCCCCCAGCCTTACAAGGATCATGTCAGAATAAAATGAAGGGTTGGACCTTTAATGCTATATTGAGTTCTGTGTGAGAGAACAATGAAATAACAATGTATTAAAAATGTAATTGTTTCGAAATAATAGCTGCCCAGTTGTTGTTTTTTATATGATTGAAAGTATCAAATCTGTCATTGCTTCTTCTCTTTGTTATTCTCATAAAGCTGATGCTTTGAACATGTTTAACCATTCATTGACCATACTTGACTGGATCAATTGAGCAAAACCATTCTGACTAGTCAAAATTTCAATCCTAGCACAGGACAAAATCCTTGAATAATTAGTTATAATAGCATTATTTCTCACAAAATACACCTTCAGGGGAGTTGTACTAATAGCTCCCATTATTCTCACCCAGAATGCCCTTGGAAGAAAATGATGAGAGATGCAGTTCAACACACATTTAGTTTACAAGTCTGGGAAAGCATCCATAATTTCATCCAGTCTCTGCCATTTCATTAGTTTTTGTTTCCTTTCACTAGCATATATATATATATATATATATATATATTCTGAACATGGGGTTCCGACTTTCAATAGTTTTCAGCATAAATGCTTTTTTTGACCCCAACATTCAGAAATGCATGCCAACAAATGATGCCTGACTAAGTTCCTACTCCACTGGAGATGATCGGCTTGCTTTTTCATGTTTATACACTACCTATTTTCCTGATGCAACTTTATCTGCAATAGGCAGATGCCGCAAAGCTAGAGTTACACTCTTCCTGCTGTCTAGCACGCAGATAACCCTTTGCTAATCCCAGACATTCACATGATCCATCTTGACTGACAGTTGGTGTGAACGGCTGGTTTTGTCTCTGTTTCCTTTGGGTACATCCCTGTTAAGAGCTTCCTGCTGTAAAAATGTTTTTCCCCCTGATATTTTCAGATTAAAAATATTAAAGATCTGTGTTGTGTTCTTAATGCTAAAGTATAATTTCAGGGCATGGAATTTACTGAAAACGCTTTGTCTTCTTTTCATTCCTTATGATTATCACTGCCACAGTCCAATAATTTTGTAAGACATTTAATGTAAAGATTAGAAACATCCCTTAAAAAAACAACCCAAACAATCAGTTCACAGAATCCATCAGCCAGCATTTTCTGAGGTCTGGTTTAATGGTGCCACAACTAAAAATAGCTCAGGCTCATTACATTAGATAAATCTAATTATACATTTGTATAATTTTGCTATATATAAAAATGTATACACGTTTGTATATATAGCAAAACTGTGTTTGAATCTTCTGTGGAAGGAATCATGTATAATTGTCATTAAAATGTCATAACAAATTATTATTATTATTTATATAGCTCTGTAAATTTACACAGTGCTGTACATACAATCTTGTAATTAGACGGATCCCTCCCCTCAGGCTTACAGTCTAAAAGAGACAAGGAGACAACACAAAAGGAGAAGGGAAAGGTGGTGGGAAAGGGGATGAGGTCCAGTGGTTCTTCTCTACATCTGGGGCCTGGACCAAGGCAGATGGACTGGAGGGAGGGCACGGCTTCTTAATGCCTTACAGTTTATAAAACAACAAAGAACATGAAGCTACCCTAAATACTAACAACTCTCTTATGACATACCTTTTCATGTGTCCCCATTGTCCACTTTGTCAGTTGCATGCAGAGTTATCATCTGATGACTTGAACCCTCACATAGAAGAATGTAATGGGAACTACTGAGGAGACATGCAAGATACTATCTAAGCTCTTGCTTGTTAATTATCATGATGATGATTCCAAGAAGCACACAGTTTTGCTAAGTGATTGTGGAAGAGAGAAATTTACCTTGATTGGAATATTGGTAGCACCTGAAACCCTCTCATCCCAATGTCAGATTATTCGTAGCACTAATTAGAATTACCTCAAATCATCTGAAATCATTACAATGCTATGTCATCAAAGATTGCACAATACTTCCGGGCCAAAAAAGAAGATGCAAAATGCCACTTATTTTTGTCCTGGGAAAAAAAAGTCCTTGTCACAGTGGCTGTACTTTTCTGCATTTCTTTTAGCATGCAGCACGTGAGCGCTGCACCAAAAGAGCTCCGTAACACCACCCACGGTCCAAACACCACACCCCTACACTGCACTCAAGCCGGCACTTACCGCTGGTCTGTACAGCTTGTTTGCCTCCCTCTTGGGTCACTAGCACAGGACAATTCAGAAATTCACTATCTATCATATAATGTACAGTTTTTGTCATGCAATTGTACTGTTTTATACGGCAAGCTACATCTGTGTTATTGCCACCTAATGGTCACAAAGCAGATTAAGAGAAACTTTACATGAGAAACTTTACAACTGGATCTAAGTCTGAGTGTGCTCTGAATTTAGGTAACGTTCCCAGACAGAATAAAAAATCTGAGCAAATAGAGTCAAATGGAAACCAGTTATATTCCAGCTGTTTTGTTTCTTCTAAATCTTCTTCTAAACTGTGGAGGGCCTTGCCCCTCCCCCCCAAACCATGTCATTTTTCACCTTTGTGTAGCTCTCTGTCTCCATATCAGCCACCTCTGGTTTAGAAAACACCCCCCCCCCACTGCAAGGAACATGTGGAGTGGGGGACGAAATTACTTCATAATAGATAATCACACCCTGTGCAGTTTTCTAAATGTGGGGGCCAAAATTACTTCATAATAGGTAATCACACCCTGTGCAGTTTTCTAAATGTGGGGGCCGAAATTACTTCATAATAGATAATCACACCCTGTGCAGTTTTCTAAATGTGTAAATCTCTGTTTGGGGAGAAGTTTTATGATGATGGGGGTTCTGAAATGTACTGGGGGCCGTATGGGAGCCATTGATGTTTTAAATGTAGAGGTAGTACAATACTCTACTATCATCTCACTGAATTCACAAGGTACACAGGAAAACATGTATATGGAAATGTAAATTTATCTATCATTAAAACTAGGGGATTTGGGTTGGGTGAGTAGCTTCCTCACATTCCTTAATTGCTCTGTAAACTTGTTTCCAGTGGTGCCATGAGGCACAATTTCAGTGCAAAGACCAAGAGCTTATTTAGCAGAATGAACACCAGGGAACTCTAAATATCATAGGATTGCTCTCCACATTTTGACCCAAGTGAAGCAGTTCACCATTTCAAATGGTTTCCAGCTAGAGAGTCCAAAGTTGGTAGGTCAAGTATAAAATTCCCTAAATTGACTATTGCATATGTCCTGCTATTTGATCCTAGGCATGTGTGGTTTGGTTTCTAATTTACTCCTCTTCAACCTTGGCATGTCCAGGGCTCCTGGTTCACCATAGACTCTCAAAAACACAAACAGAAGTTAGAGTGGGCTAGACCTTCATATTTTTCTTTGTTTCTTTTTAAAAAGTTGGCTTGTTCCAGATTTATCAAGACAGCTTTGCCTTCTTTTCAGGCAGGTGTTAATGAAAATGATTTTTATGATGGTGCTTGGTGTGCAGGACGGAATGATCCTTACCAGTGGATTGAAGTAGATGCTCGGAGACTAACAAAGTTCACAGGAGTTATCACACAGGGAAGGAATTCTCTCTGGCTGTGAGTACTTGTTTTATTTCCTTTCTGCAGAAAATTTCTGATTGAAATTTTATGTTATTATGGAATAATATGGGAGCCAGCTTGGTGTAGTGGTTTGAGAGCTGGACTGCTTGTACATCTACACTGTAAAAATAATGGAATTTGATATTATTTAAAGTGCTGTAGTTCTATCCTCTGGATTCCTGGAATTTATAGTTCTACAAGATCTAAAGATCTTTGCTGACATAGAATGCTAGGGTCTCACAAAACTACAAATCCCAGGATTCTGTCAGATGGATCCGTGGCAGTGAAAATTGTGTCAAGATTCATTATTACTGCAGTGTAGATGCACCCTATGACTCTAGAGATCAGGGTTTGATTCACTACTCAGCCATGGAAACCCACTCGATGACTGTGGCTGATTCACACACTCTTAGAAAACTCTATTATAGGGTCACCATAAATTGGAAATGACTTGAAGGTACACAACAAGAACAATGGGATAATACAGCCATAATTTAACAAAACAAAATACAGTGGGCCTGCTGGGTTTTGGTTCCAGGACATCCCATGGATAACAAAATCCATGGATGCTCAAGACCCATTAAATATAATGGCATAGCAAAATGGTGTCCCTTATATAAAAGGGCAAAATCAAGGTTTGCCTATGGTAATTTGTGTATTTTTAAAGTATTTTCAAGCCGTGAATATTTGAACTCATGGATTAAAAATCCATGAATAAGGAGGGCTGACTGTAAAACATTTACTAGAGAAATACAAAATTAGCACTACATACTTTTCATCTTGGATCAGGAGTCATCAACTATTCTCTCTAGCATTTTGAGACTTGCATCTGTTATTAGTACAGTGGCTTCACTATCAGTGGGGTGGTGAATCTGCTGTGTCTTTTAACCCAATCTAGGTTTTAGCTTCATTCTTCTCTTCTAATCTTTTTATTTTCCTTCATTGCCTCTTTGATTTGGATGATCCAGTTTCCATGGTAATGTTCTCACCTGTCTGGTATTTCAGGAATAGGTCTCGAAAACTAGAAAGCAGCCCTGGGCTTTCTCTAAGGCAGAATTCCCTTTTGATTTTCAGCATTTTGCCTTTTTGTTTTTTTGTTTTTTGGTTGTTTTGGCTCTAGGGGCCAGATTACAAGGTGCTAGCACTATTTATTTAGTATTTGCAAGAAGGAAGTATCACACAAGTCTTCTCTTGGTCCAAGAAACAGTTGATTATTTCATCTATGTATGCTTTCAATGCACTTTCAGGCTATCTTCATTGCTATTGCTTTTGCTATTGATTTGAAGGCCTTGCATTACATCCATAGAGTTTTTACATGTGTGTTATAGTGAAATGAAAACAAAGTCAAGAGGAATATCTTGTTTAGTTTTCACACTTTTCCAACAACAGATGTTGCTGCTTGGTGTCAAGAAGAAATGCAAAGACCTGTCACATCGGTACAAATGGTTGCATTATTTGACTCCTGTTCTAGGACAAGAGCATCAAAAAACTGAAGCCAACCATGATACAAAATACTCAGAAATTGCTTGGGTTGTCAGTAGACAAAAATGAATTTCTGAGGAATCATAACAAACCATATGTAATATATCATATTGCTAATGTAGAGCCAGCATGGCATAGTGGTTTTAAACTTGGACGATGACTCCAGGAGACAAGAGTTCAAATCTTTTCTTGGCCATGTAAACCCAATTAGATTACCTTGGGCAAGTCAAACTCCCACAGCTTCAGAGGAAGATAATGGCAAGTGTCACCTGAACAAATCATACCAAGAACATCTTGTGATAGGGGTTTCCCCCCCTAAGGTTGCTGTGTGTCCAAAACAACCTGAAGGCACATGACGACAAAAACAAAAACATTTTAATATAAGAATTTTTGAAGTGCTGTTGAAAAGCACTCAGTTCTATTAGTTCTCCATGTCTGGTGGGATCTGACAACATTTTTCTATTTTTTTCTCTAGACCCTGCACTCTAGGGCAGCCTGGAGGAACATTTGAGACAATTTCCAGCTTTTAGGGAACATAAAAATTATAGGGAACTCCTCCATCAAAAATACTGTATCTGTAGCTCAAATGTGATTGTTGTTATTTTTAAATCACAATCTTTAATTACATCCCTAACAAATTCTCAAAGAACCCTAGTGTTCCAGGGAACCCAGACTGAGGAACCCTGAGCTAGGTTGTAAGAAAGAAAGGTCATGTAAATCACTTCATCCATTAACACAAGCTACTTTTTAAAATTTCTACTTTTTAAAATTATTATAATTTCTTTATCAAATTACCCTCCCCCTCCTTTTCTTCCATTCTGTTGCTGTAGTTGTTCTTATTATTACATTTTCAATGTACATGCTTCTTTTTATAACATAATGTAAGCAAGGTGAGTGGATGGGGCCCCTGCCCCAAGAAACTGGTGTGAAGGAAGAGTAATATGTGGATTCATATCTGCATCTTCATTGTGATGCTTTTCTAGAAGTTCTGCATGCACCACATAATTGAATATTTGCTTAGAATGAATATGTGCTAAAATAAAATCACAAATAGAAGCTTCCATCCATCGTCTGGGTGAAAAGAATTTTCTGGCATTTAAGGACCTGTCTTTTAAGAAAGGCCAATAGATTTTTTAAATTGTGTCGTTTATTTATACCCCATAGCTGGAAGATATAGTATTCCTTTAAATGTTGATGCATCCTCGCACCAGGAAAAATATATTTGGCTATATGAAAAGAGAATGAAGTAGATTCTGAGGAATAATATTTGTTTCAGATATTAATCTTTCCCATATATTGCCTTCAGTTTTATATTAAGGCACCAACTGTAAGCATATTTCAGTATGATTTGTTTATAGAACCCATTTCTACAATTGCTGCCTTAGTTAAAGGTCTGAAAAAAACAGACCTTCCTTCCTTCCTTCCTTCCTTCTTCATGTAGTTGTGTTAAGATTAACATTTATTATGAAAAACCCAGGATTCAGGGAGTGGGAAGAGGACTGGTATAATTGAGGTATCATTATTTCTGTTTGCAAAGGGACAGTCACATTTTCTTTTTCGAAGACTGGCAATTGTTTTCCATTGAGAGACTTGATGCTTGCTGGTGGCTCCAGTAGAGATCAATAGTGGCTGCACACCAAAAATACTTTCCTTCTAGAGGTTAAACCTGAGAAGGCCAGCTGAAAACTCTAACCACCAATGCAAATCAAATATATACTGCATAAATAGCACCAGCAATCTAAGTGGCAGCTTACATTGGATTTTTTTTTCCTTTCAGTTTCCAGCTCACCTGCTATTCACTTAATTTGGGTTTATTTTTAAGTAACAATTAGTATAAAAATAAATAATATACTAAAAATGATGAAATGCAAAGTCATTGGCATAAAACCAACCAAGGACTTAAATGGTCACTTCCTGCTAAACTTTGGCCATTGAAAAGAAAAAGAAAGTTCCTATCCTGCTTCAGTCACTAAAGCTATCAGCAGATATTGAAAAATACATATATTCAGTCAGAAAAGTCCACCAGGTCTATCCAGGTCTCTTATGCCAGCTTGAGCAAAATTTACCACAAGCAGGAAACAGCTCCACAAAGAATCGCCGGCTGCCATCAGATGGGGTCAAGCTTTCCAACTTCTAAAAAGTGCTGGTGAAGTGTGGTTTGGAGCCAGCTGGGTCCCGGGCTGATGGTAGCCAGCGATCCAGCAACAATCCCTGCCTCTATCCCGTGTCCTGGCTGCAGCCCAGGAGGCTGGAGCCAATTAAAAACACCATGTGATAAGCTCAGGAAAATCCCATTCTTGAAAAGCTGTGAGAGAAGCCTGGGTTGCATATGGGTTGCATACTGCCCGGTGATGGGTGAATGCGATAAGTTGTGTGGGGGGGGGGGGGGAGAGGAGGATTCATTCTTAGGTTCCCTAACTAGTTCAGCAATGGAATGTTGACAAAAAGTACATAAAGGGTGGCAAAAATATTTGAATAGAGAAATGAAGTTTAATAGAAGGTGTGTGAATAGAAAGAGTTAGGCAGCTAAGTTGGACAATGGTCAACAAGTACAAAAGTTAAGAAAAGGAAGATTCAGAGCAGCAGGTGCCTAAGGGAAAGTCAGATGGAGGAGACAGAGATCTAAGAGAAAAATGAATACAGAAAGTATAGAGATAACAAAAAGATCAGTCAATAAAAAAGACTGGGAAAGGATTGTCCTAATCATATAACAGATGAAGGAACAAGAGAAGCTTTGCTCTTGGCAGTCAGGAAGTGAATGGTAAAGAAGAAGATGGGTAAGAGAATACTGGAAGTTCACTATAAAGGACAGTGAGACCAGTAGCACAGTGATTTGAAATGACTACTCATTTAAAAATGATTTTTTAATATTACAAAAGTGCTATGTATATTTTTGGCTGTAATTCCATCACAGTTAGAAAAAAAAGACTCTTTTAGGCTGGAGTGCCCTGAATCCCGTTGATTTAAATGCTTAATTTATATTATAAATTTTAATACATAGGAGCAGTGCAGGTACTTTGTAACACAATTTCATCAGTTTGAAAATGTCCTCTTTTGACGTTTCCACCCAGTATCTTGGGATTTGGGGTGGTGTAATCAAAAAACTAACCTTTCAAAATGCAATAATCATATTGCAGTAAGAATTATTTGCAGTGCTTCTGATTCTGAGTATTTTTTCCACAAAAGCAATTCAGTAGGCTTTGGGATGTGACATTTTAGAGAACATAACAGAATAAAACTTAGCATCAGTTTGCAGGTGATTTGTGTTAAAACAGGTCCTTGAATTTTGCATACCAAGGCTTAGTTTGATCACCACCAAAGATGGGGGGGGGGGTTTTAGTTTTTGGCCATTTTAGCCTTTCCTCCTACCCTTATGTAACCAATTTTTTCCATTTCTCCAAGTACTAGGGGAACTTTGCCAGCTTCAGGGCTTGTGTGCCTTCTGTACATGTCTCAAGAAAATGGTCTCCCCAAGTCTACTCAAGCACGCGCGCGCGCACACACGCACACACACACTGACACTCTTAGCTGTCCTCTCATCATTGAAGTGCCAGTGGTGGAAAAATCAGCAGTATCTTTCATATACATTCGGAGGAAGCTTGTATGGATTTGTATCCTGCTATGGTGGTGGCAAAGAAAGGGTCCAGGAAATCCTATGCACTTCAGACCTGTTTTGTAGAATTGGATATTCATGGCATTATTTAATCAAATAAATGAATATGTGTAGTGGAATTTTCCTTCTGAAATACACATATTTTTTCAAGTCAGCAACTAAGATCACGTTAATGTAAACAATGTCTTTGTATTGATTTTATTTTGTATTTATTTATTTATTTCTATGCACCCTGGGAACTTTCTGCCAGTGTGATGTAGCACATTGGACTACAACTCTGGAGACCAGAGTTTGAATCCCTGCTTGACCATGGAGAACAACTGGGTGACTTTGGATAGTCATGATCTCTCAGCCTCACAGGAGGGCAAAAGCAAACCCCATCTGAAAAAAAATATATTGCCAAGAAAACCGCATGATAGGTTCTTCTTAGGAAATGAGTTAGAAATTACTTGAAGGCACACAACAACAACAAGAAGAAAACACATGGTTATTGCTGAAATAAATGAGTAAATGAATACCTTCAGCTTAGCAGATACAGTATAAGCATTCTTTCTCAGTCCCCCTTTAATGGATAATGGATTAAATCCATCTGTTAGTATTTATTTATGTAATTAATTTATATCCTACCTTTCTCCCAATATATGCTGCTCACAGTATAAGATAAAACAAAATACCATTGAAACAATGGATAATACAAAGACTATCATATTAAAACACTAATTTATATCAGTTTTAGACATAATTAAAATGGAATTATAATTATAAAAATATAATGGCCTTAATTCAAAGAGCTTCTGCAATAGCCATTTAACAGTAAAAGTCCTGGGTAAATAAGAAAGTGTTTGCTGGTGGACATACAGCCCAGATGGGTTCAACCGAGCATCTTGATTGAGGGAAGTCCACAGCCTAGGAATAGCCTCTGGGAAGTCTCTCTCTTCTGTGTTTTCACCAAATATTGCTGTAATGGTGGTGAAGCTGTGAAAAACTTCCCCCACGGCTCTTAAAACTCAGGCAGACTAATACTGGGAGATATCATCTTTGAGATAAACTGGACTGAAGCTGTATGGTGCTTTATGGATTATAGCCAGCTCTTTGAATTGTGCCCACAAGGGTGAGCAAAGTACATATGGGGCAAAAAAAATAGTTTGTGGGGGTGGGTGAGGTATGTGTGTGGGGATAGGGATGTCCTTCAATTTCTCCTGCTGTGCTAATGCAACTTACCTTTCCACAGATGTCCATCTCTGCTGTAGACCCACCAAATCAATATGATTTATATAAGTAATGATTCAGCATTCAACAATTGATTCATTGAGACTACTCTGTTCCATGGGAAATACCAATTGGCTTCAGACTAATGTATGGAAGTCTATTTTCTGTGCAGAGATTAGCAGTGACAAGTTACAAATAACTTTCCTCAAAGAAACTGAAAGCATGTATTTACGTTCTATTTGACTAAACTACAATGGAAGAATTTCCTTGAGAAATTTGTCTAACATTTGTTACTTTATGCTTATGTTTTCCAGCATTTTGATAAATCTAGATTTCTATACAATTTTTCCATGCCTATTAGTGTTGCATTTAAGAATTACTTTTTCAACTGTAATGTGATTATATTGTGTACTGTGAATTGTGATTCAGTACAGATATGTGCTTTTTTTTAATGAAATCTTTCCCTTCTTTCTAGGAGTGATTGGGTAACATCTTACAAAGTTATGGTGAGCAACGATAGTCATGCATGGGTCACAGTCAAAAATGGTTCTGGAGACATGGTTAGTATCAGAAAATACAACATTGCTGAATCACACCTATCTGGTACCTATCTTAAATCATCACAGTTATGAGACCTGCTACCTAAAAAGGCCTTCATTAGCAGACATTGGATATCAGAAATTCTCAGACAATATACAGTTAATAAATGAATAAATAACAATTGATATGTTGAAGTTTTCTTATAAGTAATGTTGGATTCCAGTGTTTAGCACTGCACCCTGGTGCATACACATATAGCACAGATCATATTGTGCAGGCAAACAACCTACATAATTATTTAACATCTTGTTGTGGTCTGAGTGTTGGACTGCTATTCTGGAGACCGGAGTTCAATTTTCCACTTAGCCAAGAAACCCATTGGATGACCTTGGGTGAATCACACACTCTCAGCCCCAGAAATGTCCACAATAGGTTCACCTCAGGGTTGCCATAGTCAGAAACGACTTGAAGGAATACAACAATAGCAATCTACATTAAAAATGGAAAGAGAATCTTTCTTTCTTCCTATCCACCCCTCGCTGCTCACTAACATTGACCTACTTTACTCCCAACTAGAGTAGAGCTACTCAATCAGTTGGATTTACCTATGTATTGACTCACTTCTGTCAATGGGTCTACTCTAGTTGGAACTAACTGGAGGGATTCCAGACTTTTGCTTGTGTTAAAGATAACATAAAGACAGAAATTGACAATAGATATCCCCCTCCCCTCAAGTTATGCTCTTAGTGATTGCCCTGCATCTGAAAGTGCAGATTATAATCATGTGAGAATAACTTCATATTTAACCGGTTTAACTTTTCTGACATCCATAAAGGGATTGAAATGTACTGAAAGATATAGACACAACTGAGGCTTGTATCTTCAAAAACAGATAGGACTAGCTTCAAATTAAACTCCCAAGCAATAATATACAACTTAGAAAGAGTCAAGAAGTAGGTGAAGTTCTTCTATCCCTACTCTTGTCCTATTTCTCCATTGTGCCTCAAAGGAGTCAATTAAGCTGTACAGTGACCAAACAAAATGTGTAGCCTAAATTATCATGTGTTCCTGGTTGTTTTTTTCCACTTGGCAAAGTTATGATTGAATCTCATCTTTTGACTTGTTTCAGGTGTTGTTACTAATGATGCCCACTACTTGTGTGTTGAAATAGATTTTTGAAGGCAACAGTGAAAAGGAAATCCCAGTCCTCAATGAGCTGCCAGTACCTCTTGTTGCTCGTTACATTCGGATAAACCCTCGAACATGGTATGAAGAAGGAAGCATATGCATGAGACTGGAAATCCTTGGCTGTCCTCTCCCAGGTAAAAGCAAAGTTTATGACAGGTCTTGTCTAACTAAGAGAGGCTTGAAACACATGGAGCAAAAGAAGTGGCTTCTGGCTGCTTTGGCAGCATGGCATTTAGATTATGCATGCCCCCAATGCCCTGAAGCTGCTCTGATGCTGCCAAAAAGAGTCTGAGGTTGCTGCAAAAAGCATTCACTTTAAACTGACTCCTGGCAGCACCACTTGAGACCTGTGGCAATGACCCACTTTGGGAGTGGGCTGTGTTGTCACCATGGTCTTGTCCCAATTGCAACCAGAGCAGGCAGAGGGCACTCTTTCTCAGCCACCCAGAGGTAAAGTATCCATAGGAAGGCTCCTAGACTGGTGTAAATGAGTTATTAGCACCACACTATTTGGTTACAATGTTATGGCCTAAATCCAATAGGTACCTTAACTAAAGCAGCTCCATTGAATCATAGATTTCCCATAACTGTTGTCTAATAATTCAGCAATGGATTCAATTAATGTAGTCTAGCTGTTACTTGTGATTGGATTTTGGTCTCTTTGTGGCTTTTTGGTTTCAGATTTTTATTAGAGTTGTTAATTCAGAATGAATGGTTGTCCTGTGTTACTTTATTAAAGGCTAATAATAAGACCTCCTTACTAAATATTCACAGAATGTAATCCTCTTTACTAAATATTCACAAAATGTAATCCAAAAAGAAATAATCTGAGAACTCCTTGTCTTTAGAATCATAGAATCATAGAATCATAGAATCATAGAGTTGGAAGAGACCACAAGGGCCATCCAGTCCAACCCCCTGCCATGCAGGAACTCCAAGTCAAAGCATCCCTGACAGATGGCCATCCAGCCTCTGCTTAAAGACCCCTAAGGAAGGAGACTCCACCACACTCCGAGGGAGTGTGTTCCACTGTCGAACAGCCCTTACTGTCAGGAAGTTCCTCCTAATGTTGAGGTGGAATCTCTTTTCCTGCAGTTTGCATCCATTGTTCCGCGTTCTAGTCTCTGCAGCAGCAGAAAACAAGCTTGCTCCCTCCTCAATATGACATCCCTTCAAATATTTAAACAGGGCTATCATATCACCTCTTAACCTTCTCTTCTCCAGGCTAAACATCCCCAGCTCCCTAAGGCGTTCTTCATAGGGCAAGGTTTCCAAACCCTTCACCATCTTAGTTGCCCTCCTTTGGACATGCTCCAGTTTCTCCACATCCTTTTTGAATTGTGGTGCCCAGAACTGGACACAGTATTCCAGGTGGGGCCTGACCAAAGCAGAATAGAGTGGCACTATAACTTCCCTTGATCTAGAAACTATACTTCTATTGATGCAGCCTAAAATTGCATTGGCTTTTTTAGCTGCCGCATCACACTGTTGACTCATGTTCAGCTTATGGTCTACTTGGACTCCTAGATCCCTTTCACATGTGGTCTCGTTCAGCCAGGTGTCCCCCATCCTATATCTGTGCATTTCATTTTTCCGCCCTAAGTGCAGAACCTTACATTTCTCCGTATTGAATTTCATTTTGTTAGCACTGGCCCAGCTTTCTAGTCTATTCAGGTCATTTTGAATTTTGATCCTATCCTCTGGGGTATTAGCTACTCCTCCCAGTTTAGTGTCATCTGCAAATTTGATAAGTATGCCCCCAATTCTGTCATCCAAATCGTTAATAAAGATGTTGAATAGCACTGGGCCCAGGACAGAACCCTGTGGGACCCCACTGGTCACTTCTCTCCAGGATGAAAAGGAGCCATTGTTGAGCACCCTTTGAGTTCGGCCAGTCAACCAATTACAAATCCATGTAACAGTTAACTTGTCTATCCCACATTTTGCAAGCTTGTTTGCAAGAATGTCATGGGGAACCTTGTCAAAGGCCTTACTGAAATCGAGGTATACTATATCCACAGCATTCCCTTCATCTACCAAGCTGGTAATTTTATCAAAAAAAGAGATCAGGTTCGTTTGGCATGACTTCTTTTTCTGAAACCCATGTTGGCTTTTTGTGATTATGGCATTGGCTTCTAAATGTTCGCAGACTCTCTGCTTAATGATCTGCTCTAGCACCTTTCCTGGAATTGATGTCAGACTAACTGGACGATAATTGTTGGGATCCTCTTTTTTTCCCTTTTTGAAGATGGGGACAACATTTGCCCTCCTCCAGTCTTCTGGGACTTCTCCTGTTCTCCAGGAGTTCTCAAAGATTATTGCCAATGGCTCTGATATTACATTTGCTAGTTCTTTTAATACTCTAGGATGTAGTTCATCTGGTCCTGGAGATTTATATTCATTTAGGTTAACCAAGTATTCCTGTACTATCTCTTTACTTATTCTGTGCTGAAATTCCCCTATTCTGTCTCTTGTTCCATTATCCTTCGGTTGAGCACCTTTTGCCTTTTCTGAGAAGACTGAAGCAAAGAAGGTGTTGAGTAATTCTGCCTTTTCTCTGTCCCTTTTTAGCATTTTGCCATCTTCTGCACGCAGTGGCCCTACTGTTTCCTTCTTCTTCCTTTTGCTGCGGACATATCCAAAAAAGCCCTTTTTATTGTTCTTAACCTCTCTAGCAAGCCTGAGTTCATTCTGCGCTTTAGCTTTTCTGACTTTACCCCTACATGTGCTGGCTATTTGTTTAAATTCCTCTTTCGTGATTTCTCCATTTTTCCATTTCTTATACATGTTCCGTTTAAAACTTAGCTCATTTGAAAGTTCCTTAGTCATCCATCCTGGCTTCTTGAGACATCTACCATTTTTCTTCCTCATTGGAACTGTTTGAAATTGTGCCTTCAATATCTCCCTTTTGAGAAACTCCCATCCGTCTTGAACTCCCTTTTCTTTTAGTATTCCTGACCATGGGATCACTCCCAGTATTTCTCTAAGTTTATTGAAATTAGCTCTCCTAAAGTCTAGAGTGCGTGTCTGACTATGCCTAGCTTCTCCCTTCCACTGCATAACAAACTCCAGGAGAACATGGTCACTTCCACCTAAGGATCCAACCACTTGCACCCCATCAACTAGGTCTTCCCTGTTGGTTAAGATCAGATCTAAAATGGCTGATCCCCTTGTTGCCTCTTCCACCTTTTGGACAATGAAATTGTCTTCTAGGCAAGTGAGGAATTTGCTAGACTTTGAGGATTTGGCTGAGTTTGACTTCCAGCAAATATCCGGATAGTTGAAGTCCCCCATCACTACTACATCTCTCCTTCCTGATTGTGTGGTCATCTGTTCTAGAAAGGCATCATCCAATTCCTCTGCCTGAGTCGGGGGTCTGTAGTAGACTCCCACAGTAACATCCCTGTTATTTCCCTCTCCTTTAATTTTTATCCAGATGCTCTCCACCTGGCTTCCAGTATTGACTTCCTGGATCTCTTCACTGGTGTAAATATCCCTGACATATAATGCTATTCCTCCTCCTTTCCTACTTGGCCTGTTTCTCTTAAAAAGGTTATACCCCTCTATTTCTACATTCCAATCATGAGACTCATCCCACCAGGTTTCAGTGATGCCTATTATATCATATTTCCCTTGTTGTGCTAGGAGTTCAAGTTCATCCTGCTTATTTCCCATACTCTGTGCATTAGTGTAGAGACATTTAAGACCATGTGTCCTCTTTACTTGCTGCTTTTGCACATTTTTTTGCCTCCTACTGTTGGGTCCTTGCACTGTTTGCCTTGTTCCCTCTATGCCACTTGGACTATTCTCTCCATCCCTTTTGTCTTCCAGTATAATGTCTCCCTCCCCCACATAACTCAGTTTAAAGCCCTCCTGATCAGATTCTTCAGACTGTTGGCAAAAACGTTTTTGCCAACTGGCGTGAGATGCAGCCCATCCCTTGCCAGAAGTCCCTCCTCATGGAACCGCAGCCCATGATCCAAGAATCCAAACTGTTCTTGGCGGCACCATCTACGGAGCCAGTTATTCACCTCTGCTATTTTCCTCTCCCTTCCTGGACCATGCCCTTCTACCGGGAGTAGAGATGAGATGACAACCTGTGCATCCATCTCTTTCAGCTTCCTTCCCAGAGCCTCATAATCCCTTTTGATATTCTGAAGGCTGTGCCTTGCAGTATCATTGGTTCCCACATGAACCAAAAGAAGGGGATAACGGTCAGTAGGCTTGACAAGTCTTGTCAGCCTCTCCGTCACATGATGGATCTTTGCCCCAGGGAGACAACACACCTCCCGAGACATCCTGTCAGGCCCACAAACCACTGCTTCTGTACCCCTCAGCAAGGAGTCCCCCACCACGACCACGCGCCTCCTCCGAGGCTTAGCAGTGGCTGATCCTTTTCGTGATACTCTCAGGCTCCCCTGCTCTGTCCCTGATGTCTGTCCCTGCTGCTTTTCCTCATCATCTCTGACAACAGAGAGAGATTCAAAGCGATTCTGTAGCTGCAAGCCGCTCACAGAACGTTCCCTGGTTTCCTTACTTCTGTGTGTGACTTTCCTCCAAGCATCTACCTCTGTTATATGTGGAGTGACCTCCTCCACCCCAACAACTTCCTCTGTCTGTTTCCCACCCAAGACATTCTGGTCTGATCTGTTCAGGAGAATCTCCTGCTCTCTATGATGCTGGAGTGCAGATATCTGCTCCTCTAGCTGCTGTACTTTCTCTTCCAAGAGGACTACCAACTTGCACTTGTGGCAGGTGTAGTTCGCCACCTCTGTAGGCAAGAAGACAAACATCCCACAGGTGTTGCAGGTGACTGCTGCAGGGCCTTCAGTGTCCATACTGAGAAGTCTTAAGGAGGCACTGAAACAAGACTGTGGGCTTCCCTTGCTAGACTTGGCCTTTATTCCCAAGCTCTGTCACTGAGTTCAAGTCACGGGGCCTATAGTTATGTAGAGAGCTCCTGGCTGAAAGCTCCTTCCAAAGGCAAGTCTCTGATTCACTTCCTCTGATGCTTCAGGCCGGCTCCTCTTTTATTCTCTAAACACCTCCTTGACTAGATAAAATAAAATAAAAAATCAAAATTCGCGCGCCGTTTAGCTTTGTGCTAGCTAAAATAAATTTATCATTTGGATGGCTGTGGGAACCTTCAGCCAGTTCATAGTCGAAGAAGTTGAGAGAGAGCACACACAGGACAGTAATAGAAAACAGATATAAAGGATGTGTGGAGGTGTGTACACAGACATTCACATGCACACCCATGCGTGCGCGCACACACACACACGCATTCTTTACCTTTCCTTTCTAGTTTCCAGAGTATTGTTGTACTGATGGATACAGAATGACACATTAGTAGTTGCCTGAAAGGGATAGATGTACTTTTCTTTTTTAGTTCTTTTGCAATTCAAGCACAAAGAAAAAGTGTCTGTGAGAGAGTGTGTCTGCATGTGTGCGTATCTTGATGCAAGTAGAGAAGAAAATGCCTTTAAGCATAAACTGATTGTTTTTATTTATGACGATGTCACAAAATGGTCATTGCAGGGTAGGATCACATTTTTTTAGCAGCAAGATGTTCATTATTTGTTTACAAATGCTTAATGATTCAGCTGATAGATGGGAATCAAATCCTTTTTCAGCCATGGACTCCTTTGGACAAGGCTGTCCTAAGACTGCTTTTTGAAACAGGAAATTGACTAGCAGCATCTCTGCTCTGCCTCCTGCATACTGTCACTTATGAAAATTTATTGATTTACTTTATTTATTTTATTTATATACCACCTTTCTCCCATGATAGGACTGAAAGCAGCTTCCATAACAAATTTAAAATGTTTACAAAAAGTTTTAAAAACTAATTTAAAATCAATGCATTAAGTAAATGGGTTGCTCTTACTGGTGCTATTAGTGAAGCTGGACAATTACCTCTTGCTAAGATTTTCCTACCTTCTGCTTTTATTGAGAGATTTGCTATTGTTGTTGTAGCTGTGGTTGTTAATTGCCATAAAATTGACTTCACATTATGGTCACCCTATGAATACGAGACTGCTCAGGTCTTGCAAACTCAGTGCTATGGCATTCTTGAGATTTCCCCTAAATATAGGAGGAACTTCCTGACAGTAAGGGTTGTTCGACAGTGGAACATACTCCCTTGAACTGTAGTGGAGTCTCCTTCCTTGGAGGTTTTTAAACAGAGGCTGGATGGTCATTTGTTGGGGATACTTTGATTGAGAGTTCCTGCAAGTCAGAAGGTTGGACTGGATGGCCCTTGTGGTCTCTTTCAACTCTACGATTCTATGATCCTATGATTCTATGTCTACCTGCATCCAGTTTCATTATTGACATGAGTTTATAATGTTTTTAATATATCCAGTAACGATCATTTTCTGAACAGTTTGTTGTTGTTCTGTGTCTCCAAGCCAGTATAGTTAGACATTTATAGCAAACCTATCATAGGGTTTTCTTTGAAATCTTTGTTCAGTTGGGGTTTGCCATTCCTTTCTACTACAGCTGAGAGTATGACTTGCCCAAGGCCACTCAGTGGGTTTCCATTTTTAATGGTAGTCCCTAGAGTCTTGGTCAAACAATCTGACCACTAGGCAATACTCTCTGTAGTCTGTAATCTGAGCAAATTACAAAAGATTGAAATAATACTATAGTGCAATGCAATACTATGTAAAAGAACATCATACAGAACAAGAAAAACAGATACAGAATCTAAAATTTAAGAAGCCTTTGAGGAAGGCCTGAGGGCATTTTGATGGCACTAATTCTACTGGAAAATATTGTGGAGACTTCATCACTTTTATAAGCAGCAACTGGTGCAAAGATCAGCACACACACACACACACACTTGAGGACTTTAAGTGCCATCCTGCTGATTCAGCATCCTTAACATTGCTTAGGGTCAATTATATTCAGTAATGCATAAAGCAGAGAAGAAAAGTAATCTCCAGACTTTGGTTATATATTTAAGACAGGGACACTTCCAAATGTCAATTTGAAATAGTCTCTCACCAGTTTAATATTTTGTCCTCTTTGTGGAATGAAAGTGACATTTTTGAAAGTTGTGGAAAAATGTGCAGAAGTTGTAAAAATTAGGATTAGTTTTAGTTGATCCTTCTTGTGAGATGCCTTAGGTCCCACTGCAGATAAATGAAATAAAAATAAAAGTGCGGATGGAGAAATAAAATGCCCTCCTCTTTGATATGTCCATCATTTATATTGTTGGTAGAACCTTAACAAAGAAAGGATGGAGAGAAATAAACAAATAATGACAGTGACTGATTTTGTCTGAGGAGTTTATCACATGGTGGACAGGATAGGAATGGGTTTGCTCCCCCGTCCTTGTCCCATCCGTGACCCATCAGTACCCCTAGTGAAAGTGATCATGCAAATTACTTTCACGTGAAAGCAGGATGAAAAGCACTTTCAGCCACCATGGTATTAACGGGTTGTTCCATTAATACAAAAGTCTGCAAATGACAGAAAAAAGTGCTGTCATGCTTACATGTTAAAGTGATTTGTGCAATCACTTTCACTAGCTCTTCCCTGCTGGGTCAATGATGGGTAATGTGTTAAAGTCCTTCCTGCAACCGGGCGGGAAGGATAGGACAGGGACAGGACAATGATGCCCCATCCCTCATGTGATAAATTCCTGAGTGTGTATGTGCCTTCAAATCACCTGTCAATTTATGGTGACCCCATGAATTTTTAAGGTATACTTCAAGGGTGGTTTTGCCATTGCCTTTCTTCTTAAATTTGGCCTACAGTGCCTGGTATTCCTTAATGGTTTCCCATCCAATACTAATCAGGACTGTCCCTGCTTAGCTTTTATGATCAGACAGGATCTTGTGCTTTCAGGACATTCAGGCCCTTCTTATCTACATGTTGTTGCTGTTGAGTGCCTTCAAGTTGTTTCCAACTTATGGTGACCCAAAGGGCAACCTGTCATGGAGCTTTGTTGGCAAGATTTCTCCAGAGAGAGTCTGCCATTGCCTTCTGTTGAGGATGAGAGAGTGTGATTTTCCCAAAATCACCCAGTGGGTTTATATGTCTGAACTAGGATTTGAACCCTGGTCTCCCATTGTCCTATTCCAGTGCTCAAATCACTACACCACACTGGCTCTATACTGTATAGCTTATCTAAATACATAAGTTATCGCTCTTTGCTTTGCTTTTCTCTTCAGTTTATACAAAGACATGGATAAAATCTCAACCGTGGATTTCTTTCATGTCAATTGTATAAGAGAATACACACACACACACACACATACACAAATAATATATATGAATAAAATACAAAGCTGGGCTGTATATCAACCCATACAAACTTGAAAAAATTTGAGAGCTTTCTTCATGATTGCTGCCACCTTCTGGAAAGCCCTTCCATGGGAGATTAGGCTTTCCTTTTACCAGCAGGCAAAGACCTTTTTGTTCAAGCAGGTTTTTAATATATAATCATTGTCAGGGTGGCTTTTATGTTTTTTTTTAAACTTTTGTATATTTAATGCAATTTTCATTTTGTTTCAACAAGATGGTCTTAACTCTTTTAAATTTTTTATTGTAAAGTTTTTAACTGTTTTTGTGAGTCACCTTGGGCCCCTTTCCAGGAGAAAGGCAGCATATAAATGAAATGAAATAAATATCTTTATTCAGACTAACCAAAATACGTAGGGTTTTCTTAGGCTAGGACTTGTCAGGAGTGGTCTTGCCAGTTCATGCCTCTGAAATACAGCTTATAGCACCTAGTATTCATTGGTGGTCTCCCATACGAGCAATATGCAGGGCTGACAAATCAAATGGTGTCTTTAGGGTATTTAAGTTATACCTATGGGTGCAAAACTAAATTGTAAATAAAAGACAAATTGGGCCAATTATCTGTATTTCAAAATTTGGATTATCTGTGATAATCTTCCATATATTAATGTATGGATGTTTATTGCAATGCCAAATGGGGATCCCTGATGACAATACACATACAATTTGATGTGTATAGGACACCCCCCCCCCCGTGGGTTTTGTAATAAATATGGAAATGCTACAAGGGGTGACATGTAATGCAAACTGTGCAGCACATCCCCATTCCTGATTATTCAGAAGAAGTTATTCATCTGGGAAGGAAGTTTAGAGACCCATAAAGAATTATAGAGAAGAAATAATTTTGTCTTTTTACTGATGATCATATGATGTTTGGTTGGCTATTTGTCATCCACGTGATTAAACATGAAAGCAGCACTACTAATTGGAGACCTATACACATGAGCATGATACCATTAGCCAACCCTCTGGTGTCCTGCCCACAGTTCCAACCCAACTTTGTCCTCAGGCCAATGCAGTGGTGGACAAACGTTAACTGTGGAGTTGCCACTGCAACACATCTTTTACCTGCCACCACCATCATGTCACCTGGGAAAGCTCCCACCACAACTTATCAGGACAGAAATGGGGCACCTGGCTCCACCAATATGGCCAGGGGCTCACTTCCAATGTCACAGGCCATGACTGGGGCTTTCAGATCAAATGTGATGGTGGATAAGGCAGGTAAGGCATTCTGCTAACGGTGATGGTGGAGTTTCCAGGAAACTCCATTGCCAACTGCCAGTCTTTTTAGAATGAATTAAGGGCCTTTAGGGGCTAGGGTTGCTCTGGAAACACCAGATCAGAATCCAAACTAGCCAATTCAAGCCCAGTCTATTGGCCTGCATACAGAACAATACCTGGGGGGGGGGGGGGAATGGGCCCTTTGGCCCATGTGTTCAGCCCTAGAACAGACCCTGCAAGATCAGCCAGGGTCTGGTACTTTCATGGTATACAGGTCCTTCTTCTCTACATCCACAAGTTATATCTGTTTTGCTTTGTTTTTCCCACCAGTTTATCCATAGACATGGATAAAATCTCAACCATGGATCTTATTTATATCCGTTGTATATTGGTATATATAATATTCACAAATAATGTATATAAATAAAATCCATATCCATATAGCCAATATCTTTATTCAGACCAACCAAATTGCAGAAAAAGTGGGGCAGTTTCTCAGTTCTCTAGAACTCTTGATCTGGCTAGGAGGTCCTAAATATGGAATGAGGGAAGAAACAGAAAAGTCCAAATAGACAGACAGATAGATATGACATAATCTTTTACCCTAGATGTTTTTATTTTTATGGTAACATCTTATAGTTTTTCTATACCCTCATGGAAAATGTCTTTTATTTTTACTACAGACCCAAATAATTATTATCACAGAAGAAATGAAATGACAACAACAGACAACCTTGATTTTAAACACCACAACTACAAAGAAATGAGGCAGGTAGGACACAAAGATCAGAATTTCTAATGAGGACTTGTATTAAAGCACATGCATTGAACTTTGTAAGAATGGATCATGAACACTGCAGTGTTCCCAGTTTCTCAATACTGGGTAGGTACACATTCAGAAGAAAAATAAAACAAACTCTACTGTCTTCATAACATCTGACATTTATATCCCCTTTCCTGACACCTACTTCTGCTAAGTCTTTTATCCCACTGAAATCCCAGTTCGATAACTGAAACCTACAGACTCATCAATATTGGTCCAGGCCTTTCCACACATAGCTCTTAAAAATCTGGGTTTGATGCCCTGAAATGTTCTTAGAAAGGCATGTTTTGAGGGCAAATATATATCAAATGACAATAAAATTGCTTAAATATTCTGTCTCTCTCTCTCTCTGTATTAATTCAAATAACCATGAATCAAGATGCAACAGATTCATGAGTAAATGTAAATGTAAAAATGATCTGAACCAGAAACAGAAAGATTTTTTGTCTCCTTTCTCTGCTTGCAGGGCATTATAATAATAAGCTCTGAAAATGAAGTATGGTATGGATTGGGTTATTATAAAGAATATGTTAGACATACTTTGGAAAGCTTCCTGTCTTATTTTTCTGTAGCTGTAGTTTTACACTACTGTAAATGGGAGCAGTATTTTATTCTGAGTTGACAGATAGTGTGACTGGAAGCAGATTTGTGCCATACAGATGACCAAGATTCAAAGGAGCATTAATCGTTGCCATTCTATGTTTAGACCTACCAGGTATAATTATGTTCCTTTAGTTTTAACCATACAGCAAGGGAAAAAAGTGTTCAGATTTATAACACCTCAGATGTAGGTGTAGAGTATGCTAAAAATATCTCTTCCCTATCTTATTCTTCAAATATATAAAGATAATATGTTTGGACATGAGGTATGAGTGTGCTGAATCTTCAGCCTGTTTATACTGAGTGAGTCATCATTCATTTTTTATTGAGCAATTGTGTACCGAGTCAAGCACTGTGCTCACCAGAGATTTCATGGCCTATATTTCTAGCAGACAGATTAGATGAGTAGAAACTCAATTGGCATAATTAGTGTCAAGAACAATAAAGTTAAATGCATTTTAGGTCCTAATTGTGCAAAGACAGGTTGGTCAGGTTTGGAATATATTTGGGAAATGAACTGCTTAAAGCAGGAGAAAATTATTTCCTCTGGTCTTATATAAGGACTGAGAAGAGATGTGATTAAACAAAGACAATAACTGTAACTGATCAGTGAGAGATAAATTCTTCATATTTGCTAATATTCTCTGATCACTGAGTCATTTTAGAATATTATTGTACAGGTGCCATTCAACAGAATAATAGTAATTCCACAAAGCCCAAATGCTGCAAACTGTGATTCAACAAATCTAAGAAATACGAATATTAGGACTGGATTAACTTTCTTTCTGTGTGTGACACAGACGCGTGTGCGTGTGTGCGCACGCACACATGCACACATTAAAGGAGGCAATGCACATACCGCAATTTACTTTATGTTAAGCCTATAAAATAATTGGCAGAGTCCTAGATAAGATGCATAGTTAAGGAGAGGTAACTTAATAATGTCTTAACAATGTAAGTAATGACAAGGGTCTTTAATGTAATGTGGTTGCAAGCTTGCTTACTAGCAGGAGAGAGTGGAAATATCCTAGTCCTTGTGTCCCAGTTGCCTTCTGAATGGAACTCCTTTGCCCTATCCATTGCTGGCTTTGAAAGTAGATCAGGGGCTGGTGGCTATGTAGGATTAATAAATACAGAGTAGTTACAGATATGCAACTCTAGATTATGAATCAGTAACTGAAATAATAAATACCAGCCAATATTTGTGGGTCTCACATTATCTTTCCTCTTGTTGCTGCTGCGATGTCATTCCTCACATTCCTTCTCCAATACTGCATACTCTGCCTCCTTGTTAAATCATGTGGATGATATTGGCCAATCAAACATCATATGTTCATAGGTAAAGAGACAAAAATATTTCTTCCCTGTAATGCTTTGTGTGTTTCTATATTCCTTCCCCAGACACACAAGCCTATGTAGCTAAAAACTATGTAGGGGAATTTTACTTAAGCTCAGAGTGGGTTAGGCTACAAATAAACCTCGAGATCATTTCTCTTTTGTATACTGAGAGAAAGAGGAATTGGACCAGAGGAATTGCGCAGAGGCAGAATTCTTATAATAAAAATCAAACTTTTTTATCAGGGGGAAATCACACAGCAAGTCACTAACACACACACACATTCATATAAGGCTCAGGAAATAAGGGAGGAGGTTTCAATAGATGGAGGCAGAATGAATGGAGATTCTTAACAAGCCAAGACTTGCTTCAGGATTCAGTTGGTTGAGGTGGCATGGGACTTGGTCATTGAGTGAAGGACTGGGCTGGAACTAATTCAGAGAGCATAATGACAAAGTATCCCCATGAACTCCAAACTAGCACACTAAGCAAGGATTTCAGGGACCTTATATAGGCCAAATTTAGCCTCTGGGCAAAAGCGATTCTACATGGGTGAAGTCATAGTCTGGCAGTATTCAAGGTGGGAATGGGTGCTTTGTTTAAGCCCATCCGGCTCATCCAGTGAGACATCCTTCTGATAATGATGGTGTTTAATGTCCCATGTAGCAACTCCCAAACTACCTGCTGGGCCAGTCCTATGGGTATTCTTCCCAAAATGTCCCATTAGGCTGACTTCACCTGGGTGCAGTGTGTACATGTCCCCTCCCTCTGACCCTTGAAGGGTCCATCTGGGATCATGTGGAAGATTACACATACTGAAATGAGAATTATTCAATTTGTGATAACACCTAATACCTAGACATTCTTCTGAATGTTCAGGAATGAAGCTGTGCCACATAGCTTGCATTACAAAAGGCTCCCTGTAGCATTTGCTTATTTCTCATAAACCCCGGGGGCGGGGGGGGGGGTTGTATGGCACCATGTCATCTGGGATTCCCATATGACATTGTAATGGACATCCATATACTAATTTTTGGATGATTATTGCAAATAATCCAAATTTTGGCTTCAGTTTGTTCTCCCTCATCCAATCCATTAATGATTGACGATACTGGTTAAGTACCAAAATAGCTTCCTTGGAATTTATGGAAAGGAGAGACTGAGTTGGGTGTCATCAAAAACAAAACCTCTAAAGAAGAATAGAAGTGCTATGTTTTGCTCCCACAAGTAATCATCTCAACATCTTCATATGGCCTCTAATCTCATTTTTAAAATCTTTTAGAGTGTATGTTTTTAATATGGTTCTTAGTTTTATTCAGTTTTAATCTGGCTTTCTGTGTGTTTTTAATGTTATCTTTTAAAAGTCTTGGGGAAAAGGTGAGATAGAAAGAAAGCAAGAGAAGGAGAAAAAGATTCAGTAGGAAATAAAACTGGGATTTTTTGAAAGTGAAAACAAATAATTAAAATGAAGTCAATAAATAGATGAATCAGTTATGGCAAAGAAGGTAAGTCAATAATGAAAAGGAATTTGTCATAAAATGGCCCCACAGCATTACAGTCTCTTGAAAAGCTAGAATTGACTTAGATCTGCCATCAACTGCCTTCTGCAGCCTTGAGCACTCTATGAGTTGATATAAAACTAATGGGTCATTTTAGGGAATGTATGCATTTTTGCTAGGATGGTAACAGAAGAAACAATTGCCTCATAGAACTCATAATAACAGTCTATTAACAAGTTTACTCTGGGAATGATTTAGGATCCCTCTGGTTTTTAATAGCTGTGAAGACATAATATCAGGGACAGCTTTGTTTCTGCAAATATAAGCAAAAACAAAAAGTGTGTGTGAGTGGGGGGGGGGGAGGGAGAAGCAATATTTCCCATTACCTAATATGCTCCTTGTATTTTTACAGCTTCTGAAATGAAACGAACATACAAAATATGTCTGTCCTTACAAAATTCCTGCAAAATGCCCAGTGCCATTTTTAAAAATTCAAAATAACAGTTAATTGTTATTTAGTGTTTCTTTAATGTTCATTCATGAGCATTTTTACATGGGCCAATTACACTAGTTTCTCCCCACTCCTACTGTAACCTGTCTCCATGATGCAGTGCCAAATCCCCAATTCAAGTGCAGATTGTTTTCATGAGAGAAAGCCAGCTCCACGCCAAATGTGCCCTATCCCTGTCTAAAATGGATTTTAAAACCTTCACCTTTTGCTATGGATTTGTCAGGAAAATGTGGAGTATTCCATAGCATATATCTTGCTGGGCTGCCACCACTGGTGCAAGTTGCTACCTCTTTTGTAATATGGTGCCCAGAAACAGTAGCATCACTGGGAGGTTCAGGGGGTGTGGATTGCACCAGGTGACACCCTGGAAGGGGGTGACACCCGGTCAGCTCCCCTACACTACCCCTGTGCCATTTTCGCACGTTGCTCCATGCATGTGTGTGTGTGTGCCACACTGTACACGTGCTTCTCCAGTGCATATGCCACTCCACCCCCGCCCACTCATGCACTTTTTGCACCACATGTGTGCTTCTCCAGCCCACTGCATGCACATCTCTGCCCCTGCACACTACTGTGCAGCCTGACACCCTGTCAAAAGTCCTGTCCCCCCCTCCACTTGGTGACACCTGGTGCAGGAATGCCACTGCCCATACATGTAATCAATGATAATAAGCAACCTATGCAGTTAAGCTTGCATGCACTGAGGCAAAAGCTTGTATCTCTTTTTCATTCTGTCACTTTATACAAGTAGCATTCATTCCTTCTTTCTTCTTTTTACAGCTGATGAAAGTGGTGAATGAGATGTGTCCAAATATCACAAGAATTTACAATATTGGCAAAAGTCACCAAGGGCTAAAGCTGTATGCTGTTGAAATCTCGGACAATCCAGGAGAACACGAAGTTGGTTAGAATTATATTTTGACAAAATTAGAATCCAGCTAGGATTAGAATCCAACTAATGTTGTTGTTGTTATTTGAGAGTTAAAAATTATAATATTCCACTTGACTACAGCAGTTAGCAGTGGGGGCATGTGCTTGTAAGTAGTCGTGTTGAATATAAGTAGGAGGAATTCTAATGATACTTTTCTAACTATAGAAAGAGAACAGGGATATAAATAGAAGCCATCCAAAATGTGGGATACAATTCCCTGTTACTAATCATATATTCCTCTTCTGCAATTAACAAAGTGGAATAAACATCAATATTGGAAAAAATGCAAAGAAAGGTCCTTTTTATTGATGTCTTCTGCTTATCTGGAGAATCCACAGCAAGAGTCAGAGGATAGTTCTGTTGATTGTTATAACATGTCTTAGCTGCCTAACAATGTTGTATTTGTGACAGTGGGAGATGTCCTGTCATCGCTAATAGCAGACCATGCAGAAAAGGTTTGGGGGCTCAAGGGCTGTTTTTTTGGCCTAGCCAAAAGAAATTAGATTAGATCACACACACCCCTCAACAACCCCTCTTTTGGTTCAACATGCTGTGTAATTGTGTTTTCATGTTCACTGGAGGTCCATATTCACTCAGGGGCCATTACTGGAAATAGCAAGTAATTAAAGGACAGAACTTTCAAAAGCATGTTATTTAAGCATGGCATGATATCCAATGCTCTGGTTAGGTCTAATACACCCCTACATTATAACTGTACACCTGTCAGTGGCAAAGTGGTGAACCTACATTCTAGAATTGTCTGTTCACTGGAACATGCAGTCCATGGAATGGAAGATGCCTTACAACTGATGCTAGTATGCCCTATTACAAATACCCAGCTGACAACCAGTACAATCCACAAAGTATTTTTAAAAACATGTAGGTAGAACTTAGGTACTAATAGGACAGAACACAGACTAAGCATTCTCCCTGATGTAACACAACAAAAGTTTCCAGAAGACATTGTTCAAAGAGAGAGGTCTGCAAATACTAACTCCAGCCAAGTGTAGAGGGGCAGGCAGTGCCTGTCAAACTGCTAGAAGTCATTTGTCAGACATTAGAATCATGTGAGTAAAGCATTTCTTTATTTTTAATTTAATGTGAAATCACTAGAAATTGTAACATTTTCTGTATCTAAGCAAACTGGTTTCTTCAATAAGCGTCTATCTTATTTAGGCCTTATGGCTAGTTTCTGACTTTACTCCTTCATCAGTATGAGGACTTTATCACACAGGGGAATTGGGGGATTCAAAAGGCATTATCCAGGGAAAGTTACATAATCACAGCTAAGATTATTACATGATGTCGCAATTGGAAAGGAAAATAACCAGAGAATAACCAGTAACAAATCGTTCATGGGGAAATCCTGTGAATGACTTGTTGCTGGTTATTCCTTGTTAATTCCCAGGATAAACCCGCTCTAGGAAAGGACTAGTTGGCCACCTTTTAAGGTTAAGTGGGATAAGTGGCAATAATTCCTCTGAACATATAAATAAAATCCTCTTCCCACCAAAAAATTAAAAAAAAAATAAAAACAAAAAAGCAGTATAAAATTAATGGCTGCAACAATTGAATTTTGGCCCAGCCTGAGTTCAGATCACAAAAGATGTCCTTCACTCTGCTTTGCTATCAATGCAGAGTTGTAAAAACAATGCTTGCAAATTTTCTCATCCTTGGTGAGAAAGTGTATCTCACCACACTGGACTCTTTCATACAAGGCTAAATTGGAAGTATAATTTAAGGTCAATTTGAATGCAATCATGGGTTTTATGTTATTGCGAATTAACTCTTCGCATGCAAATTCGGGCAAGAGGGAAGCCAATTCGAATGCAATCATGGGTTTTACGTTATTGTGAATTAAAGCTTCGCATGCAAATTCGGGCAGGAGGGGGTTATTTTTGGGTAATGGGAAGTAATTCCGAACGGAGCAGGGGTTCATGTAAATTCGCTAAACAAGCGAATTTACATAAATCCGCATTGGCTCCATTCGGAGTTGGGAGAAATTCCTCCCCGTTTGAAAGAGTCCACTGAGACAAACCATCAAAGCATGGTCAACAGCCATGACATTTTTGCATTTTGGGATATTTTTGCAGTATAGTCAGTGTATTTTGTATTAAATAAACTATAGTCTGCACTGGATAAATTGCTCGCTGCACAAAACCTTTTGCAAAAAAGTTCCAATATATGAAATCTTACATGATAACAAAAGATAGGAATTCTTTCTTTTTGTGGGTAAAAATGAAATAAGCAAACACTGACATCCATCATGGAAGGGGATATTTCTTTGGAACAATGAGAGACAGAGGTCCACTGGGGACTAGTTTTAGCACCAAGACCTCTAGATGCTATTCCTAGTGTCTGGTGCTGAAGAAGTATAGAAAATATACTACACTGGTACGTACCACTTTGTTTTGCTTTAGGGCCAGACCAAAAGATTTGGATTCCAAACCATTAAGCAAATGTTGAATACATTTTTCAATGTGCTAGTCCAGACTTTGAACAGTTATTTAAACATTATTATGTAGCATATTAGAAAACTTCCCAATTGACTCATTGCTACTAATGCTTTTAAAATTATGCTTATGTTCCTTTTTGAAGAAAATCACTTTAAAAGGTAAGAACATTTGAACAAAAGTCCCTTCAAAATGCTTCAAGAGAGCAATTTAACCTCCTTGAAGTAATGATAAAAGTCACTAGTAAGCATTTTTACTAAAAGAAAGTGACAATATTTAACAGTAACAAGTTACAGTTGTAATGACTGGTAATACTGTTACTTCCCTCTAGGTAAGAAGTAATGTTTACTGGTGTCTTTGTCTTCATTATTTAAAAATGCTTTTTTGAGACTTTTTAAAGAGACTGTTGTTCAAATGTTTGGCCATTTTCCTATGTGTTGCTACTTCTAATGTGTTATTTGCAAACTTTGTGCTAATCTGATTGCACTTTTTTTTTTTTTTAACAGGGGAGCCAGAATTTCGATATATGGCAGGGGCTCATGGGAATGAGGTGCTTGGACGTGAGCTATTACTTTTGTTAATGCAGTTTATGTGCCAGGAATATCTGGCTGGAAATTCACGTATTATACGTCTTGTTGAGGATACCAGAATTCATCTTCTTCCTTCAATCAACCCTGATGGATATGAGAAGGCCTATGAAGTAGTAAGGAGGATTGTTATTTTACTTCATTACAATAAATAATCAGATATGAAAACTGATTAACTATGTTCATAATATTCCATAATTAGTTATGATTGATTGATTGATATAATAGATACTCCATTAAAAGAACTGACAAACTATGTTCATAAACATTCCACAATCAATTGCCTTGTCTGTGGCAGAAGAAGGACAGGGTGGCTTCCAAATGGAAAGTTTTATATAATTTAAGGATTAAACTGGTATTTATAAAATGATAGAGTCTTAAGGGAGAAACAGATAGGCAGGAAAAAGTGGTTTGAAGCTGCCTTTTCCAAAGCCACATCGAAACCCCACCAACTGCACTGCTTGCTCCCAAGGCAGCTGGAGTGCTTGTGTCATGACCACATGACATGGCTTCAAGCTAGGAAGAAGCGGAAAAAAGCTGCTTCTTTTTGAAACAGCTTTTCTCTGCATAAGGGCACTTTTCTGCTGGCTTCAAGGCATGTGTCATCTAAACGCCACGCCTTCAAGCCAGCCTGAAAGCACTTCTTTTTGCTTGTCTGTTTAGCCCCTTAGAGTTTGAAGAGCCTACATCGACCATCTAGGCAAACTCCTCTCATGCAGTAATATACAGTTAAAACACTTCTGAAATATGCTCATCCAACCTCTATTTAAAGATCTCCAAAGAAGGAGAGTCCTTTCCCCTGCTCTTCAAGTTGTCTATACCACTGTCAAACAGTTCTTACGGTAAATAAAACCTTCCTTACTTTTAAGTAAAATCTCTTTTATTTTCATTTGAATCTGTTGGTTTTTGTTCTAATCTCTCGGGTAGCAGAAAACACCCCTACTCCATCTTCTATATGATTTCCATTCAGCCATTTAAAGATGACTATGATGTCATCTCTTAGTCTTTCCTCCTCCAAACAAAACATATCCAACTCCCTCAGTTGTTCCTCAACAACTGAGAAGACCAGGGTTTGGATCCCTGCTCAGCCATTGGGACCAACTGGGTGATCTTAGGCAATTCACACACTGTCAACCTCACAAGAGCCTTCCTGTTGCACACACCTTCGGAACAAATCTTGTCAAGAAAACCATAATAGGTGGGTTGCTTTAAGTTGGAAATGACTTGAATAAACACAGCAACAACATCACTATAAATTATAGATGGCATGTTCTTGTTGTAACTGACAACACCTTGCATACCACAGTCAGTCCCATCACTTCATAGGCATGTTTGGTGGGCATGTAGGAGAGAGCCTTTTCCATGGTTCCATGGTTCCATGTATTGTGTTTTTTTAATATTGTTAGCCACCCTGATTGCTCTCAAAGAGGCGAGATACAAATAAATAAATAAATAATAGTTGTTGTTGTTGTTGTTGTTGCTCTTACATTCTGCAACTTTTTTTCCTAGGGAGGCCTGGATGTCTCTCTCACACATGGCCCCCCTCCCTTTTGCCATTAAATGAAGACTTTTAAATTCCAGCAGGTGTTTGGTGAACTGATTATTTTATATGACATGTTTTCTGTTTTAGTGCTGTACTGTTTTTAAATTATGATTTTAAATTAATGTATTCTGCAGCTTTAATGCCAAAGACTATTTAATCTAAACTTTCTGTAGGTATTTAGTTCTATGTGGGTTTACTTAGATCTATTTTTATTCTGTCAGCTTCCTTGAATCCTACTTTTGGGGTAAGGGGTAAAATAGAAATAACATGATTGATTCTTTGATTGATATTTGACAGTCAGTAACAGTGGCTGAAATTCACCAAGACAGTTGCAGACGGGTAACCTGGAGTTACACATTTGTGACTGTGAATAATAATAATAATAATAATAATAATGTAGAATCTCTACATATTCCCTACTTTAGGGGATAGTTAGGATCTGTGAAAGTCCACCAGTCTGCACATACTGGATACCAGCCAATGTGATCAACAGAATTCTGTTCTATTAATTATTATTAACCTTTATTTATATAGCGCTGTAAATTTACACAGCATTTTCTTGTCATTTGGGACACAGCTGTCTGATATTCCCATCCACCTTCATGTGAGAGATCTCTGTTGCAAGAGGGGATTGCAAGTGAGATCTTGCTTCTGTCTGTTACAGCAGAGACCAGTCATGGGAGAAGGTAGAATCATGAGTGTACTGCCTCTAAATTTACAGGAACAGACTCCCATTGATCACAGCAACTGCTGTCTGGTAAATGAGGGTGAGGGGATGAGTTTGATCTGATAGCCACTATATAATATGTATCCAGAGAACTACAGTGGTTATCCCTTAGTGAATTCTGACCAGTATATGCTAGGTCACAAGAAGTGACTGTCAGTATATAATGTATCTCAGTCAAAATGGCCATAGTAGTAAATATGTGACAGTATTTGTCAGAGAAAATGCTGCGGTGCTCAGCATTTGACAATATTTCACAGATGACATGAAACAGAATTTGATATATTTTACATTAATTTAAATTACTGATGGAACAGAATGTACCATTTTTGGTTACAGTTTTTTTATTCAGAACTTCCAATGTCATATTTTGATGTAAAATTTCTATAGCAAAATGCAAATGGCAAAATTTGTGGAGGAGGAGTTCTTGTTCTTGTGGGCCTTCCAGTTGTTTCTGAATTATGAGAACACTAAGGCAAGACTGTCACAGGATTTTCTTGGCAAGATCTGTTCAGAGGACATTTGCCTTTACCTTCCCTTGAGGCTAAGAGGTGTTACTAGCCTATGGTCACCTAGTGGATGTCCATGGTTGAATGATTCCAACCCTGGTCTTCTGGAATCTAGTCCAACATTCAGACTTTAATTAACTACGGTTCTTCCAGTAATTCGGTTAATCTGATAATTTAATCAAATTGCCAACCTTTTCTTAGAACAAAAAGTGCTTCAACAGCATATTTTTCAGACTGAAAGTGGTCGGGGAAGCAGTAAAAAAAGAAAAGAAAAAAGAATCTTTAGAAAGGTTTTTGCAGTTAAATGATATTTTTCTTCATGTTGCAATTGAGTTAATAACTCAAACTATATATTAACAACCATGGTTTAATTGCACTGGAACATCTTTTTTGCTTTCTTTTTAGTTCATCTTAACTGTTTCTTTCCATTAATTAATTATGCTTTTCATTAACATCTTGCTACAATTTTATTCATTTATAATAATCATATATTCAGCCACACACTTTGTCACAAGCCTGCAGCTATCTTCACAAGTGGGCTTACATGTTATAGAAAATATGATGACCTGGAGAGGGCAGCCCTATGTACAGTTTCTGCCCCCCCCCCATCAAATAGCAAATTGCTTATGAATGGATAGATAGAATATTCTAAATATTCAAGCAAGTGTTCAAAAACATTAGTATTGTTCTTCCCTAGCAGAAAGAGAGAAAGAAATCTGTCCGCAAACATACAGTAATTGTGAATCCTTGCCCTCTATTTGAGATGATCTCCCTTGTCGATCTCACTATAGCCAAATACAAGACAAACCTTGGATATAAAGATTTGTAAAATCTGCATCTGAATTAGAGTCACACCAAAAGGCAGGTTTTTAAGAAGATTAAAAAGAATCCAGAGATACCAATTAAATGTTCCATTAAAACCTTTCTCTTTACCTTTGGTTGGTCTCCCTTGATGATCCTATTATAGCCAAACATGAAAGAAAATTCAGATACCAAGATGGTAAAAGGTAATGTTTCAATAGACAGAGCTTGTAATGCATTTTCTTTTCTTTTTTTAAAGGAATTTTTTAGTGCTTAGGGATATAAATCTTTATTCCTTGTCCCTACAAGCAAGAACAAATAATTTCTACAAGATTCTCTACACTGGATGAGAACACAAAGATTTCCATGCAGTTCCTATTGCTTTGGAAGTATTTATCTGTGGAGAAATACATTTTTTTCTGTGCAGAAAACATGCTTTGTCTTCCTTTCTTTAGAGGAGTGTGGATGTTTTAAGGATTTTTTTTTCTTCTGAAAATGCATTTTTGTGACACTCCAAGCATTAACAAATGGTTATTAGACCTACTGGCTGTGATTGAAATGGATAAATTAATACTATTTATAAATTGATGATCTACAGAGAAAATGGAGAAAGAGTGGGAACTATTAACAGAATATTACAAAAACACATGAAACAGATATAAATCAGGAAATAGTCAAAACATTAACATTTACAGAATAAAAAACAGAAAGATCTCAACTTAAAATAAGAAAGCATACAGTACTGAATATGTCAATCACTTTCAAAAATAAAGAAGTAGTTAAGCATAAACAAATACGCCATACATTTCAGATGTACTATTGGAAGTTTTAAATGAAGATAAAATAGAATATATTTATAATAATTTACAATGTCAGTTAATTGTATCTCAATCGTTTATGTATAGTTATTTATGTATATAGTGGAAACATCTGAAATACACTGTTGAATCCTGGCCTAAGTTTGACACTAGAAGATCTGTTCAGTTTTTGCTGCCATAAAAAAGTGCTAAATAATTTCATATCTGTATTACAGGGTTCGGAATTAGGAGGATGGTCTTTAGGTCGATGGACTCAGGATGGCATAGATATCAACAATAACTTCCCTGACTTGAATACTTTGCTTTGGGAAGCTGAAGATCGGAGGAAGATTCAGAGAAAGGTCCCAAATAATCATATTCCAATTCCAGAATGGTACCTATCTGAAAATGCTACAGTAAGTAAAACTGGCACCAAGAAAAGCACCATCTCTATATAAAGTGGTAAACATTGTCCTTCATTTGGGATAGAAGAGAAGAAGACTAGAAAGATAGAAGAGGAGAGGGAGAGGTGATGAGAGGGAGAGTGGAGAAGAGGAAGGACAAGAAGGGTAAGAGAAGGATAAGAAAGGAAAGATTCAGTAAGAAAATGATCTATAAGAGAAGAAATATTAGGGATATATAAAAAAGATAAAGACGATAGTTATTAATTAAACTAATATTTTAGTAGGATTTAATTTGATTCAACACGGAGGATGCTCGAAGTAATAATGGTGTTGCAGATAATAGCAGATAAAGGCAGGTGAAATTAGCCACAAGGACCCACTGACATGCAGAAGACACAGAGATTTTATTTTACGGCCTGGCTCCTCTGCATTTCAAGGTGCAAAGAGGGAACCGTGAACTCAAATATTGCCAAGCATTTATAGAAATTCATACAAAGACAGGAAATCCAAACCCCTATTTTTCTCCTCCCCTTAGTTAATTTCAAAACATCTATATTAGCAAATTCATTCTGTGATGTTATCAATTTTTTGTTTACATTTTAAAAGTACAGTGCAATCTGTTTAGGAAATGTTAAACAAGCTTTGCAAAAGCAGAAGAGATTATCTTAGTCTTTTTAAGAACCCCAGATAGTCATGTAGTCATGTAACCCCAAATTTACAGTCATAGGCAATCATAGACAAACTATTTCAAATACATTTCTTCAGCTAACAGTGCTTTTCCTCTTCAGTGGCATGAACTGTAAATCTACTATATGTTTTCTTTACTTTCTATCTACTTGGGGTATTTTTATTAGATATTAATAGAAATATGTGATTGGATGTATGATATTTCTTAATGTAAATGTGTATGTTGTATGTTAATGTAAATATGAGGTGCTGAATGTTTGGTTTTTATTAGTTTTAGTAATAAACTTTTAAAAAATTGTCCTTTGGCAGAAACAAAATGGAGCGTGAGTAAAAAAAAATATGTTTCTTTTAATGATACAAATCCTTGTTTGTTTTGTTCTCACATATAGTGATGAGGAGACACAAAACTATTTGATGAGGGAGTATTTCATGGCAGTCCCAAAATGAGAACTATCTTTTGCACAAATCAAGCAAACTTGTGCCATGTCACAACTGTTCCAAAATAATGAAGGGTGCTCCTCTGTTGGCCTTTAAGGATTAGAAGCAATAGACAGGTTTTTGGCATCTTTACTAACAATTGGGTAGTCATTCTGGGCTTGCTGCATCTGTGTACTTTGCTTCCCAAAAGAGTACACTAAGTTTAGACAGTGACAGTCTTTTGCACAAATCAAGCAAAATTGATACTGATATTTCAAGAATGCACATTCTTAACTCATTGATAAGTATCAGTTTTGTGTAGTGGTTTGAGCTCTGAACTATAACACTGGAGATTAGGGTTCAACTCATTGCTCAGCCATGGAAACTTCCCTCTTCATCCTTCTGTGATGCCTAGTGGACATGTCACACACTTGGGTCACCATAAGTTGGAAATGACTTGGGAGCACATAATAACAACAACTCATTTGCAGGGCTTAAATTGCATTAAAGCTAGCATGATGTAGTGGTTTGAATGCTGGAATACAACTCTGGGGACCAGGGTTTGATTCCCAGCTCAGCCATGAAACCCACTGGGTGAATTTGGGCAAGTCTCAGGGAAAGGCAATGACAAACCACCTCTGAGCAAATCTTGCCAAGGCACACAACAACAATACTTATTGAATTGTATTGCACTTAATGGCAAATGTACTCTGATAAAATGTTGCCAAGAAAACTCTATGGCCTTAGGGTTGCCATAAGTCAGGAACTACCTGAAGGCATGCAACAACAATGACAATAATAATATTAATTATAAATCAGCATGCAGAGAGATTTTGTAGCACCTTTGAGACTAAATAAAGAAAGAGGTTGGCAGCATGAGCTTTTGTAGACTTAAGTCTACTTCCTCAGATGCATTTGGTATCATCATTCTAGTTTATTGAAAGTAAGACTACTGCCTGCTCTCAGTCACATTTTAAAGTTATTCTGCTCTGTTCAGTTAATAATCCGAAATATGAATTTAGATTTTCCTTTAACTTTTAGACTCTGAGACCTCAGAATGGCCTACAAGGGTTAGGTTTGGCTGAAAATTTTCCATTGCTGGGAAGGGAGTGGGTAGTGATTCTTTTAAATAATAAACTAAGGAACAAATGAGCACACTACTGTGGGTTGTGTAAATTGCATTAATTAACAATGCAACAATATTACTTCATTTCTGCTTATTGTCTATGGGTGCTAAGCATTTTTTCCCAGTGACTGAACATAACCAACTTGAGGTGAAATGAGGAGAAAGCACTTAGATAAACCCTGCTTAAGGGGTATTACTTCAGACAACATAGCTAGCATTTTTATAGTACATTAATTTAATTTGGTACTTCTTTCTAGCTGTTTACTATTCCATTTTCTTTAGCAAAACTCCCAGCAGTCTAAAGATATTAGTGTATACCAGCAGTGTTTGGAATATAGCCTGCAAAAGTTTAGCAGTGTCCCTGTTTTTGCCTTTGTGGGTGATGACTGATAGATAAAGAGAAAGGCTGTCCTTTATAATCAGAGTACTCCTATCAGGTACTAGTGACAGTTGTGTACATAATAGAGTAGCTGAGGAATGTGGGTGAATTTGTTAACACTGTGGCCTACTAGAAACACCAAACTTCTAATATGCTAGGTTTAGTCTGGCCAGGCCTTTTTACCTCCCTTTTCTCCTTTCATGCATTGAATGCCTGCCCACATCTTTTTTTTTTAAGAGCCCAAGGTACAGCATTACATCTGTACTAAATCTTACCATAGTTTGCTTGGAATTGCTCGGACCTAGGCTGGTGTACTGCTAGTGTTGTATGCACATGTACATTCCCTTATGCAAGTGGTTGTATTTTTTTTTTAATTATAGTGTAACCATAATTATTACTTTATTATTTTTTGTATTATGATCCATATTCAGTTCATAGTTGTGTAGACAATTTCTACCATGTCACATGCATTTGTGCCATTATATAGTTATGGATGGGTGTGTGTGTGTGTGTGTGTGTCCGAAGTCCAAAATAAGGACTTTACTCCCAAATGAAATTTGACTTGAGTCTCAAATTTCTAGCATTGCAGAACACAGAAAACTGTTCACACTTAAAACTCCTATAGTTGCTGTACAGGCAGACCTCCATATCCACAGATTCCTTATCCATGGATTCAAATATCTAAGGCTTGAAAATATTTTTAAAAATACATCCATTTCCAAAAGCAAACATTGATTTTGCCATTTTATATAAGGGACACCATTTTACTACACCATTGTATTTAATGGTAATGGAGATTCCATGGATTTTGGTGTCCACAGGGGTCCTGGAACCAAACTCTAACAGATACAAAGGGCCTACTGTATTTCTATTACTTTGATTACTTTGCCTCTCCCTTTTTCTTTGAATTGTTGTTGTTGCTGTGTGCCAACAACAGCAAGTCATTTCCAAGTTATGATGACCCTGAAGCAAACCTATTTTGGGGATTTCTTGGCAAGATTTATTCAGAGGGGGTTTGCCTTTGCCTTCATCTGAGTCTCAGAGCATGTGATTTGACAAGGTCATCGAATGGGTTTCCTTGGCTGAGCTGGGATATGGACTGTTGTTTCAAGAGTTGTACTCCAATGCTCAAAACTCTACATTATGCTGACTTTCTTTTCTTTGAATGCCTATACTATATTTCTAAATGCTCAACTGCAATTTTAAGTTACTGCAAGGTTAGAAATTTGGGAACTTAAAGAAAATTTAATGAGAGGCAGAATTTTTATTCAGGGGGGCAATGCCGACATCTGCCCTTCCCCCATTGCTACATCCCTGAGTTATACCTTTTGAATGGTGTGTAACTCCTCATCAGTGTCTTCATTGTACCACTTGATGGTACAAAGCTACAATTGCTAGGTGCTTTTAAGCAAGGCCTTCTTACTCCTCTTTAGCATTATCATCTGTGATATGGATGGTAGCATCTATTATTTATGTAGTAAAACATCACAAATTAACATTTATTAAAACATAATAATAGCTTACCTTACAACACTGTACGACACCTGTAACATGAGTGTTGCAAGTATTACAGCTGGATAAATGATGTAATTTCATACCTGAAAACACTATATATAATGCCAGTGACGATTATACCACACACTTTCTGAAATGTTAATTGTTATATTTATCATCAAAGCACACACTTTGCATAATACATGCCCAAGAGGCTTAAGTACCTCTGTAAATAGCTTTCATCATCAAGAAAATAGCTTCCTGTATTTAAAGCCTGTAGAAGTTACCTTCCGTAGAAGCCAGGAGAAATTCCCAGAACCCTCCCGCTAGTACTGGCTGGAGGATTCTGATAGTTTTATACAAAAATTATTTTTTCTGAGCTCTGTCTGCCGCTGTTACATTTTCTTTAAAATAAAAACAACATAATAGAGACCTGATCTACTGCTGCTTTTTAGTCATTTTGAGCTTTTGTGTTGGGCTGTGCATTTAACTTTGTTGTAGTCTTTCAGTTTTTAATTAGTTTGGTATGCATGGCTCTGTGATTTTACACTTTTATATTACTCTGGATAAGTGCAATACAATATAATATGAGAATATGTGTGGTTGTGCAAAACAATATAATATGAGAATATGAGTCAAAGGCTTTCATGGCTGGCATCCATAGTTTTTTGTCTAGTTTTTGGGCTATGTGACCATGTTCTAGAACAGTTTCTTCCCGGCATTTCACCAGCATCTGTGACTGGCATCTTCAGAGAAGATGCCAGCCACAGATGCCAGCCACAGATGCTGGTGAAACATCAGGAAAAAACTCTTTTAGAACATGGCCACATAGCCCAAAACCCCCACAAAAAACCCATTTGTTGTTGTTGTTGTTGTGTGCCTTCAAGGTTTTTTTTTAACTTATGGTAACCCTAAGGCAAACATATTGTGGGGCTTTTCTGGCAAGTTTTGTTCAGAGGAGAATTGCCATTTGTAAGATTTGCCACTGCCTTCTCCTGAGATTGAGAGCGTGAGACTTGCCCAGGTTCGCCCAGTGGGTTTCATGCCTGAGCTGGGAATCAAATCCTGATCAACAGAGTGAAACCACTACACCAAGCTTGGTCCACCCACCCACCCACACAGACATCAGGTTAAAACAGCCTTCACCAATCATTTGTTTCTTTGTTTTGGCTGTCCATGGTATTCTCAGCACTTTTTTCCAGCACCACATCTCAAAGGAGATGATGTTCTTCTTATCTGCTTTCTTCACTGTCCAGCTCTTATGTCCGTACATGCTGATGGGTAATACAATGACTTGGACTATTCTAACATTACTGTTCAGTCGTATATTTTAATCTTTAGGATCTTGTATAGCTCTTTCATTGCTGCTCCTTCCATTCTCAATCCAGGGCTTCCAGATTTGAATATGAGCATTTTCAAGGGGAGTGTAAGCTTAAGCTGTACACAGGCTGAATCCCTGTCCCCTATTCTGCTTTGCAACTGACCAGGAGCACCACTGTCTTTGATCTGGACTGAGTTTCAATTTGTTCTCCATTATCCAGTCCATTACTAATGATAAACAAGGGGTTCCATTTAGCAGCTACATATTAGTTGCTGATGTGCTATTGTATATACGGCTTCTGTCCATAATCATAGTGGACCATTGAATTCACTTACAGAAAGGAGAAAGTTCTTTGATTGGTCAAAAATACTCTTAGTGTAATCCAGGCACCTGGGGATAAACAGATTTAATTCTACCTTTATTTGGATTTTAGAAAGAAAAGTCATTATCAGCTAGCCATTGTCATGTGAGGCAATCACATTCTATAACAATATGGAAAAAAGTAAATTAGATATCGCAGATATTTATTGTCAGTGGTGTCTGCATGGGTCAGGATACTCCAGAAGCAGCCTGGCATATACTGGCCTCGGAGCTGCCCCAATCTTTTCCCCTTTAACTGGAGCCTCTGTTCAAATGTTGGATGTCTGTTCTAATGATTGTCCTGCTGTGTAATGTCAGGTGGCTTTTCTAATACAAACCCTGTGTGGCTACCACTTCTGTGCATCCCTCACTCTGAGGTCAGAATGAGGCACCCAGCTTCAGTCACATGGCAGAGTGCCGTGTCCTGACATCTCAGCAAGTGATTGCATGTCAGCAGCTTCACTGGGTGGCATAGCAGGATGTACATGTAAATAGCCTCCTGGCATTGAGACAGAAGGATCTGGATCTTCCAGGAAAATCTAGAGCAACTAAAGACTTTTTTTACTCCTTTATAAAGAGTGGGGGGGTATAACCTAGGCTTGGTGGTGGACATGTCAGAGATCATCCCAACTCAGGGACTGAGCTCTGCATTGACTGGACTCTGTGCCCAGAGAATGAGGGCAAACCAATTTATTTGGCTCATGCCAAATAACAGGGCCTTGATAGGTTCAATTAAACCAACATTGCTGTTGATGTTGGCAGTGCTCCTAATATTCAGGATCCCAGGATACTTATACAGTACATGGGTTGAATCCTGGTTCCAGATATCATAGAAAAGGTTCCCACTCATTTAAAAAAAGAAAATCAGCTTCATTTTTGCCATTCGTTTGACAAGCTTGTGGTAATTGTTCCATGCTAAGGATTTCCTGAGGTGGCTTAACTATTTTTCTTCTCTCTCTATTTTTGCTTCCCCTATCACTAGGTGGCAGTTGAAACAAGAGCAGTAATAGCATGGATGGAAAAAAATCCATTTGTGCTTGGGGGCAACTTACAAGGAGGAGAACTCGTTGTTGCTTATCCTTATGATATGGTCCGGTCCACATGGAAAACTCAAGAGCATACACCGACTCCAGATGACCATGTTTTTAGGTGGCTGGCATATTCCTATGCTTCTACTCATCGGCTAATGACAGATGCTCGAAGGAGAGTATGCCATACAGAGGACTTCCAGAAGGAAGATGGAACTGTAAATGGAGCTTCATGGCATACCGTTGCTGGAAGTAAGTGTTCCTTTAAAAAAAAAAAAAACTAGTAGAGGTTGAGTCTCCCTTAGAATTCCAAAAACCAGAAATACTCCAGAATCCAAAATTGTCCACCTAGATGGCTGAGACAATGATAACTTTGCTTTCTAATGGTTCAGTATGCACAGACTTTGTTTCATGTGCAAAATTAGTTAAAATATTATGTATAAAATTACCTTCAAACTATGTTGATAAGGAGTATATAAAACACAAATAAACTTCATGTTTAGACTTGGGTCCTATCTCAAGATCTCTCATTATGTATATGCAGATATTCCAAAATCTGAAAAAAACCCAGACTCCAAAAACACTTCTGATCCCAAGCATTTTGAATAAGGGAGACTCAACCTGTAAAAACTTTCTAAAAGGTCATGCTTGTTATTTTTCTCTTACACCATCACTATAATGGCTGTCACCCACCTACACAGCATGGAAACAACACTCTAATGAATGTGTCCTTTTGTGTTTTGCAAGATATCCCTGGATTGACACTGAGCTGTCAGATTTTCATCACCAAGGACTCATTTTCTGTTAGTGCTTTCTGCAGTGGTTCATCTCTCTCTCTTTTTTATAGTGCCATGGATTTGAGTGTCACCTGGCCCAGGTTAAAAAGAGAAATTCAAGCATCTGAAGGGATATACTTTTGAAAAGAAAGCTATATAATCCACTGAAGTGTTTCAATAACAAGAAAAACTTTGTGTGGGATCAAAGATGGACAGGATAGGGTAGATGGGAAAATAAGCTAAAAAAGAAATAGGAAAAAAAGAACAAGCATGGAGTGAGGGAACAGAGGAGCAGTAGTCCAGATGATACATAGCAAATAGTAGCCCTCTTTTGCTTAAAGGGCCTGTAAGTATTAGCTCTGCAGACATAGTATTGCAGCCTTGTGAAGGTTGAAATAGACAGATAGTTTCAATGCTGGCTGGTGCTCATTCTGGTTAAGAGATGAGGAAAGTACAACTGAACTTTCTGGCCTTGTTGCAAAACTCTGCACTGTACAAAGTCAACAGTGTCCATCACACTAAGAACACCATCCCCATATTGAAGTATTCTGGTGGTAGCATCATGCTGTGAGGATGCTTTTTTCTTGGTAGAAAGTGAGAAAGTTGGATGGATTCCAATATAGGGCAATTTTACAGGAAAATTTGTTTCAGGCTGCAAGAGACATGGGTTGGTGGTAGTGGAGGAGTTAATTTTCAAGCAAGTCAATGGTTATAAATACACAGCCAAAGAAACACTGGAGGGAGTTTAAAAAGAAGCTCGATGTCTTAGAATTGCCCAGTCACAGCCCCAAACTTACTGTGGTAAATCTGTGGCAAAAACTGAATGTTTAGCAATGATTTAGAGCAATTTTAACCCTCACCCCATAATAATAATAATAATAATAATAATAATAATATTTATTTCTAGTCCGCCCCTCTGAACAAGCAATCGGGGCGGATTACAACAAGGATTAAAACAATATCAAGTAAAAGGGGGGCAAGGCAAAAATCTGTAGGATCTAGTTACCCAAAATTGATAAGAGGCTCTCATCTTAACTGGTGCCAGAGTGCTCCTGCCCAAGCAGGTAAAGGCTTATGCAACCAACAAGTGCCAGTTTGTTTTTGTTTACTTAACTTTTGTGACATAATTAAATCTATTTTTCCCCTACATAGTGTGAAATATCCTATGTATGTTAAGTGATAACAATTTCAGTTACATCAATTTCAATTCATGGTGTAACACAACAAAATGTTGTGTCTAAAAAGTCTAAGAGGTGTGTGTTTGTGTGTGTGTGTGTAAATAATTATTGCATATTCTGGATGATTTATACCTTATATTTTAAAAAGTAACATATACATTTAACTAGAACAGAGACATTTAAAATTGCAGCAATAAAAAGGCTCACATTTATAAATTAAAAATGACCCTATTTGCAATATATATGGAATGTACATATTTGTGTAGACTGACTACATATCTGTTCAAACAGTTATGTGATATTAAGAAAGCAACCCAAGACTGCTGGATACTGACTGTGTTGTCAGAAGGACAATCAGATAATTTGGATTACAGAGGACTGCTTCTTTCTTATGTTTAAAGGTCCTTCTTTACACTTTTCCCAATGGTCTTCTGAGTATTCAACAATTAGAATTGATCTCACTGGTTTAATCAATCACACCCAACTATCTCTCCTCTATGTAGCAACAAATGAAAAAAGAGACATTCTGTAATGTGTTTGGTCTACAGATCAATCGGGAACCAATTAGGAGCACATTAGGCTACAAACAGGCCTTGCTGTGAGCAGAGTCCTCATTGTGGACAAGCACTAGAGAGATTTCAAAGTTTGTCCTTTAAATTTTCTTTGCTGTGACTCTCATGATAATGCCCTCCCTCCCCCCCCCCCCCCCCCAAAAAAAGCATAAAAACACCTCAGTGAATTTTGTGTGCCTTAAGCCATCTCTTCTTGACCTATGATTAAAGGGTCACTCCGTGGTTTGTTGTTGTTATTGGTGTGTGCCTTCAAGTCATGTCTGATTTATGATGACCCTCAGTGATATTCCTAGGTAATAAAAAGATAAATGGTACAGGCTGATGGGACAAATTGGCCTAGAATTTGCACATGTAGATTTATATGTGCATCTGCAAAACTGGAATTGCTACAAATAATTCAGATTTCAGAAAGGCAAGTAGAAACAATAGTTAAAATGGATGTTTTGCTGAACTCAGGCAGCATATCTAGCTGACAGATCTCTGGCAGGTTATTCCACAACCAGGACATGACTGAAGAAAATGTCCTCTGGATAGCAGTTGTCAGCCTAGTTTTGGCTGACTGATATTCCCCAGAGCACTTGAGTGTACAAGGTGGATTATGTGGAAGGTGGTGATCCTACATAGGGACCAAGATGGACCTTAAAGGTAACATCCAACACTTAGTACCCTGTGGAGTTGAAGGCTTTGGAGTCGAAGACTTAGTACTTTGCCTGGAAGCTAGGTAGCAGCCAGTTGAGTTATTTAAATCATAGTATCTTACCGCTCACCATTTTTAAACTGGCTCCAGCCTCCAAGGCTGGAGCCAGGATGTGGGATGAAGGCAAGGATTATTGTTCACTAAATTACCACTGAACCACTGGCTGCCATCAACCCGCACCCAAGCCAGGTCTCAGCTGCACACCGCCAGCATTTTTTAGAAGTCAGAAAGCTTCTGACTTTTAAAGAGTGCTGTCGGAGTATGGCTGGGACCCAGCTGAGGCCCTGGCTGATGGTGGCTGGCACAGTTCGGCAGTGATTTAGTGAGTGATAATCCCCTCCTTCATCCCACATCCTGGCTCCAGCCCAGGAAGCTGGAGCTGGTTTTAAAAGGTGAATGATAAGCTCCTTAGTGTAATGTCATTATGCCTAGATATGCTAATAATTACTCTGGATGCCTTGTTTTGAACTAATATAAGTTTCTGAACTTGGTACAGAGGTAGCCTGATATCCAGCATTGAGGTTCCCAGTGTGTACAGCTTTAGATTCTACAGCTTTAGATTCTACAGCTCCAGGTGGGGGCACAGCTGGCATAATACCAAAGCTGATAACAAGCATCCTGGCCACCATATTCATATGGGCTGTCATTTGGAGCAAGAGAACCAGAAGCACCCCCAGGTGGCAAGCACAGTCTTTCAGGGGGAGTGTAACCTCATCCAAAAGTGATTGACATACCCCAAGCCTAGGTTAGGAACCTTGACAGTAAGCACATCTGTCTTGGCTGGATTCAGCTTCAGGTTTCTTCTTCTTCTTCCTGAAGTAGCTCATTATCTCTTCCAGACATTCATTCAGAGGAAGCACACTATCCCTAGCTTATGCTATTTCTGAGGGTATGGAGAAGTATATTTGGGTGTCATCAGCATACTGAAAATGCTCTTCCCCATGCCTCTGAATGATCTCTCCCAGCATTGAGGATAAAATGGCACCTTGTTGTATGTCATATATAGCTTTCCTGTGGAGCAGCTATCCCCAAGCAGCAGCATATAAAACCTATCTGAGAGACAAGATGCAAAATCGACTATTCTGTAGTTGCTCCAATCCTCTCCCCTCTCCTTTTTTGAAGATGGAAAAAACAGTCAGCCTCCTCCATTCTCCTGCTCTCAAACTATATGCACAACCTGTTTAATGATCTGTTCCAGAATCTTTCCTGCTATCAGCATAAATCTGATTAATTGGTAGTTGCTTGGATCCTCTTTTTTGCCCTTTTTGAAGGTGGGGAAATTTGTCCTAAACGGTTTTCCTTTTCCTCCTCCTCTTTTTTTTTTTTAAACCAAATTCTCAAAGAATACTGAGAGTGTCTCTGAGATTACATCTACAAATTCCTTTAGTATCCCTGTATGTAATTCTTTCAGACTGAACACTTGAATTCATTTAGAGTAGCACTTGCTATCCTCTGGGGTTTGGTTCTAGAACACCCTGTGGATACCAAAATCTGTGGATACTCAAATCCCATTAAATACAGTGGCATAATAAAATGGTGTCCCTCATATACAATGGCAAAACCAAGGTTTGCTTTTTTGAATGTGTGTGTGTGTGTGTGTGTGTGTGTATAATAAAATATTTTCAAAATGTGGATACTTAAATCAATTGATAAAGAATCCATGGATATGGAAAGCTGACTGTAGTTTGGTATTCCTGTTCTATCTCTTTACCTATTCTGTTGTATGTGCACTAATTAGACCATGTTTTTTTTTCTTTTGGGAGGAGATTGAATCAAAATAGATCTTGGACAGTTTTCACCATCTTTTCCATACTGTGACCCTATCATTTCCTATTGTGGAGCTTCAGCCAACATGAGATAGTTTTAACTCTTGTCCTAAACCAGTATGTTTGTAGATCACTGGACACTGATGGCAGTTCCATACAAATGAATGCATTTGTGTACCCCCCCCCCTTTTTTTTTGGCCTGTTTTGTTGTTAATTTCTGAGAAAAATGTCTATTAAATAAGCAGTATATAACTTGGGCGAGTTTTACAGTGTTTGCTCTGGATAACACAATATTAACTTTGGCTTGGAACATGATGATTCAGGTGTCAGAATGCAAATATTTCTTTCTTCAGTCTGCAAAAATGATTTAAATCAGGAAGTGGAGAAAGTTTTTAATGTTTGCATTGCCACATTATTTAATTATTTTTATTAAAAAAATCTTTTGAATAAGTGTGTCTGATAAATGTCTGAAGTTTTACTCAGAGAGCATATTTTCAATACATTAGCAACTGTACAATCATTTAATTTATTATTTCATTTTAAAAAAATGCTGAGCAAATTTGGTTATAAATAGACCCAACAGCCTCATGATGTTGTCAACTAACACTGAAGAATTGGCTTTATCATAGTGCCTAAGTACTAGCTGATGTCTGTAGTAGCATTTATTGCTTTGGATTTGGCTCATCAAATATGTTTTATTGCTATATTATACTCTAAATTATCTTTAAGATAATCCATTGTAGTGCTCTAACACATTCAGGAACATTCTGAAAAGGAGAGTTCTAAGATATTCTGTTCCCCCCACTTCCCTTTTAGTTGCTCTGACATACCTAAGTATTCATCTGAGATTAATGAACATAAAATAGAATTAGTTTCAAAGTGTTAATTGAATAAGAGCAGCTTTTACACAGCATGTGTTCAATAAATATATGAATTCATTAGTCCTCCAGCATCCCTGCTACATTAACCCATGGACTGCTCAGTAATAAAATGCAAAGGACAATGAAAGTTGTTGTTGGATTCCTTTTCTTTTATTGTGAACAGCTTGAGTTCATAGACCATAGTCTATGTCTTGGAAAGATTAAACATGCCAGATCCAATTAACTAAAATGTTTTCTGGCATGGATTCAGGCAGAGGTCTCTTTGGATGCATCTGCGCTATAGAAATAATGCAGCCTGACATCACTTTAACTGCCATGACTGTATCCTACAGAATCTTGGGGTTTGTAATTTTATGAGACATCAGCACTTGTTGGCAGAGAAAGGTAAAAACTGTGTAAAACTTCAAATCCCAGGATTCCATAGGATGGAGTTGCATTACTTAAACAGGTGTCAAACTGTATTATTTTTGCAGTGTAGATGCACCCTTTGTTTTTGATCCAGAGGTGGAAAATGTGACATCTAGTCTGACTTGTGCACTGTCAAAGCTTCACAGTAATATTATGATACCTAAGGAAGGCATGAAAATAATCAAGTGATGAGGCCATTAGTCAGTGCCAAATATCTGTGGAGTCATAAGGAGACAGAGTAGAGGCAGTGTCTAAAAAGGCCATAACATTACTGATATTCTCTATTTCTATTACCATGAGATGTTTCCTGACAAAATGGGAAAGAAATTCCACTTGTTCACAAAGGGGGAGTAATCTTCTTTCTAGTTTCAAAAAGATCAGGATAAATTTGGTTCCCAATTCTTGTCATAATTCAAATAATATGGGAAAAACGTCTCTTAATGAATTTATGCTTTCAGATAATACAAAGCTGTACTGTATTTATAATTAATGCTACCATACTAGCCTTCATGGTATTTAAACAGGAAATAAAAGAATGATTCTAAATAGTAGATTCTCTTTAACTTTTATATATCATAATTCAATACAAAAACATAAAAGAAAATACATGAACTACTTTTACAGTCTGTTGTTGTTGTTGTTGTTGTGTGCCTTCAAGTTAATTCTGATTTATGGTAATCCTGAGATGAATCTATCACATGATTTTTCTTGGCAAGGTTTGTCCAGAGGAGGTTTGCTTTTGCCTTCCTCTGAAGCTGAGAGAGTGGGTTTCCATGGCTAACTTCAGAATTTTCTACTTTTTGTACAGTATTTTATGGGTTCCCATAGCTATCTCTGTTCACACTGGAACATGTCCATATATCCACATATATTTAAAATGACTACTAGAATGGGACATCCTAGCCAATTTTATACTCTACGTATGTCCGTGCCTATAAGAATTATTTGTTGTTGTTGCTGCTCCTGTGTTCCTTCAAGTCATTTCTGACTTATAGTGTCTTAAGGTGATCCAATCATGGGGTTATCTTGGCAAATTTTTTTCAGATGGAGTTTGCCATTGCCATCCTCTGAGGCTGAGAGACTGTGACTGGCCCAAGGCCACCCAGTGGATTTCCATGGCAGAGCAGGGATTTGAACCCTGGATTCCAGGATTATAGTCCAAGAATAAACAGGGCCAAAAGCTCTGAGGAATTTAGTACCATGTGAAGATCTTTTACAAATGGTAGAAATCTTGCAGTGAATGAGGATCGTTAAAAATGCATTTTGTTGCACTTGAATCCACCTGAAGAGCTTCTTCCATATGGAAGAGTGAAAGGGGGGGGGGGGACCATGAATCTATTAGCATTTCTTCTGCGGTGGGAGAAACAAAGCAGTGGTGGAAGGAAGCCTCTTGTTTGTCTGGTTTGCTAATGTTCAAACCCAGTTCAAAGCATACTCTTCTAAAATTGTGGTCTGATTGTTGTGGCAAATGATGTTTCTGAGCATGCCTAGGACATGCCATTCCCAATTTTGATCCAAAGCAGGCAAGATAGAGGCATGACAAACTAATGAGAGTTATAATAATAACTGGAATTGCAATAAGAATTGGGAACAAAGTTGGGAATGTTTCTTTCTTCTTATCCCCTTAGGTTTTTGCATTTTGAAAAGAATGCTTATGTAAATACAGTCATAGTTGACTGGAGGGCTGCCCACCTCTAAACTAAACCTTTGATATTGGTGATGTTAAGATTTAAGGAACTCAGCCAAAAGTATTCTTTGACAAAAGTATTCCAGTTGCTTTGCTTTATGGAATTCAGGTAAACAATTCTCCTAGATGCTTAATCAAGTAACCTGGGCTCATAGAATCACAAAATCACAGAGATTATTACAATTGGAAAAGGACTTCCTTTTCTTATCCTTATTGAGTGAAAGGTATCAAATGATATTGCGGTTATCTGGTCATTATCCCTTCACTGAAGTGGAATTGTCCTGTCATTTCTCATTAAGAGACATTTCCATTATTCAAAAGTGATAGGACAATTCCATTTCATTGACAGGATAATGACAGGATAAGTGCACCATGTGTGATAGTCTTTTGTGCATTTACATGGTAAGGACAGGATAAGGATGGGAGGGATCCACTTCTCTCCTGTCCTTTGTCCCCTCATCTGATAATCTCCATAGAGTTGGAAGAGACCTCAAGGGCCATCCAGTCCAACCCCCTGCCATGCAGGAATACAGAATCAAAGCACTCCCAACAGATGACCATCCAGCCTCTGTTTAAAGAACTCCAAAGAAAGACATTCCACCACTCTCTGAGGGAGTGTCTTCCACTGTCAAACAGTTCTTGCTGTCAGGAAGTTCTTCCTAATGTTGAGGTGGAATTTCTTTTCCTGTAGTTTATATCCATTCCTCCGAGTCTTATTCTCTGAAGCTGCAAAAAACAAGCTTGCCTCATCCTCAGTATGACACCCCTTCAAATATTTAAACATGACTGTCATAATTACCTCTTACCCTTATCTTGTCCAGGCTAAACATACCTAGATCCCAAAGTCACTCCTCATAGAAAATGGTTTCTAGACCTTTATCAGATTTCCTGGGTGAAAAGATAGCTCTGAAGTCTGCAGCAGAAATGAGAAGGGAATGACATTGGTAGACCCCTGGATATGTAGAATGAACTATATGCTTTCCAGCTATGGACAAGGGAGTTATAATTTTATCTTAAAGCTCATCTGTGTAAAACAAACAAACAAACAAACAAAAAACTGTGAGTGACAGAGTGACATCTTTTTGTCACTGAACATGTTATTCCACATTCTTACATTTAGCATGATTGTTTTCTGATTCACCTTTGGAAGGTTAGCAGTGGCTTAGTTTGCTAGTCTGATTACTGACACATATCTCCGAGGCAATCACACTGTGAGAAGGGAAATAGATTAATCATCAGATTTACGCATCCTTGGTCCTAAGAAACAGGCCAAAATGTATCACTGGATACATCCATGGCGAAATATGAACTGAAAATATGCAAACAAATTTCCCACTTATTTCTGGGAAGGAGAAAGGCTTTATTAGAACAGCATAGGCCAACGTTCTGTTATTTTAAATTTTCTCCATCAACAAGCTTAACATCTGTTATATAATCCTCCTACACAGAATCCAGAAGGTACTTTCGGGCTCATTAAATACTTGACTGCTGCTGCACAGTAATAGGATTTCCTCCCCTTCATTCTCTTCACTCAGACATATTAGTTGCATTCATTTTCTTCTATTTTTGGCCATTATGACATAAATGGATTACGATGTTTCAGAATGCATTGTCTATAAGCATAAAATTTCCTCTTTAACGTTAAACAGAGTTTGCTAATGAACAAAGCATTCTTCTTCCCACGTGTCATGATGAGAGTTCTATGCAGTTATTATATAAGCATGTTGGATCAACATGTGAAGAAAGAAGTGAGCTAGCCCTGTCCCCAATTACAGTACTTTCCTGACATGGAGTGGTGATTCTAAAGGGAAGAACTTTAGAGGAAGTAGACTAAAGTCCATGAAAGCTCATGCTGCCAATTTTTTTTTGTCTCAGTTAGTCTCAAAGGTGCTACAAGATCTCTCCATATACTTTCCCTAAACATAGGTACTATCCCTGAAATGTGGGGCGGGGGGGGGGGGCAATTTCTTTTTGATGTTGTGATTGTTTCTGAACCTGATTACATGGAAAAGCATCACTGCACAGGAGTTCTTTACAGATTCATTGCTTTCCATGTGAAGGATACAATAGATAGATCCAGTTTATTGTTTGTGACCAAAGGCCATTGCAAAATATACATGATAAAGATATGAAAACATAAGCAGCTAAAATTAAATATCAAATATATGCAAAATGCATTTATACAGTCTAAAATTATTTATAGATTTTATCTCTTGGCATAAATGCATCAGTCATTCAGAAGATATTGGAGTAACCCTACATATTGCCTGTAGGTATAACATTCTTTGCCAGCTTGAAGTGTCTACCATGTTAGGTAAAAAGGGGGTTCTTTTACTTCTAATAATAATAATAATAATAATAATAGCAATAATGCACTTTGACAGAGGAGCAGGCTATAAATAAAATAAAAAGTGCAACAAGAAAGTGCAATAATGAATAAAAAGGTATACAGTTTTGTGGATTTGTATTTCCTGATCACTGCATTTATGTAGGGTTACCACTGTTACTGTGTACCTTTAAGTAATTTCCATTTTATGGCAACCCTAAGGTGAACCTATCACGGGGTTTTCTGGGGCTGAAAGTGTGTGATTCACTCAAGGTCACCCAGTGCGTTTTCATGGTCCTGAGGAGAATCAAATCCTGATCTCCAGAGTCATAATATAATGCTCAAAACACTGTGCCATGTTGACTATCAGGGTTACTTTACTATGCATACTACTTGGATAGGTCTTTTTTTCTTCCAGAATTACAATTTCTGTCTGGGTGTTTTGTTTTGTTTTTTTTAAAAAAACAAGAACAGGATTTTTGTAATGATTGCAGCTACTTCACCTCTGTTTGCCAACACCACCTTCATGATCTTGCTATCTCCCTTGAGAACTCCTCTAGGAGAAGGAATGGAAGCAGTCCCAATTGAACACTCAGAGAGAGAGAAAGACTGATTCTTGGGAAGGGGACGGAAGGGAAGTAGACCTGGAGGGGGAACATAAGCTAGTAAAACAAGACAGTTGAGGCAATGGGTGGATTGGTGGACCATGTGAAGCATTTTGGAAGAGGCAGAAAATGGAGAAAGGGGAAAATTCCTGTTTTTTAAATACAGTAAAAGTTAGGAATATTTCTAGTAGCAATTGTCACAGTTTATATAGTAGCAATCACTGGTTTGAACCAGTTGGTAAAAAAAATATCCTTCTTCTTCTTCTTCTTCTTCTTCTTCTTCTTCTTCTTCTTCTTCTTGCTTTTCAGACTATGGTAACCCTAGATTTATGCATATTGGTTTTGTACTCATTGCAACTTGGCTGAAAAGGGGGAAAATAAACATGTATCTTCACATCTAGAAAGGAAAGACATTTTGCAACAAGTATCTCAACCATATTTTATGACCTAATTTAATGTTCTACTCTGAAAATACACAGGCTTACATAAAGTTATTTGGGCTCATTTTAATTAGATTATTTATATCTTTATAAATGAGTACATTTTCCCAAAAAGTTTTTTATTGAATCAAATTGAAACTCAACTATTAAGACAATTTGATTATTTTTTTTAAAAAATGATTGATACTAGTCTCTTGATTAAATAAAACTGATTTTTATTATATCTTTCTTAAATTTATTCTTTTTATCCCATTGACAGGTATTAATGACTTTAGCTACTTACATACAAATTGTTTTGAATTATCCATATATGTTGGCTGTGATAAATATCCACATGAAAGTGAATTACCAGAAGAGTGGGAAAATAACCGGGAGTCTCTTATCGTTTTCATGGAACAGGTATGAAATTGCAGACTGTGGAAGATGCTGGTTTAGATCTGTTTCAGCTTACCTTTTTAATTTAAGAGTTTCACATTTAGTTACCACCAGTACCACAGTGATTAATTTTAACTACAATTCCTTATCAGGAATGTCCCCAAAGGTACTCTCCAAGGCAAGGGTTCCCAACCTGTGCTTTGAGGAGCCCTTAGGGCTCCACATGCACTTCCCAGGTGCTCCACGGCTGCTTCAAGCAAATGAAATAAAAATTGAATGAAATTAAAGAAGAAGAATATATTCTTATATATACTCCTAAACACCATTAACTTGTAAGACATAGGGTAGGTCTCTTAGGGGCTCTGCCATAGAAATAAAGGCTCTGTGAATCAAAAAGGTTGGGAACCTCTGGTTCAAGGAGAGACCAAAATATAGGCAGCTGTGATACATTGCATATCAATAATCTCACAAGAATACATTATTAGGAAAACCAATACTCCCTACTCCAGCTACTGAAAAACATTAAGTTACAGATGTGGCAGATGCTGTCATAATTCCTGCTTTAAAAAAAATGTTAGCACTCTGATTCTATGAGTCCATGTCCCACTACACCACTGACTACCACAATTAATTGTTGTCACTTAACCTGGATATTATGGACTATCTCAGGGAGCACAATGCAAACTTCTCAAAATGGAAGGACCTTTTAAGAGAGCACTATGAACCAATGGGACCCATTCACCTGTTAGGAGATGAATAATGATGAATTGCCCTACAGAAGCAGAAAGGATGAGAAACATGTCATTAATCCAGTGTAAAAAGAAGAGAGAATCTCAGGATGCCCCCCTGTTGGAGTTTCTGGTTTGTGCAAATTGTAATTACATCAATTGGAGCTGTTGCACTTGCAGTTTTTCACTTTTCCACGGCCTTGCACTGGCACCAGGTTGTTTATGTGCAGGCACAAAAATGTGCATTTTCTGCAATCAGATGGAGTATTCTACCTCCCTTTTGCTCCAGTTTTTAGCCCAGGAGCACAGCTTCATTTTGATTTCAAGGCTTGTGTCATATAAATGCCCAATCTTCGAAAGCTCAGAAAAGTATGGACTGAAACTTCCTCACCAAAAGGCCACGCTCGCTGAGGAGGTGGTTTTCTAGAAAGTGTAGTCAAAAAGTAAGTTTTCTAAGTTTATAGAATTTCATCTCATCCTTTTTTTAAATAACAAGGACAAACTTGGCAAATTTCTTAATAAAGAACAATACAGAAAGAAAGTGATAAAGGTGGGAGGATATGAAATGGTGGACCTAGTACATTCATTTTTCCAGACAAAGGGCTTTGAGTGCTTAGCACTTAAACATCCATCTCTGGATTGCTGTATATTCAGTCATGTCTATTGTGCTGAATTAAGATTACTGACCCTTTATTTTCTTCTCTGATTCTAGCTATATAGTAATAAAGTACACAGTTATTCTTTCCTTGCTTAGAAAAACTGTGCATACTAAATTAGCCATGGTACACAGTTGAGAATTTCATGTGATCATGTTTTTGTTTTAAAATAACTTAGCAAGAAAGAACTTGGAATTTAAGCAAATTCAGAGGTGGGTGAAACTAGAACCAGCGGATGTATCCATATCTGATAAATAATAATAATAATAATAATAATAATAATAATTTCTTACCCGCCCCTCTGAGCAGGCAATCGGGGCGGGGTACAACATATTAAAAACATATACAGTTAAAATCCTCCAAACATACCCACCTCTCTCCCCTTAAAACAGTATTAAGCTAATCATAATTAAAACAATCAAGATTTAAAATACATTCATTCAAAGTCCCCTGTAGGTGGCTGGATGGGGGCAGGGGAGGATCATCAGGCGATGGGAAATTAGTTAATATTCAGGAAGGCCTGCCGGAAGAGATGCGTCTTGGTCGCTTTTTTAAAGCTTTCCAAGGTTGTAATCAGATGCATCTTATCTGACAGGTCGTTCCACAGCTTGGGAGCAATAGCAGAAAAGGCCCTCTGGGAGGTCTGGAACAACTTAGTTTTTATAGGCTGAAGCAGATTCCTCTCAGAGGACCAAAGTGTACACAGGGGCTCATATGGGAGGAGGCGGTCTCTAAGATAAGTTGGACCCAAGCCATGTAGGGCTTTAAAAGTCAAAGTCAGCACCTTGTACTGTGCCCGTAAACTGATCGGCAGCCAGTGGAGAGATTTAAGCACTGGTGTTATATGCTCTCTCCTCGATGTTCCAGTGACTAGCCTGGCTGCCATGTTCTGAACCAGTTGAAGTTTCTGGGTTAGGCACAAAGGTAACCCCATGTGTGTTACAGTAATCCAGACATGAGGTGACCAGCGCATGTACCACAGCCTCCAGGTCCTTCATCTCTAGGAAAGGGCTCAGCTGGCGGATCAGCCGAAGCTGATAGCAGGCACTTCTGACCACCACATTCACCTGACACGTCATGTGAAGCGATGAATCTAGAAGTACCTCCAGACTGCAAACAGAGTCCTGTTAGGAGAGTGTGACTCCATCCAGGACTGGAAGATGTATTCCCAGACCTGGTTTCAGGCCGGTGACTGTCAGTACCTCCATTTTGTCAGGATTTAGCCTCAGTCTATTTCCCCTCATCCAATCCATTACTGCTGCGAGACAGTCATTGAGAGGAGAGACGCCATCTGAGGTCTGAGCAGATAATCTGGTCATGGAGAAGTATATCTGAGTGTCATCAGCATACTGATGACACTGAGCTCCATGCCTCCGTATGATCTCACCTAGCGGCTTCATATAAATATTAAATAGCATCGGGGACAGGATGGCGCCTTGAGGTACGCCACAATTTAGCTCAATTTTAGAGGAGCAGCTGTCCCCGAGCCTCACCCTTTGGGACCTGTCAGAGAGGAAGGAACAGAACCACCGCAAAGCAGTGCCTCCGATACCCATCCTCCCCAACCGGTCCAAAGGATGGCATGATCTATAGTATCAAAAGCTGCTGAGAGATCCAAGATCCCCAGCAGGGTCACACTACCCCTGTCAATACTCAAGCAGAGGTCATCTGTCAGAGCAACCATGGCAGTCTCAACTCCATATCCTGCTCAGAAGCCGGTTTGAAATGGATCAAGAAAGTCAGCTTCCTCCAAGACAGCTTGGAGTCATGAGGTGACTGCTCTCTCGATCACCTTACTTAGAAACGGCAGAAAGGAAACTGGTCTATAGTTGTTTCTGTCCAGGGGATCAAGGGAAGGTTCTTCAGGAGAGGCTTTACAGCCACCTCCTTTAGACAAGATGGAATGGTGCCATCCCTGAGGGAGGCATTGACTGCATCCCGAAGGAATGTGTTCAATGTATCCCCTCCCTGGGCAACCAGCCATGATGGACATGGATCGAGAGAGCAGGTCGTCTTCCTCACGCTTCCAAGGAGCTTGTCAATGTCATCAGTACTTATAGATTGAAACTCATTCAGCAAAATGACAGTGGCGGAGTTGCTGGTTACCTCATTTGTGGACACTGAAAAAATATTGGCATCCAAGTCAGCCCTTATCCGAGAGATTTTGTCTGCAAAGTGGTTGTTAAATGCATCACAGCAGGCCGTTGTCGGGTCAAGGAGGGGGTTAAATGCAGGAGGAACCTGCGTTAACTCCCCGACTACCTTAAACAGCTCTGCTGAACGAGACTCTGCAGATGCAATGTGTGCAGTGTACAAAGATTTTCATGCTGCATGCAATGCCTCCTGATAGGCGTGAAGGTGCTGCCTATGGCGAGTTCTGTCAGATGAGGACCGAGTCTTTCGCCACTTGCGCTCTAGTCTTTGTCCAGCCCACTTAATTTCCCTAAGATCTTATGTGAACCAGGGTTTGCGGTTTGAAGCAGGTTGGAAAGGACTCTCGGGAGCAATAACGTAGAGAGCCTTGGGAAGATCGGTGTTCCAGGTGTTCACCAAGGCTTCGACGGGATCGCCAGCATTGCCAACCATTAAACCCTCTAGGGCCTTCTGGAAACCAATTGGTTCCATAAGCCTTCGAGGGCGGACCATTCTAATGGGTCGGCCATGCCCGGAGGGGTGAGGTGCAGCTCTAAGTTCCATCTTGATCAGAGAGTGATCTGTCCATGACAGTGTGGAGGTTTTGATTACCTCCGCCCATAGATATTCCTGTTCTGTGCTAAAAATCCCATCGAGTGTGTGACCCGCACAATGGGTGGGCCCGTTGACCAATTGGGATAGGTTCATGCCTGTCATGGATTCCATGAACTCCAGAGCTGCTCCAGGTAGATCAGAAGGGCTGGTCTCGAGGGGAATGTTGAAGTCACCCAAGACCAAAAGCCTGGGTGACTCCAACAGTAACTCAGAGACCAGCTGAGTCAGCTCAATCAGGGAGTCTGTTAGGCAACGGGGTGGCCAGTATACCAACAGAATCCCCAAACTATCCCTGGTCTTCAGGCTAAGGTCCATGCACTTGATGTGGGTTGTTTTCTGGATAGGTTCTCTGATCAAGGGTAGATTAGATTTATGAACTATAGCCACACCGCCCCCCCCCCAACCACTTTCCCTTATCTGCTCACTGACCATGTAGCCATCTGGGAGAGCCTGCTCCCACGTGGCTGTGCTGGCATCTCCCAGCTAAGTCTTGGTGAAGCATGCCAGGTCAGCCTTTTCATCCACGAGAAGATCTCGTATGGCCAGAGACACTCCCCCTCCCAGTTCCACCCCCAGAAGCATTCTCACCGTAGCTTTCAACAGGTTAAAAAAGTCTGCTGAACTTGGTCAGACAAGTTTAGGGGTTGAACAGCTTTTGGACTAGCTCAGGTATTGTACAGTTTACTAGATCCTTCAGTATCAGCAGTTGAATACCTTTGCAATCTGAGCTTTTTAGACTGTGCTTTTTGTCCAGCATTTAGAGGGTAAGTTGACCTATTTGACTAGCTGTTTGAGGAAACCATCTCACCACTAAATATGTAGATGTCATCAATAGAATCTAAACCATTAACAAATTAACCTTAGCTCAGGTTAGGATAGTGATTTATGTGCCAAGCTACGTTTGCACCCTTAATGTCTTCAGCAGTGCTAAAGGAGCTTTGGTACTAGGAAAACTCCTGCACAACCTGGATCACTAATGGGAAGAGCAGCCATAAAAATGAGTGTTATTTCACTGCCCCTATGGGAATGGAAGAACTAGACACTCTTGTTTTTCCAAGGCTTTATCCACACTGCAGAAATAATCTGGTTTGGCACCACGTTTTTGGCAGTGCTTTGCTCACAACTAACTACAGTTTCCAGAATTCCATAGTATGGAGCCATGGCAGTTAAAGTGTTGCACTTAGGGACTTGCACATTTGCCAGGTCATTATTGGGTTTTCCTTGTCAATGAAAAGGGATGGTCAGGGACAGAACAGCTATGTAGATAGTGATATGCAATAAGTATGGCCAATCCCACTTCTTTCTTGGTGTATAGTAATGTCCACAATTTTCAAAATTACTATCATATAATTTTTTTAAAAAAAATCAGTCTATTTCAGTTAAATCGAGAGATGAGGGAAGACTATACATATCTCCAAAAATCAATATATTACTTAAGTTTTCTTTAATTGTATTATCTGGATCTCAAAAGTTAACACAAGAGTAATTTGATGAATGTACACATGCATTTAATTGCTTCTCATGCCTCTGAGGTTGGCAAGATGTTAATACTGATCTTTTCAAGCTTATGTTATTCATTATTGATTTTGTTTACACACATATATTTAAGACATTTTGTGATTGTATGCCCTTAAGCTCTCATAATAAGACAAACTGAAGAGGAAAATCTGGGTCAAGCTCCAGTAACACAGAAAGGAAGTGCAAAGATTTGACAGAGAAAATTTTGAACAGTCAGTGCAAGACAGTTCAGCAGGGCAGGCCCTCTGAAGCTCACAGCTTTCTCTATTGCCTGTAGGGGACATGGGACAACACAACTACATCTTAAAATGTAAGGAGCTGTGGCATGGAAAGAATAAAGTAATATATGGATCTGTTTCTGAGAGTAAACACAGTAAGAAAAATTACTAAGTCAAATGTTTCATTTCAGAGATAGAAGCAAATGTTGCTATTCCTATCTCCTATTGAATTTCATGCACCTTATAGCATATGGACATATTTTCAAATTTAAATGTAATTGTTTCTAATTGTTTCTAAAAGCATGTTTTATTGGGCTGATTTTTGCTCTTGATCATGATTAGCATGCATTTGGGTTTTTTTCCTGCTATTGTCTAATTTTCACACTTATGTAATTAATTTTTCTTTTGACAGGTACATCGGGGAATTAAAGGCATGGTGAGGGATCAACATGGAAAAGGAATCCCAAATGCAATTATTTCTGTAGAAGGTGTTAACCATGACATCCGCACAGGTAACTATCCACACAGGTAATTGCAAAGGCTGAAAGGAGGACCAAAGACTGGAAGGAGGACCCCCCCCCCCCAAAAAAAAAAAAATCAATGCAGAGTGAGATGGGCTAGAATTTTATAAATTTTAGTGGGTCAATGAGTGGTACACAATAGCATATTTGGTACTAAGGAGCCCTGGTGATGCAGTGATTAAATGCCTATACTGCAGCCACTTACTCACAAACCATAAGGTTGCAAGTTCAATACCAGCAAAGGGGCTCAAGCTTGACTCAGGTTTGCATCCTTCCGAGTTCACTAAAATGAGTACCCAGATTGTTGGGGGCAATTAGCTTACACTTTGTAAACCACTTGGGGGGGGGCTTAAGTGCATTGATAAGCGGTATAGAAATGTACTTGCTATTGCTATTGCTATATACTATATACGAGTCCATATGTAAACATTATAATCCTCCCAGTCACATTAATAGGCCTATGAAGGTACATAGGACCTATGAAGGTCTATGAAAATAAGCCTAACCAACAGAGAGAGGACATCACCACATGATTCCTGTTCTCACAATATTTGCATCAGTTTTTTTTTAAAAAAATGGAAACATACTAGTTTTAGAGCAGCCATTATCACATGTCTTTGCAATCACATGACTGGGGTTGCTGCTACCATCTTACTGCCCACCTCTTAACTTGCTGCTTTCCTCTCTGCCCTGTGCCCCACCCAACATGCCTGTTGATTATTTTTATTTAAACTTTTTCATGCAATTCTGAAATTCTGCTACTGCAATTTAAGGCTTGTGAGGGTTATTTCTAAAAAAAGAAATAGATAATAAATAATTAAAAGGATAGGCCTGTTTGGCAACAGTGAGGGGGAGAGGGGAGTGGAGAAGACTGTGACACTACATGACTGCCAATATCGCAACTGTCCTGGCAGTGATTTTGTGCACCTGGGGACTAGTGCGTTTGGAAGGTCAATGATGGGTTTCCCCCATCAATGAAAAGGGATGTTAAGCTACCAGAACACTGCAGCTACAGACTGAAGGCATCATTGTGCAATAAGTACTTCCAAAGCTGCTTCATTTGGGATGTAATCATGCATTAAAAGCCATATGTAATCTTCAGAGAGAAAATGTGTATGAGAGAGAGAAAACAAAAGGAACCAAATTGCTTCATCCTTTAAAGCTGCCCGTGAGACAGAATATTTTTGGCAGATGTGACCCCCTTTATTCCAGGTATTAAGTATTTAGGCAACAGTTACGTTTAGATATGTGCCTGCTCCCAGTCTGCTTTTCTAAAGCAAACAGGGTCTGATGGTAAATCTAAAAACTTAGTAAGTTAAAATCTGCAAAATCTTGTTCAAAATCTAAATAATAGGCAAATGTGGGGTTGATCAAAGGAGATAAGATTGAATTAGATTAGGAATGGGTGCATTTTCCACACCTTTCGACTCCTAACACCAATAAGATAATTGGCAACCAGGAGTAAGATTTCAGGTGACTGGAAATCATTTCCAGTCACCTTTAGAGGCATTTTGGGACTGTTTCAAGGAGTCCCCTGGAAGAATATTCATGGGTCATTGTGAACTCCCTAGAAGCTGTTCTTAAATTGATTTAAAAAAAAATTAAATTGGAGTTCATGGGACTGGAGGTCCAAGGGTTGCATCCACTCCTGTATAAGATTTTTTCTCCCTTGGGACATTTTTTCTTTATTTCTGCTTTATTTTGTTGTGTTACTCCTTCTAATAATAGTGTTACATCATTAGGAAAGGAAAATAAGTCTTTATTAACCTTTCTTTTTTAAAAAACAAAAAAAACCCAAATTTATCTAATTTGAGATCTCTGAGAGTATTCATGTTTCACTTTCCTGTTATTGGGGAGAAAATAGAAATTATGGAAACTTCCATTTCCTTTTCCTGGTTGCATGTAAATAAATGAGTACAACTCAGAATTTATATTTTGGTAACATGCTTCAGTCAATGGGGGAAATGCATACACTAATGTGAAAATTAATAGTGCACAGGGAAGTGTGTGCTGCAGGAAAAGTGTGTACCAAAGTCTGAAGACATTTGAGAAGTAAAAGAAGAAAAGGAGAGGGAAAACATTTTGAAGAACAAAGCAATGAATCTCAATGAAATTTAAACTAAGGAGGATAAAAAAAAATGCAGGTGGAATCCAGAAAAAAACAAAAAAACAAAACAAAATTGAAAGAGATATTTTCACATCCCACTTGTTTTTAAGGCACAAGTCAACTCCTAAATATGACATGTTGTGTGCAAACCAGCTTTAGTACACCCACCCCAACAGTGATCAGAATTCATTCTTTTAGTCTAACTTGAGTTTTATTGTAGCCTCACATTAATACCAGAAGTTACCCATCGGCAGAAAAAATAATAGCAACAATGTCATTTTGCATTAGTGTAAAATCAGCTCTTTGTGTGAGAGAGCTATTGTATCTATGTTTTTACATCCTCTTATTTCCTAGGAAACATGGTGAAGAACTCTTGGCAGATTTTCCCATCAGAGAGGGAAAATAACAGGTTTCACAACAACAACCCTCCCCCCTCATTGGACAGGTTGGACTTATTGATAATAAACAAATAATCTACACCTGGAAATATCTAAAAGGCTGAAAGAATTGCCAACTGGAAAACAGTTTTCATATGATTTATAAAATTTATTTATAACACATATTTTAAAATATGTTCAGTACTGCCTACCCTTTTGTCTCACACAAGGGCATCTTGGTGCCTGATGAAGTCTACCTAATCTATGCCATTTTGCCCATATCCTGTATAAATGTCTGTATGTACATGTATTGCTGTGGCCCACAAAATGTTAGACCTAATTTGTAGTCCATTCCACAACAAAACTGGAATATTTAGATCTGAACCACTTAAATCTCATGGAAATCAATGGATGTGCAATCAACAACTCCAGTAAGTAGTCCAAGATGACACTTGGGTTTTTGAGACAGAACTTCACTTTTATGAAAACAGTACAAACATATAATGGCAATTTTAAAAAAAATCCCTCCTCTCTCCCCAACCATATTTTTAAAAAACTGCATTTCCTAATAAATTTTAGTAATACATTTTCCACATGGTAACCATCATAATGTGCTATTTTTATTTCAAGATTTTGACATGATCTTTGTTCAAAGCAAATATAGGGCAAATGTGTGTTGTCTCTCTTTCTATCATTCAGATTATTCCAAAAGAATCAGGCGCTTCATGTCTTTTGCAACAAAAAATCACTGGATGTACTGATCAATTACAACCAATTCAATGTTCATTTTTTCTAGCCAATCTATAAACTGGAGCCTAAGATTGCTAAGAATAGCAAAGCATTAATTACTAATGATCTACTCCATTTTAGCTGAACAAGAAGTGGATTTACACAGGCAAAATTTAATTTGCCTAGGCTTCAATACAGCGTCCTCTCAGCATAGCATAACTATCCACATGTGGAGATACTCTATGCTATCACTATGGTGTGATACAGCATGGTGTATTGGTCTGAGCATTGTACTAAGACACTGGAGATGAGAGCTCAATTTCTCACTTGTCTATGGTAACCCAATCATCCTATCATCATCATTGAGGCATGATAGGTTCGCCTTAGAGTCATCATAAGTAGGAAATGACTTGAAGGCATATAACAACAACAACAACAACAAGCACTAAAGAACCTCCATGCCGAATAGCAATGTTGCACAACACGTGCCAATGACTATGAGCAATGCATGCAAAAAAGTGTGAAAGGAGAAGTACTTTAAAGGAAAGGCTTTATTCTAAGCAAAACATCTACATTGGCCAAATTTATCTCCTTTCATGGAGAGCATCCTTCTTTCAGGGACACTTAGGGCAGTTACAAGTTACAACAGTCTAGATCATATTCAACCAAAGTCACCAAAATTAACATAAATTCCCTGATACAAATAATGTAAACACTCTCTAGTTACTCAAAGGATTAGGAGTCTTAGGGCTCGTTCCCACTACAATAAGCTCCAAATCTTGATTATGCCCATAGTTCCCACTGAAAACAGAAATAACATCTCAAATAGAAAAAAAGACAAAAGAGACACGCCAGACATACTTTGAATTCGCCAACAAAACTGGAAAATGGCTAGCTGCCAGATTAAAAGCAACAAGAGAATGGAAAATCGTCAACAAAATACAATTAAGGGATGAAGTCCTAACCTCTCAAGATCAGATAAAAAAGAACTTCACAGAATATTATACACAACTATATAGAGAAATTCCTAGATCAGATCAAGAAAAAACAACAATGAGCGAATTTATTCGAGAATCAAATATGATAACGCTCTCTAAAGAGGATCAGATAGACCTGAACGCCAACTTCTCGGAAGAAGAGATCTCCACTGCAATTTGCAACTTAAAACTAGGGAAATCACATGGCCTGATGGGTTTAATGCCAATTACTACAAAAAATTAGAAGATGTTTTGAAGACTCCCCTTAAAAATACACTAAACTCTGTTCTGAAAGACGGCACTCCAAAATCATGGGAGCTCGCAAACATTACCCTAATACACAAAGATGGGAAAGATAAAACTAACATGGAGAATTACCGGCCAATATCCCTCCTCAACTTAGACTACAAAATTTTTGTTGGAATTCTGTCTGCAAGACTTAAAAAGATACTGGGGAAGTTAATTCATGAAGACCAGTCTGTTTTTTTACTGGAGAGATATGCAAAAACAAATGTAAGAACGGTCTTGGATCTGACTGAGTACTATGAAAAAGCCAATCACAAAAAATTTGCCCTATTACTAGTTGACGTGGAAAAGGCCTTTGACAATGTCAAATGGGATTACTTACTAGAAATATTAAAGATGATGAAAACAGGAGAAAAAATTATAGGTTGGGTAGATAGTATATACAAATCTCAATATGCGCAATTAATTATTAATGGAGAAAAGTCCTATCCTTTCAAAATTCAAAAAGGGACCAGACAAGGGTGTCCCTTGTCGCCACTTTTATTCATCATGGCATTAGAACTCCTGAATAATCACATAAGGAAGGAGATTAAAGGACCCAAGATCAAAAACAAAACGTATAATTTAAAGGCATATGCTGATGACTTAGCAATCTTCTTAGAAGACCTGACAAACAACATTAATACATTAATGAGATTACTAGCAACATTTGAATCGGTTGCAGGTTTTAAACTAAACAAAGATAAGACTCTGTTTATCACCAAAAACCCCTCACAGGTGGACAAGAATTACACACAAGCTACAGCTAACTGCAAAATTGTTAAAAAAGCAAAATACTTGGGTATATGGATTTCGAATAAGAATACAGACCTATTTGATAACAATTACAAACCAACTTGGAGTAAAATAACGCAAGATCTCCAAAAATGGGCAAATCTCAAGCTATCTTTTCTGGGTAGGATCACTACATTAAAAATGTCCATTTTACCCAGGTTAAATTTTCTTTTTTCTAACCTCCCAATCATAATTAATAACAAACCCTTTAAAAATGGGAAAAAGAACTACAGAAATTCATCTGGGAGGGGAAGAAACCTAGAGTGAGGTGGAAAACTCTAACGGACTCAATGATAAACGGTGGATGCAACCTACTGCTCAATCTGGAAGGGTTCAATCTCTATTTTGGCTGGCATGCCTATTTCTGGTACGGCAAGGCAAAAATACATAAAGAATTCAACCATCACTTTGTGCGTAGAGCTATCTTGTATATTTGGGAGAAAGTCAAAGCAAAATTCTACCCTAAACTACCAGGATGGGCATCACCCCAAGAAGCACTGTTTGGAAGATCTAAACTACAGGGGGATTGGATAAGATACAGAGACTTATTAACTAAACAGGCTCAAAACCAATACTCAATAAAACCAATTAAAGATCTAAAAATGTTCAATTTAGAACAACACTGGTTCCTTTGTAAACAACTCACAGAGAGATTCAAGATCGATTATAAAAATAATTCCTTCAATATAGAGAAAAGCGAATTAGATAAGATCCTGGAAGAGAAAGAAACAAAAGCGGTATCTAGAATATACAAACTTCTTCACTCAAGAAAGCATGAACAGGACATAATTAAAAACCCAATGATACAATGGGCCAAAGACTTAGGGAGACCAATAGATTTGGACAGTTGGGAGATCTCAAGGGAAAAGACCTTCAGATTCACCAAACGTCAAGACACCAGAGAGAATTATCTAAAAATGGCATATAGGTGGCACCTCACTCCATCGAAACTTGCAAAAATCAATAAAAACTCAGAGAACAGATGCTGGAAGTGCAAAAGATCAATAGGCACTTGCTTTCACACATGGTGGTCCTGTCCAAATCTGCAAAATTTGGGGGTGGGGGGAATACACAAAAAATCAATCAGATTCTGGGTTTAAATTTTAAAATGTGGCCTGAACTCTACTTATTAAATATCACAAATACAACAGTGAATAAAGAGGCAAACCCCCCCACATTTTATACACAATCTCTTCAGCCAGAATTTTAGTAGCTGAAAAATGGAAATCAGATAAACAAAAAAAAAAAAAACCAGCTTCATTTATATACTGCTTCATACCCTTAAGGACTGTCTAAGCAGTTTACAATTGCAAGCTATTTGCCCCCCAACAATCTGGGTACTCATTTTAGCGACCTTGGAAGAATGCAAGCCTGAGTCAAGCTTCAGCCCTTTTGCTGGTCTTGAACTCGCCACCTTATGGTTTTGAGTGAGTGGCTGCAGTACAGGCATTTCACCACTGTGCCACCAGGGCTGAGTTGCCCCTAATAGATGAATGGCTTTTAAAAATCATGGACAATATGGAAATGGATTATCTATCTGCATGTTTACAGGGAAAAACTTCTGATAGTACCAATTCAGACTGGGAAGCAGTTAAAACTTTCTGTAATAACAGATGGTCTTAATCTTAAGTAGCAGTTATCTTGTATTGTTATCATCCTTTTTCTTTTTCCATTAGTTGTTTAATTAATTCAGAGATATGAATATGACTGCAGTTATAAAGAATTTCGCAACACTGACTAGGTACTGTTAAATGTATAGCCCATTTGTTTTAAATATCTCCAATAAGTAAAGACACCTAGAGGAAGATGATAATGGTTTAGCTCAAAATTTATAACATAAATGCAGCAGTTATTTGATTCTATGAATTGATATGTAATTCAAAAATTTATAAGATACCGCAAACATTTTACTGGAAATCTGACAGATACAAGTACAATTTTGTTTATGTTCATTTTTCTTTTAATAAATAAAAATTTATGATAAAAAAATAAAGTGATTTCACCCCCAGTTTAAAAAAGAAAGAAAGAAAGAAAGAAAGAAAGACCTGCTTTGTAATGGGAATGGGGGACCTTTTGAATTCAATTATCAACATGGAGTGGAGCTGGATTGGGATTCGGACTATGGTGTAAGTGGGAATGACCCCTTAGTGGTATCTAGGAGTGTGGAGCTCAGTTTCAAAACCTCCCTTTGCTGTTCTTTTTAGACTCAGCACCTCACGCTGAGTGTCAGGCTTTTTAAGCCTCTTGAAACTTTGTGCTTCAGCCCACTGGTCATTCTCATTGGGCAACTGTCTCTTGTAATCTCAATGACCAGTGATGTTGATTCCAATAAATTCAAATTAACCTATCCCATCCTTTACCCTTTAGTTGCCTAGAAGGAGACTATCTGCTCAACCATGTCTCACCCCCCACCCCCAACCTCAGTCAGTCTGGGAACAGCTGGAAGGTGTAACCACACCAACTGTGAATTCCTCCTGTAACTTAAAAAAGAAAAGAGTTAAAAGCACATGTGGAACCCCAGCTATATCCAACTGTGCTACTGTGCAAGTGAGATTCAAATTGGTTGGTGTTGGTAGCTAAGATAGACTCTGGAGGTCCCACCCAGCTTAAGCAGAAGCAGAAGAGGCCTGTGAGACCTTGACAATTTTTCTCTGACTTTAGCCTACAGCACATGATATTCCTTGGCAATCTTCTATCCAAGTGATAACCAGCTCTGACCCTGCATAGCTTTCAGGATCAAATAGGATTGGGTGCTTTTGGAGTATTTTAGGTCCCCAATAAAAGTCACATAAGACAAAATGTGACTTAGGCCAGAAGAGGCCTGCAAAAAGAGGCAGCTTGAAGCCACTCTCACCAAAGATATATTGGGACTGTGGCAAACACACACCACAGCCCCGATCTGCCTTGAACCCAGCACCTTTTTCTGTCCTGCTGCAGCCCAAACCTGGCTTCAAGACACTGGTGGCATGTAAACGCCATACTGCTGAAGTGTTTTGAAGCCACCCATGTCTGGGTGGCTGCCCGACTTCTGGGCAGCTTCAGGGTGGCTTCAGAACATGCAGTGTATAAACACCGTGCTTCCAAGCTGCCCAAACGGCGGCTTTAAAGGGCCATCTGTTCCAGTCCTTACTCCTACTCTTTATCTTATTCTGAACCACAAGGGCATTATGTATGGAATTCTAGTTTCAATTGGAAAAGGTGCATTAACTCAATTGTTACTCTTACATAAATCCCATTGCTTCAGTACATCTACTGTAATTGGGGCTACCAACAGGATTCAGACCAACCTATTAGGCCAACCCTCAAAAATCCTCCTTCTAGAAGAATTGAAGGACAATAATACATAATAAGAATAAATGCCCTTCTGTACTTTGTGAAGGAGTGTAAGGAGGTCAGATCATGTGGTGGGTGTGGGCAGGACAGATAAGGTGAGATCAGGCAGTGGAAGCAAACAAAGTGGACAGATCAGGTGGCAGGGGTACAAGGAGGAAATCTGGCAGGGGTGTGCGGAAAACAGATCAGTGAGGAACATGAGAGGAGGACAGATCAGGTGGCATGGGGGCATAGGTAATAGAGGAAATGGGAGAACCAGCAAACTCAGCTGCCAGTAACTTCTGAACATCAAGCAGCAGCCAGTTTGGGTAAGGTGTTGGCAGCTGCGATCAGCAAACTGTCTAAATGGATGTGAAGGTAAATGTGTTCTAATATTTATTATTTGATTCTTCAACAGCAAATGATGGAGATTATTGGCGCCTTCTCAACCCAGGAGAATATGTGGTCACTGCAAAAGCAGAGGGCTACACGGCTGCCACCAAAAACTGTGCTGTAGGCTATGACATGGGTGCAACTCGATGTGACTTCACAATCAGCAAGACCAACTTGGCCCGAATCAAAGAGATCATGGAGAAATTTGGAAAACAACCCATTAGTCTCTCACTCCGACGGTACAGACAGCAAGGAAGGCAGAGACGCCAGCAGTTTAGACTACTTTCTAGAGTGTAAAAAAATGAAATAAAAAATCATGCTATCATGTCTTGCACCTAAACTGAAGCCTACTCTAGCAGTAGAAAAAATATGCAGGAGATATTTATAAATATCCCTTTCTAACCATATTCTCATTAGCAATCTTGGATTGAATAATATTTTGGGATGCCACAGCTCAATGTTTAGATTTATGTTTAGATTTTCCAGTATTCTGAAAATACTGGAACATAATACTGTCCCCTAAAAAAGATCTTGCAGAATAACAGTTGAGTGTGGCATCTACACTTTTTGAGCTGGAGGAAAGCCTCCATATAACTGAGTGCTGAGATCAAATTATGTGCAGATACGACATCACATAATCTGCTTCACTTGAAACTGTTGAATTAAAGATGCTGTGAAGATCAGTTGTAGATTGGGGTGGGTGGGTGGGTGGTGGAAATGAGATTTCTGAATTCAACACTTAAGTATATGAATGTAAACCTTTGGACTTGGAAACAGAATATGGATTCTGCCCAAGAAAACTACCCTTTCATCAACTGCCTATTCAGGTACAGCAAACCCAAAATGAAACACAATAGGGAGCAAAGAGGTATGTGAAAAGAGAAGCAATTAAAATCATGTTCATCTGTCATAGAAAAGTAAGGTAGTAGATGAAGGGGGAGTTTTTAAGGTATCAGCTATATGGCTCTGTATCAGTCTACAGTGGCCTTACTTTGAAACTGATTTTCTCATGGTATGGTCAAAGCCATTGCTTGGTAGCTTTATAGTTCTGCTACAGCCAACCATGAAAATCAGCTCATACCCACCAGTAATAACTACCTTGCTGAATGTATAATAAATGCATTGTTCATTGCAATTGTTCTTGTGTTTAGAGCATCCTTATTTTATAGTCTTATTATAAGGTAAATAGGAACTTTAAGTACATGTTCTATATGTTTTCTGTAATCAGTTTGACTGGATTAATCCCAAGGAGAAAGTTTATGGGGAGAGAATATTGAATAATCTGCTGCTCTGCTTTCCATTACTTAGGTTGATTGTCCTTTTAATAACATACAGTAAATGGGCTAATTAAATTCAATTAAGTTCAGTCATGCTGGCAAGAGTTTAAAAGTTAAATCAAGGCAGTCAAGGGTGCCAACTGAACAACTGTGTTAAAGATCAAGGAATATCTAGATATCTCATCTCTGCTATGATCTCATTTTGCAAATGACTCTCTCTTAGCCCCTGGCTCATTTTTACAATATGGGGATAAGTATATTTACCTAATGAGAGCTAGTGTGATGTACTAGCCTGAATGTTGGTCTAAGATTCTGGGAGACCAGGGTTCAAAACCACACTCGGTAGTTTAGCACACAACTAAAAATCTGGTTTACCTTGCCTGCTTTGAATCCTATAGTTCCCTCACAGTGTGGGAAAGGTTTCATATAAATTAACTGGTTGAAATTCTAACACTAAACTTTTATTGCTAGGTAAATATTCATTGTTGTTGTCATTTCTGACTTATGGAAACCCTGACTGGCGAATCTATCATTGAGTTTTCTTGGCAAGGTTTAGCCAGAGAGGGTTTGCCATTGCCTTCTTCTGAAGGTGAGAGTGTGTGAGTTGCCCAAGGTCATCTAGGGGACTTCCATGACTGAGGAGTTTAGTGCACAGCTAAAAAAATCTGGTTTACATTGTCTGGTTTGAATCCTTTTCCAGGATGCAGCCGGATATTATCAGATGCATTTTGCCGCTGATGTCACACCTAAATCCCAGTTCCCAGCCATGCTCAGCTGGCCTGTTTACAAAGTTGGGAGCCAGATTTTTTAGCTGTGCACTAAACTCCTCAGTCATGGAATATATATATTATAAGATATGGGAGACAAAATAGAGCCCTATGGATTGCAAAAACAGAGTTTCCACGGGACAACACCACCTTCTGAACATGCAAATAAAAGTACAACCATCTATTTACTTCTTGCAAAGAGATATAAGCTGGTTGTCTGAGGAATGTCAGCACACTGAGGGAGAAGCTATTCATACATTTATTTATTTAATTTCTAACCCACCTTTCTCCCAGAACAGGCTTCAAGGTAGGTTACAAACATTACACAATGATATTCAACATTAAAGGATATGAAACTATTTCAAGTAGGATATTAATAGTGGGCACGCAGCATGTTTTTCTGTATAATTTACCTTTTAGCTGTAATTTATTACCTGATGCACAGAAGCCACAATGTGTGTCAAATGACTGGTGCTCATTACAAGTAGCTACCACCATTGTAGATCTTTAGTCTGGTTCACATCATAGTATTTGTATGCAGCACACACATGTTGCATGTACAGATATAGGGTCTGTGCATCATGATACAGCATCAGTTATGAAGCAATTTCATATATTGATTTTTCTTTTACCCTGCTGGGAGGGGATGTAATTCAAGTGATTGCTTCCTCTTTAATATATTTAGGAGGCCTGGGGAGCATGCCTTATATTATGCCAAGCTGTTAGTCAATCAAGCCAAGTTTTGTCTACTCACGGTACTGCCCAATTCACATCTTCTGCTTCTATCTGTTCCTTTTAAGAGAGAACACATGTATTTAAATGTAAAACAGTAGGTTTGTAATTGTAGCATGATAGTTCTGTAGATTACATGGTTTGAATGCAAACAAGCAATTTTTGCATGCAAAGCATATAATCATGCAACCATTTACAGGCTTGTTTAAGATTTAGGAGATTATCACACAGCGAAGTCCCACCAGGATAGATGTGGGATCTAAAATTCAAAGACAGATCTTATTACATTGTTCCATCACCAGGCAGCCCATATGCAACCCGGGTTTCTCTGGGCTTCTCATGCAGCTTTTCATTAATAGGGAAATCTCATTTTTGAAAAGCTGCAGGAGAAGGTCAGAGAAGTCCGGGTTACATATGGCTTGCCTACTGTCTGGCCACAGAGCAATGCCATATGATCCATCTTTGAGTTTTAGATCCCATGTCTATCCCAGCAGGACTTTGCTGTGTAATAATCTCCTTAGATACATTTGCTCTCTTTGTAAGGGATGGTATTCATAACTTGCACAGAAAAACTGAAGACACCTTACAGGGGAATTTCTATATCTCCTGCTGTCCTTATGGCAGAAAAGAGATTTACCGTGGTATTGTTTTTACCATATCCAGTAAGCAGCACATCATGGAAGAGTAAACAGAAAGAAAAACATATCTGGTGTGTGACAGCTTCTGCAATAGGATTGCCAGATGTCAGGGTGCCAGCCAGATTCCCCAAGTTTGGTGGCTCACCTATATGTGTCAGGCAAGCATCCACATTCTTGAGTTTCCTGGAACCATATCTGGGCAAGAGACAAGACTCCATGCTAACAACTGGTGAGGTAGAAAGCCTTCTAGCTGACCATGTAGCTTGCTGTACTTTGCAAAGATTAATTAAATTAAATTAAACCAACTATTATAATTTGCAGATACACTTAATTTTCCAGCCAAGAAAAATGATCTGTCTCTGTGTATGCTTGAATGACAAGCTGTGAGCAACTGAAATTCCTGCTTAAAGCATACAGCTCAATGCCATCCCCAGACTCTGTTCCTAGGTCAAAGGTTTTGGCCCGAAAATCTCAAAGCCTGGAATGATCCTTATCTAGCAACCCTAATCTGGAGACATACAGTCTTGTGACCCAAATCACAGATGTATGACACTAATCTACTTCAGAATCCAGACCAATCATAGACAGTGGACAATTTAGGATCTGGAACTGATTTAATATTGTGACTGCAGAATGAATTTGGATGAATCTTAAATTTAGAATGCAATATAATTGCTTTAGACTGCCTGAATGCAAATTGGGTACAATTTGTCTGATTTGGATTCCATGCAGATTGGTCTGCTCTGAAGTGATTTAGACTAATTTAGATTGATCTGGAAGACACAAATGTTTTTCGTAGAATCATAGAGTTGGAAGAGACAACAAGGGCCATCCAGTCCAACCCTCTGGCATGCAGGAACTCAGAATCAAAGCATCCCCAACAGATGGCCATCCAGCCTTTCTTTAAAGACGTCTAAGGAAAGAGACTCCACCACTCTCCGAGGGAGTGTGTTCCACTGTCAAAGAGCTATTACTGTCAGGAAGTTCCTCCTAATGTTGAGGTGGAATCTCTTTTCCTGTAACTTGCATCCATTGTTCTGTGTCCTGTTCTCTGGAGCAGCAGAAAACAAGCTTGCTCCCTCCTCACTGTAACATCCCTTTAAACATGGCTAAACATGTTTTGTTTCTAAACATATCCCTAACAATGTCTAGCATTTCCCCAAATATCATAGTTTAATTGCTCACCAGTCCATACTGACATCCCATAAACTGGCATATACAGTGTTTTCCTTTGTCATTATATTTGTCCATGTACATGACATTGACATGGGGAGCCAGCTACAAAGCACTAAATCGGTTAAAAAGCAAGGAGCAGGAAATGCAAAAATTCTCATAACAATAAAGAGTGAACTAATCTACTCCCACCCCAAATGTGAGCACCTTTACCACCACCTGCTTTCTACAGAAGGACAGTATTTTTAGGAAACTGGGGTGGGACTTTTGGGAGTTCCATAGTTATTGGTTCAAGCACTTCCCATGGCCAGTGTTGTATTTATAATGCTCTTATCTTCATAATTAGGTCTTTAGTAGGGGTGGGAATGCTATGCCCTCCAAATATTGCTCAACTGCAGCTCCCATCATTCACTATCATTGGCAATTTTGATTGAGGCTGCAAGGAGTTGCCATCCAAAAATATTTGGAGAGCCTCAAAATTCCCACCTGTGCCCAATAGCCATTCTGTCTCTGACTGCTGAAACACTTTTTTCCATGAATGAAAATCACTTATGAGTGAATTCTGCAAATATAAGGCTCAGTATACAGGAAGCATGTGTTTTAAGCACAGTACTAATCACATGTATTTTCTACATGGAGAAGTGCTTTTTTAATGTAGTTTGCAAGGTATGTAAAGTAGCTCAAAGTCCTGACAGAGGAACGTGATATTGTTGTCAAATAGATCTGAGGACTGTGAACTTAAGACACCGCCTTCATCTAAGCATAATATAATTTTATGCAGTTAAATTTTGAAAAGGCTGGAATTTGGAACTGTCTTTTTAAATTTTACTTTGACACCGCAAGAGTGTTTCTGAGGAATAAAGCTTTGCTCAGGGGCAGTGAATCCATCACATTTAATGCAATCCTGCAGTAGTGCAGCTGTGAGCCAAAACTTCTATATTTTGTTCAAATGTCCTACATCTTGCGGTGCCTTGTCTGCCTTGGCAGTTATGACATTTGGTCACCCTGGTAACATGCATAATTTTGGTGCAAATTTGTTTACATGTACCTGCATGCAACTGCACAGATTCAAAGCAACAAATGTTTTACATACCATCGAGTCTACTCCACAAATATCCTACAGACCTTTCTGAGAATTTTCTTTGTGAAATGTTACAAATGTAATAGTAATAATAATAATAATAATAATAATAATAATAATAATAATAATTTATTTTATTTATATTTCCCGCTTCTCCCTGCGAATCGAGGCGGGATTACAGCGATAAAATAGTTACAATACATTAAAATAATACAATCAAATATTAAAACCACTATATAATATTAAAGTGCTCCTACATTATGCTTTAATGCTACTGCTGTCCATATTTAACCTAGTCAAGTGGAGGTGGAGGTGTTCCTTATGGGTAATTATAGGAGATCGGGTGGAAATGTAGGGAGGGGGAATCAAGTCTATTTTTGGAAAAGAATCTGCATTATCCTAAGTTATATTATAAAATGAAATTTGCAAGAAACAAATGTAGCTAATGGTCAGTAAAATGTGCATAGCCTTTTGGAGGTTTGGCACACTGCCAATGATTGTGGCAGAAGCTGAAAATAGGTTCAGCAAGCTAGTGCTCATTAAAATTAGAGGCCTTCTATGATGAGGCAAGAATGTTTCAGTCATCTAACCATGTCATCTACTGAGTATAAGCTTACAAGAAAAAAAATGAGTGGCAGGGGAGCTAATTCATGATTTTGCAATTTAAAAAAAAAACAGAAAAATAAAGCTTCAAAGTTAATGAGCTAACATTTGCAGCAACATTGGTTTTCAAAAAGTCATGGTGTTAACTGAATAATTCCTTTGTCAAAGACAAAACATTACAAAATAGTTTGAAAATCTGTAGGCTGGGTATTTTTATTTAACAAAAACAGCCAAAAAGGACATTGTTCAGAAATGTAGATTATGTAACAGCAATTTCAGTACAGTCAACCCTCCATATCCATGGATTTTTTATTCATGGATTCAAGTATTCACAGCTTGAAAATATTTTACAGATTTTATTTATTTATTTATTTATTTCAAAAAGCAAACCTTGATTTTGCCATTTTATATAAGGGACACCATTTTACTATTCCATTGTATTTAATGGGATTTGAGCATCCATGGATTTTGGTATCCATGGGGGGGGGGGGTCCTAGAAACAAATCCCAGCAGATACCAAGGGACCACTGTACTGACATAAACTTTTCTCGGGGCTCATGATATTGTATATATGGGATGAAGATAAGGGTGATTGTGATAAGGGGGCCTATGTTACAAGTTTGTACCAGGACCTGGAAATAATATATGGACCCTGGGTGAAGGGACACTAAGTCTAGAGCTGAATACAATGGAGCTTTGGTATCCACTGGAGTTTGGTTCCAGGACCCCCTGTGGTTCCCAAAACCTGTGGCTGAACAAGTCCCATTATATACAGTGGCATAGTAAAATTGTGTCCCTTATATAAAATGGCAAAATCAAGGTTCACACTTTCCAATTTAATTTTTGAGGAACATTTTCAAGCCATGTAAAGGAACTGACACAGGTTCCACCTGTGCAGAACTCTCTACTCAACCCAACAACGGCCTGCTGTGAAACGTTTAACAACTTCTTTGCAGATAAAATCTCTCAGATAAGAGCTGACTTAGTTGCCAGTGTTAGAACAGAATTTATTGACGAGGTGCCCAGCAACTCCATTGATGTAATTATACTGGATTGGTTTGAATCAGTGAGTACTGTTGACATGGACAAGCTTCTTGGTAAAGTGAAGAAGACAACCTGCCCTCTCAACCCTTGCCCTTCTTGGCTGGCCATCCAGGGGTGGGGTGTGATGCCTTGAGGATATTTTTTAGAGACATCATCAATGCATCCCTTAGGAAAGGTCATGTTCCATCCTGCTTAAAGGAAGCAGCGGTTAGGCAGCTCCTGAAAATATCTTCCCTGGACCCCCCTGAATATGAAGAATTATAGGCCTGTATCTTTACTACCATTTTTGAGCAAGGTGATTGAGAGGGAGGTTGCCCTTCAACTCCAAGCTGTCTTGAATGAAACCAATTATCTAGATCCATTTCAAACTGGCTTTAGGACAGGATTTGGACTTGAGACTGCCATGGTTTGTCTAGGCATCGACGGGGGTAGTGTAACCATGTTGGTGTTATTGGACCTCTCAGTGGCTTTTTATACAATAGACCATGATATCCTCTTGAATCACCTGAGAGGGCTTGGGATTGGAGGCACTGCACTGAAGTGGTTTCATTCCTTCCTCTTGAGCATGTTCCAGAGGGTGGTGCTCGGGGACAGCTGCTTTACTAGGATAGAGCTTAAGTGCAGCATCCCTCAAGGTGCCATCCTGTCCATGATGCTTTTCAACGTATATATGAAGCTGCTGGGAGACATCATCTGGAGACATGGGGCAGGGTGTTATCACTATGTTGATGACACCCAGATATATTTCTCCGTATTTCTGTCTTCAGCTTTGACTTCAGATGGTGTCTCCTCTCTCAATGACTGTCTTAAAGCAGTAATGGACTGGATGAGGGAAAAGAGATTAAAACTGAATCCAGACAAAACGGAGGTACTTATGGTAGCAGCCCCGAACCCAGGCATTGGGATACAACCTCTAGTCCTGGATTGGGTCACACTTTCCTCTAAGGAATGTGTTCACAGTTTGGGGGTGCTCCTAGATCCGTTGCTTCAGATGACTAATCAGATGAATGCGATGGTTAGGAGTGCCCATTATCAACTTTGGCTGATACACCAGCTGCGCCCTTTCCTGGAAGTGGGGGATCTTGAAACTGCAGTACATGCTCTGGTAATCTCACGTCTGGATTTCTGTAATGCACTCTACATGGAGCTACTCTTGTGCCTGGTCCAGAAACTTCAACTAGTACAGAATATGGCAACCAATTTTAAGATCTCTTCATTGGATGCCCATCAGTTTCTGGTCCCAGTACAAGGTGTTGGTTATTACCTTTAAAGCCCTAAATGGTTTGGGTCCAATATCTCCAGGACCACCTCCTTCTGTACAATCCACCCAACACACATAGGTCCTCTGGGAGAAATCTGCTACAACCAATAAAATCCAGTTACAACTGCCCAGAGGACCTTTTTGGCTATCACTCCCAGACGATGGAATGGCCTGCCAGATGAGATCCGTCATGTAAACACCTTAGACAGCTTTTAAAAAGCTGTTAAAATGGATCTCTTCCGGCAGGCCTTTCCTGAATAGACGCCCGGCCACCAAAGAGAGAAATAAGTTGACTGATCCCATTTGCTGTTTGCCTATCCATTGTTGTTGTTTTATTGCCCAAATTGTCATTTTTAACATGTTTTGATTGTAAAATGTTTAATTTTATTTTAATAGGAGGGAGAGTTGGGGGATATGGTATGTATATTTTTAATGCTGTAAGCCGCCCCAATTGCCTGAGTGCAGATGGGGCAGGATAATAATAATAATAATAATAATAATAAATAATAATAATAGATGATGATGATGATGATAGATGGTAGAATCCATGGATGTAAAATCCATGGGTAAGGGGCGCTGACTGCAGTTTCCAAAGAGTGCTATACATATTTCAGTTTTTTCTGCACAGGGTTTAATCTGCCTCCACTTTATTTCTATAACTCCATTATCTGTTAGACTTGGAAGATTCCCTGATGTAATAGTCCTGCATCCTTTATCAGCTTAGCTGTGAATTTCCTGATTGCTCTTGCTTAAGGAAAAGCATGTTTCATTCTTTAAATCTAAGAATATTTTCACATTTGCTTCTTCGGTTAGACAGAGTGAATGTAAAAACATCCCTGAAGATGACACCTTACTTGCACTTTTGGAATAAGATTTCAATAGTCTTTATGGAAACTAACATTCAAACATCAAAACATAGTCATTTTCTATGCTTCATGTAAATGTAAGGTGTTTTGGACAGAGCTTATTTGCTGAGCTCCCAGGGATTATTTTAAAATATGTGTCCTCCAATAGTTTTTACACTTGACCGCTGAACCTGAAAAGTAGCCCTATAAGAGATGGAGAAACTAAAGGCCTTCCATACTGCACAAATATATTGTTCCAGTTCCACATGAACTGCCATATTAATCCCCAAGTAATCCTGGAGTTTGTAGTTTAGGGAGAGCACAGGTGTACCTCAGTTATCAAAGTATATGCATTCCACGACATCACTTCTTGAACAGAAAATTTGGTAACAGAGGTGAAATAGCATGGAAAGAACAGGAATAGACTTCTACACTTCAAAAAAGAACAGCAGTTCAACATGTTTTAGGGAAAAAATATTCAAAACTTAAAATATGAAATGAAGCAACCTAGTCAGATAAACTTTGCATCAAGAAACAAAAATATTTGGAATTTTCCTGGGACACTTGAAGGCTTCTTCAACAATGCATGGCTGTGTGCCTTCCTTTGCCACCCCCTTTTTATCATGTAGCAGCTCACTGCAGCAATCCAAATCAAGACAGATCTCTGAGGCATCTGTAGACGACTCCCTGGAAACCAGAATAGAAAGGGTTAACCTATGTCCTACCAAGATCAAAGTGGGCTTTGGGAATTTCCTGCAGCAACTTCCTCTCTCTTTCTCTCTCTAGTTCTGAACTAATCATGTCAAGAAAACCCTGTGATAGGTTTACTATATGTTGGAAATGACTTGAAGGCACATAATACACACACATGCATGCACGTGCGATGCATGCATGCATGCACATGCACATGCACACACACATGCACACACACACCCCTTCTGTAAGCAATCTAAAAAAATTAAGTCTCCTGTTTGGGGTGATCAAAAAGACTTCCCCAAAAGAAATTCCCTGTAGCTGTGTGTGACCAAAAGCTTTTCTTTAAAAAAAAAAAAGGTTCATTCTCAGAAGCTTCATTTAGTGAAGCATGCCTGTATTTCTCAGCCAGAGAGCTCTACTGTGTCATCAAACTACAAAATCCAGGATCCCACATGATGGAGCCCATGGCAGTTAAAGTGAAACCATGCTGCATAGTATGAAAGGCCCGCAAGATAAATGAACATTTGCATTCATTGTGAAGCTTTGTTCTGAGGAAGTGCAGAAAAGCAATCCAAAAAGATGTTGGTTACCCTAGGTTAAACAAACCAGAGTCAGGACTCAGAGGCTATATCCTAAACCTTTGTAATAACTCCTCTCTCCTCCTTTCAGTTTTGCTTCATAGCCTGGCCTTGACAATGATATTTAGTTTGCAAATACAGTTATAAGATAGAACAGAATAAGTAGTTTATCTCTTAGTAGGAGATTATTTTGTTTTGTTTTACTATGCAGCAATAGATTCCTCCACACCTCTCCAGAAATGGTGCTTCATGTTGAGTACCAACTGTTCATTCTCTAAGTGGTATAAAGAAGCAGTCTGTGAAGATTTAGGATATACCTAAGTCTAGCTCTGTTTCTACATCCAAAGTTAATGTGCTCTACATTACAGCGCTGCATATTTCTTGAAAGCTAGCATATTCTTTGAATGCAAATACTGTACTTCCCATAACTGTATGAGTTGAATGTTATGTTGATGCATGCCTTCAAGTCATTAGTAAATTATGGCAACCCAAAGGCAATTCTGAAGCTGAGAGTATGTGACTTGCCCAAGGTCACCCAGTGGGTTTCCACATCCAAACAGAGATACACACCCTGATATCTACACACTCCAGTCCTCAAACCATTACTCCATGCTGGTTCCATGAGTTGAATAAGGCCATATATATTCCATTCAAGGTTTCTTTGCATAATCATAACAATGAACTATGCCCACTTGAGTCTAGTAAGAAAATCTTGTTTGTGAATTTGTTGGCTCATATTACAAGGTTTGAATGAATAAATTATTCCTCAGTTATCCTACACAATTTTGTGCATTTCGAATAGATGTTTACTATTAATTGGTTGAGATCCTGCATTACTGCAATATGCATGACTGCATATTGTTGGTATATGTCTACTGATGTGACCCTGGAAACCCTTAAAATTCAACCAGCTGCACCTCTGAATGGTATTCTGTGGTGCAGGCAAACAGGGTCTGAAGGATAAAATGCTCAACCCCCTTCTACCAGCAATTGGTGGGGCATTCTATTACAACTCCTCTGTTCAACCTCTGTGGGATTCTATCACAACTCCTCTGCATAACATTGATTACTTTTAAGTGGGGTTCTGGATGCATTATCCTTCAATGCCCTACTCAGCAATGCCAGAGAACTCCATCCTTCAATGCAGCTAGTGGCTAGTCTCGCTACTGTCATTTTTGGGGAAGGTGATCGAGAGGGCAGTTGCAATCCAGCTTCAATCGACCTTGGATGAAACGGATTATCTAGATCCATTTCAAACCGGTTTTCGGGTGGGCTACGTGGTTGAGACTGCCATGGTCACCCTGGTCGATGATCTCCGTCTGGGCATCGACAGGGGTAGCGTGTCCCTGCTGGTGCTCTTGGACATCTCAGCAGCTTTCGATACCATTGATCATGGTATCCTTCTGGAACGCCTGGCAGAGGTGGGAATCCGGGGCACTGCACTCCAGTGGTTCAGGTCCTACCTCTCTGGGAGGTTCCAGATGGTGCAGCTGGGGGACGAGTGCTCCGATAAGCGGGCCCTCAACTCTGGGGTCCCTTAAGGAGCCATTCTGTCCCCCATGCTCTTTAACATTTACATGAAACCGCTGGGAGAGATCATCTGGAGACATGGGGCGCGGGGTTATCAGTACGCTGATGACACCCAAATAGTCTTCTCTATATCTCCAACTGATGCAGTGTCCAGGGATGGCATCGCTCCTCTCGTGGCCTGTCTGGAATCGGTAATGGACTGGATGAGGGAAAACAGACTCAGCCTGAATCCAGAGAAAACGGAAGTACTGGTGATAGGTTCTCCCGGCCCAGGGATGGAGGTGGTTCCACCAGTCCTGAGCGGGCTCACGCTTCCCGTTAAGGACACTGTACACAGTCTGGGGGTGCTTCTTGATTCGTCGCTCCACCTTACTTCTCAGGTGGATGCGACGGTCAGGAGCACCTGCTTTCAGCTTTGGCTGATACGCCAGCTGCATCCCTACCTGGACCGGAGGGACCTTGAAACTATAGTACACGCTCTAGTAACCTCTCAATTAGATTTCTGCAATGCGCTCTACATGGGGCAGCCTTTGTATCACACTCGGAAGCTGCAATTAGTGCAGAATATGGCAGCACGGGTGGTCACTGGTGCTCCCAGGGCCTCCCATATAACCCCGATATTGAGAGATCTTCACTGGCTGCCTATCCGCTTCTGGGCTCAGTACAAAGTGCTGGTTATTACATATAAAGCCCTAAATGGCTTGGGCCCAGGGTACCTGAAGGATCGCCTCCCCCCACATAATCCACCCTGCACACTTAGATCTTCCGGGCAACAGTTACTTAGAGTTCCAAAGGCTAAATTATCAACCACCATGAAGAGGGCGTTTTCCATCTCAGCCCCCAGCCTTTGGAACTCGTTGCCCATTGAGCTCCGTCTGGCTGCCTCCCTTGCCTTGTTCAAAAAGGGGTTAAAAACATACTTATTTGGACAAGCATTCCCCTGATTACCCTCCCCCCCATTGTGATCCTCCCCTTCCCCCCCCCTCCTCTCCCCGCATTGCAAGCTGGCCTGGCATATTTTTTTATATAGTTTTGTTTTTATATTGTTTTTGTTTTTATTGGAATGTTTTTAACCATGTATATGGGTGCATTTATGTTGTGCACCGCCCTGATCGTTGGAAGGGCGGTATATAAATAAAATATTATTATTATTATTATTATTATTATTATTATTATTATTATTATTGGGTTTGGGGTGCATTTATGATTGTAATAATGGCACCTTAGTTGTAAATGTGAGTGAAAAATGGTTAAAATGTTGTAAGTGAAAGTTACAACATTGTAAATGAGGAACAGGATGTCAGCCATTGTATATATAAAGTATGTCACTTTCTCTCTAATTGGTGAGATGAGTGCGGAAAAAAGAAATAATTGGTGTGAGATGTGAAATAGTAGTAGAACCTTTGGCTGAAAAGCTGTGTCCATCCTAAAAGTTACATAATTTGGGCTTATGCAAAGCAAGTATTGACTGACAGACAAAACTGATAGCTCTGATACCCTTTTCACTGAAGTGATATATTCACTGACAGGAAACATAGAAACACCTTGCAAAATTCTGTGAATGGATTACCTGTCAGCACTTTGATAGTTATGGCCAAGATCTTGCATCATCAAACTACTATGCTGGTTCTACATTATTGTAGTGACTTTCATAATGCCACCCCCAAAAAGCATACCTTTTCAACCACTGCTAGGCAGTGCAGATGGAGCACTGGGAGACTGGGCATGAGACCCATTCAGATCAGGCAGCTGGAAGACTTTTGGAGTCCTTCTGCAACTGTTTCTCTCAATACACCCTATGACCAGTACCTCAAGAACTCTTTTTTGGAGGTGCTTCCCAACAGAAATGGTAGGTTTTGGGGGTCATGACTAGTTGTTAATGGCTGTAAAGATGAATCCCAGAAGTTACAAAATTGTAAGTCTGGCTGCCAATCTCATAACTATTAAGCAGGATGCCAGGCTACTTTGAGGTTCCAAGGCAGAAATTTGTGAGTGATGCTCCTCACAGGAGCTGAATTACATGGAGATGAGGAAATATAACCATCCCAACATTCTTAAACGCTATTGACAGTACTGCTATTTCCAGTTTTCAGAGGCAGACCCATATGCAAAACTTTCTGCAGGAAAGCTGGTTCTTCTTTAATATTTGCAGTCTTTGAAAATGCTTACCACATCACTTCACACATATTTAACATGGATGCAACCTAGGAAATCAATAAATTGACTTTATCTGGATATCTTTGTGTTCTTCCACTCAAAGGCCAAGCAACTGGGTATAGCCAGCTTGGATCTGGGTATGGTAAAGGACCTTGGAGAAACAGATCTAACTGCTTTGGCAGAAAGATTGGTGGAGCTGTTGACATCTGCAGAATTCTTTGAAATCAAATCTTTTGTGCCAATATGGATCTATCAGAAAAAAATGTGCCTTCTTTTGTTTAATTTCAGTTCTCTGAATATAAATAGCATAAGAGGAAAGAGACAGATTTGCTTTCAAGCCCTGGTGACAACAGAAAATTGTAACCCTCTCAACCATGGATTTCTCTCCAGGGAGAAAAAAATTATATAATTACCTGTTGCTCTGTGTCACAAACATATCCATTCATAGAGGACCTATCTTATGATTTATTCTGCCTAACAGTTCTTCATTCAGACTTCTGGAGGTACTGTTGGTCTACTGAGATAGTCAGTTTTGATATTTTGGGCAACCTTCAGGTATGTTACTTGGACCGGCTGATTTTCTTGCTCCTCAAACCTTAAAAGTTTGGATTTTACAAAAATGTTAATAAGGTCCAACTGATTACTGGGCTAGCAAATGATAGAGCTCTAAATTTTTACAACCTTTCCTGAAATATATCATTTGTATGTGTATATGTTTCTGGTTCCAAGTATATTTTTAGAGATTCAAGTAGCTCTTTTCATAGTTTGTATGAAATGCATGATGTGTCAAACAACTTATTCTTACTCTAAGATCCCGTTTGGCCTTGCTCCTTATAGCTGCTTTCAAAATAATAATAATAATAATAATAATAATAATAATAATACATTTTATTTCTAGCCCGCCCCTCTGAATGAACAATCAGGGCAGGGTACAAAAGAGAATAACAATTAACAAAGCAAAAATACAAAGCAGTTATAGCAACAACAAAAATACATAGTAATTATAACAAAAAATAAAATTAACAAAGCAAAATACATAACAAATAATATATCAAAACAAGTAAAAAGAAAATCTCCATTCTCAACCCCCATCCCAATTCTAAAACAATGTGAACTATACACAATCTAAAAAGAAAAGAAAAGAAAAAAGTGGGGGGGGGGAGAGACAAGACTCCTCCTTAAGTCCAGGAGCCAAGGCATGAGAGTAGCCCAGGTGGAGGTAGGGCAAACAAACAGTCTCTCAGCCAAGTCCTCTTCACTGGCAGATGTTGGGGAGGAGGGAAAACGAACCATTTCTCCTCCTTAAGTCCAGGAGCCAAGGCATGGGAGTAGCCCAGGTGGAGGTAGGGCAAACAAACACACTCTCAGCCAAGTCCTCTTCACTGGCAGATGTTGGGGAGGATGTTATGTAGGGATAGGAGTAAGTATACTTCATGTACTCTGAGATAAATTGCTACTGACATTAAAACTTTTGCAAATACTTTTGGGGTTGTAACAAGGACAAAAGGGAGCACCTTGAATTGATAATAACTTCTGGAAAGCAAATCTGAGTTATTTCCATCTATTGAAATATGTAAATAGGTCTCAGTTAGATCTGTTGATGCCCTGTCATGAGCCAAACTTGTTTTTGATATTTCTATGGTGAAACAGTCACACTGCACAAACTAATTTAAGCATTTCAAGTCAAACACAGGATGTAGCCTCTCACTGTGCTTGTGTACTACAAAAAAGTATGGAATAGATTCCTAAGAATATCTCTCTCTGGTGCCACTATGCTCAATCTTCTGTTTGGACTATCTTTTCCCTTTTTATTTTGGTACAGGAAAATGAATGAAACTGCTCCTGGACTAGTGTAAGAATAGGCCGCTATAACCTGAGTCAGTACTTTTAAGTTCCATTTACCTGTTCTTGTCTTTTCCCATACGTAGCTGAAGCATGGGTGCCTTCCTCCAACTGGACATATCCTTGAGTCAGAATTATTGATATAGACACCTCTGAGACAGAGCTGAACATATCCTTGTCTTCTGAGGACTGGATTGCCTGAGTTGGAATTTACTCCTTTTCCATTGTGGTCAGAGCGGTCTGAACTTTAGTGGTTGGTCAAGGAAAGCCCCCTCCCCCTTTTTTTTTTCCTTTTAAACAGAATCAGGCATTGCTTATTTTTTTAATCTCGATCAAGACTTTTCCAGTGCTTGCTTTACATGGGACCTGTGTCACATTTGCTCAGTATTTTGGTTTGTTTTTTTGCCAGTGCTTGAACCATAGAGATTTTGAGCTATTACAGACACCTGATCTTAGTGCTGCCCCTGCAAGATCTACCAAATGAATCACTAATTCATCCATCAGTTTTTGATCTAATGTGTATACTTTTTGTAATAAGTCTGATAACCTAGGGGCATTCCATTCAGGCAGTACTAATCATAAAATACATCTTCCCTAGGATCTTCTTTACTAACTTGTAATGCCCTTCTGAAAATAGTGACTATCCTTACTGTCTGTTAAGAGGATGGTTTTATTATTTGGTCAGAGTCTGAATTGGTCTTCATTATGTCCAAAACCTAACGTTTTCAGTCCCTTTTGAAGATCAGAAATGAAGTTTTCTGTAACAAATAGTCTGTTTCATACTGCTTCTGACTGCCTTTCTGAGTCACAGTATTTATTTTATTTCCATCCTGTGTCCTGTGTATGAATCTGCTTGCCATTCTAACAAATCATAGAGACTAATCTTCATCAGACAATGATTCCTGTTTCTGAGGCTTGCAAAACTTTTGTTAATCCAGTTTTTGATAACAGTCTCTGTAATGTCATTCTCATCCTCCCATGTGCTTCAACATCCCTTTAAACTTTCCTAACTCTACTATCTTTTTAAAATTATCTGACAGTTCTGCATTAACAGTGACTGTGATCCTACATCACATTTGTAACTATATACAGTAATTGCAATACAGAATGCCAGAAAATGACAAGGAATCCACACCAGAGCCCACTTTAAATTGTAGGAGCCACTCCAAGTAGTGTGGGTATGCAGTGTGGATGAGTGGGGCATTATGCAACTAGCTTGCTCCATTCTCACAAATCCTCAGGAGAAGCGGAAAATACAAATAAAATTTGTTGTTGTTGTTGTTGTTGTTGTTGTTGTTGTGGCTCAGGGATAGAAAACAGCTGGTCGTGTCATCCTGAATTGCTGTACTCACCCATTCTGAAGACCCATTCTTCCATGCTGTGTAGGTTCTTTCTTATGGTGTAGATCTCCTGCCACCCATTTTTATATTTCTGTTTCTTAGGTGTTCCAGTGAAGGCACTTAAGGAAGAATTGGAGTCACTACTGCAGGATTTGTCAGTGATGCTATATTTGCTAAGAGCTGCAAGATAAAGTGTCTGGGATCTTGCACATGAACATCTGCTTTTGCAGATGCTGTAACAGTCAGAGATGAAACTTCATGCACAGGGAGCTCATGCTGTCTGCTTGATGAGTCATCCCTAGCAACAGTACCTCAAAATGGCACCTAGCAGTAATGTTTGCTCAGAAAATGGTTAAACTGCCAGATTTCTTCATTTTAAAAGATATCACAATACCCTTACCCTTTTAAAAAAAGTTGAACAGTCACAGGAAAGGAAATTCACCTTTTTGGGTCAGAAAGGTGGTGGTATGGCAAATCTGGAGAGGTCAAGATCTGGACAAACAACCTTGGGGTCACATGTGGCCTGTAGGCCTCACATTGCCTATCTCTGCTGCATCTTTTGCCTCCTAACACTGTTTCCATCTTTCCCCCTGCTGATTTCTCACCTCTGTCTTTTCCTCCAACCCTTTTTGTTCTCATGAAAATTTCCTCTTTCTTTCTCTTTTTCTCCTTGAACAGTCTCAGTCCCAGTCTTTCTGTGCTGTTCTTGAGTACCCTTGTAGCTAACTCTTCCACTTAACTGCCGCTAGATGTGCTAAATATTTTTCATTGTTCTGATTTTGCTGTGGATCCAGGAATCTGTTGCCTGTCTTCCTGAGTCCACACTTCCTGTGTCCACACTTTGCTAGCTGCATAGAAGTCAGCATTCATGGTACCTTCCTTTTTCTTCTCAACCTCTTTCTCTCTCTCTGTACATGTGTTCTCTTTCTGATTTCCTTATCTGTCCCTGCTGCCATGACTCAGAAGATAGGAAGATTGGAAGGGAATATAGAAAATTATTTTCCACAGGGATTAGATCAAAAGCTACTCAGACATGACAGATGAAATTAAGATGTCCAGAAAACAAGGAAAGAGAAAAGAGAGAGGGAGAACTGAAAAACTAATTTGAAAAATAGGAATTGAAAAACTAAACAGGGTGGGAAAAGACTCATTGCTAAAGCTCCAGGTACAGCATGTGTCTGTTGCCTCTGGTCCAATGGCAATAAGGTTATCCCACATCTTTGTAGCTTGCTCTAAAATCTACTAAGAGAAGGGCCTGGTTTTTCTATTGCCTTGCTAGCTCATTCCAGCAGGTTGAAAGGTGATGCAGGCTGCATCGTTCCTTTTCTTTGGGATTTTTGTGGCTGTTTCTTCTCCCTTTCCACCTCCTTTCTCTTCTAGAAACTATAGCAACAGAGCCAGGCTAGTGTTCCCCTTGGTGTTAAAGTATGTTTAGTATGGTATGTAGTCTGACCATTAGCAATGGCATAATTGAATGAAATGTTTGTGAAAATTTAAAAGCATTGGATATTCTGACCTTTTGAGCTATACATTGACTTTCACCTCTAAATGCAAGGAATCAGGCCTGGCATAAGTCATCTTGCTTCTTGTAATGAAGGACTACATATCTGGCAGTTGTCCTCTATTTCAGTATTGGTTACTTCAATTGCACCTGAGAGCAGTTGTTTATCTTATGGGTTTAGACTAGTCTGTCCTCCATCATCTTGCTACTGTTTCCTTAACATTGTCTTCTGCTTTAAGTGGGCATCTCACTCTAACTAATGGTAGTGGTGACTTCTCATACAATTTTTTTCTGAAAGAATTATTAAACATAAAAGTTTAAGTCCCACTGATTTGAGGAAATTGAATGTGCCTGTGAGCTTTGGTCTCTGCCATTAAAATTCAAGAAAGTTCAGAAAATTTATCGTCCTAATCCTCACATGGAAGTATTCTTATTAAAGCATGATAGCTTCCATAGTCTTTCGCTGTGGATGAGTTGCTTGTATTTTCTCAATACATTTTGGCAGCCTGAATCTAACTTACCTTTGAAGCTGATTTTTTGTGGGTCAACCAATGTAGAATAAGATTTGAGAATCAGTTAATGTCAATACCCAGTGTAAAGACCATAGGGGCTCACAAAATATTATGGCTGCTGTTGCATATGGTGTCCTCTGCTTTATATTGTTATGCTTCATTAAACACATCAGTGTACTTATAGCCGGTGGGCTCTGTGTGAGTCATAGGAAGCCTGACGTATTATATAATTGGAATATACTATATCCTTCTCTTAATTGATTTTGTGCTGAGAATAAACAATATTTGTACTTCTAATATAGTGCAAGGAATACTTACTTTTATGACCATGTCAGCTTTGGATCTATCCCACTCAGGCTTAATGAGAAGTATAAAAAAATGTCAGTGGATACATTTCCTTATTTGAACGCATTATGTACCATTGAAAGCAATGGGGATGATTTGCTACTAAACATGGTTAAGATTAGGAAAGAATAGAAATAAAGGAAAGAGACAAGAGAAATAATCACTGCAGTATAGTGTTGATTTTGCTTACGGCTCTACCACAAATTTACCTGAAAATACAGTCCAAGATTGAAACTGATATAGGACATGTGTTAATGTTTATGTTTTGTGGAGTGCCTACTCTAAGGCCTAATTGAGATAACAGAAAATTTACTTTAAGGAAAAAATGTACACAATTCATTTTATTGGAACCCTGATTATTAGGAGACGAAACGGAGGTTCTCCTGGTCAATCAAAATGATTCAGCCTATGCATTACGCTTGTTCTGAATATTCAGCTTCAAAGGTTTACAATTTCTTGGATTCATCCCTCAACCTCGATGCTCAGGTTTCTGTGGACACATTACACAGTTTATGTGCCAATACTACCTGTCATAAAATATGACAAAAAATTCACTGAAGACCTTAGCAGGGGTATCACTATAGTAATCACTACAGTCAGAGGAACTTATAGTTTGGCCAATAAGCCAGTTTACCTCTTCCAGCTTCAATTCTGGTTCCAGGAGGCCCCTGGATGTTAACATAGCTAGATTGCCACTGATCTACATGGGATGCCGCCACCAGGATGCATCTGAAGTCAAAGTCTCACTCAGCTGGCCAATTTTTTAAGTCAGAAACTTCCTGACTTAAAAAAAAGTGTGGGCTGAGCGAGGCTTTGACCCGGGATGCATCTGGGTGGCAACATCCTGTGTAGATTGGTGGTGATTTAGCTATGATATCATCTGGGGGCATCCCATATCCAGAAATGAAGCTAGAAGAGGTAAACTGGCTTATTGGCCAAAGTGATAAGCTCCTCAGTCAGTCATATTGACTCTTACAGTAATAAATGTGCTAGGTGGAAAAGGAAGTGAGTTCTGAAACCCCCCCCCCCCTTTACTTCTTTCTTGAAATAAACTTTAGACACTTTTCCACAGAATAAAAATGCAATCAGGGACAAAACTGTTGATTGCAATACGAGTGCTATTATCTTGACTGAACATCCAACAATAGTGGATCTTGTTTATTCCAGTTTCACAAAGTGTTCCAAACAAAAAGAAGACTATGGCACATAGAACAGAGTAATTGCAAACAAACAGGTACTTCATTTTAGGCAAACATATGCACACTCTTTCACTGCTGAAGTATGACATTAAACAATAACTCCTTTCTGAAAATTGTGGTCCCTATGCTAAATCGATGATGAAGGAGTATATTGATGTCTAAACCTTATTAGCAGTCCCAGCTAGAAGGTTGATGGACTCAGTCACTGCACAGTGTGTCAACATTTAGGTAAATTCCTTTCATTCAGTGGGCCTATTTAAGTTAAGACTAACAATAGGAATCAAATCCATGCATGCTGGCTGGTCCATTAATACTGATTATCTGGCTGGCCTAGCATTATGTATAATATTTGAAAAAAGAGAATCTACATGTTATATGATTGTTTGTTGTTTTATTGATGCATTATGTATAATATTTGAAAAAAGAGAACCTACATGTTATATGATTGTTTGTTGTTTTATTGATGTATGCCTTCAAGTAATTTCCGATCACTCTGTTCAGCTGTGCTCTGCTAAAACTTCACATCCATCAAGTAGCCTCCTTGTTTAATGCCTGCATGCACCACTCAAACATTAAAAAAATTGGCTGGCACCCTGTATTGCAGTTATGGATTCATAATATTGATTTATGGACCTGGACCTGCTTTGTAATCAGCAAGACTATGCAAAGACTATGTAAATGCCTTGCAAGCTCAGCTTAACAACTGGCAGCCAGACCAGGTGAAGGAGGTTTATTCAGCTGCCAATCAGTGTGCAAAGAAGGTGATTGAGGCACCAATCAGAAGCAGGACCTCTTTCACAATTCTTTCTTGCAGTCTCACTTGCTCACAGGAGCGGCTGGAAACATCCTTCTTCTTGCACCCCTATCAGCAACAGCAGCTAAATAGATCTCTTTCACCTGATGCAGGTGATGGCTTTGGTGGTTCAGGCCAGGAGATATTACTTAGCTACACATGCTTAACTAAGTAGCTAAATATTAAAATATGTGTAATAATAATATTAAATATTGAAATAATATTTGAATTTTACTTACAGTTTGATTGCATTTTAACTTTGGTATATTTAATGATATGAGTTTTTTAAAAAATGTACTGGTTTCAACTTTGTAAGCCATTTTGACTCCCACGCAGAATGAACCATTTTTATCACTGTCATCATCATCATCTGCATGGAGAGGCCTTTGTGAGTACAGCTGAATACGCAAAACTTCCATGTGTTCTAGAACTCCACTTGTGCAAAGTTCCAGTCATCTAGGTCAAGCATTTTTTTTTTAAAAAAATAAAGACAGCTGACAACCCAAAGTCAATTACTTCGCCACCTAACAAAAAGCATACATGGAAGACACCATCTGGGGTTCAAAGAACAGGCTAATTCAGAATATTGGTGCAGTCACTCAGAAGGCCTTAGCTCTTATTGCTATCTATGGTTCCTCTACTCTAAGACACAATGAAGAGTATCTCCTTTTGATATTATGGATAGGGCAGGTCATAAAACAGAAGGCACCATGGGCTCAAATCATTGAGAGCTTTAAAATCACTTTGAACTGGGTCTGGAAGCAAGCTGCAATCAGTGCAGGACAGGATCCACAAATTCAGTTATTAAATATTTTAGGCTGCCACCACACTGCAGAATGAATGCAGTTTCACAGTGCTTTAACTGCCATGGCTCATTGCTGTGGAATCCTGGAATTTGTAGTTTATTGTGGCACCAGAGCTCTCTCTGCCAGAGCAGGTTAAGTATGTCACAAAACTACAAATCCCAGAATTCCATAGCATTGAACCATGGCAGTTAAAGCACTGTCAAACTGCTTTCATTCTGCAATGTAGATGCCGCCTTAGTAAATCAATAGGAGGGAGTAGGGAAAAGAGATGTTTTCAGTATCATTTTGTGGTTTTTCTAAATCTTTCTTTCTCTTTCTTCTTTGTTTTTTGCTTCTTGCTCCTGGAATTGGTCCTGCTCCCCCCGCATCTGATTGACATATGGTGGGGAGATGGCATTGCAACATAAGGCTCTGCTTCACCATCCACTTACATGTTGGTCAGACATCTGCAACATGCCAACATGCATATGCTCAGTCATCTATCATGCACAAAGCAATGCCTGCATGCATACATGTTGATATCACAGTTGTACTGATGTACAAGTACATGGAGAGGGACAGCTTTGTCCACCCTTTTAAAAAGAATGGTATGGTCTGAATGCCTTAAAAAACCCTTTTTATGACACAATACAGAGGGAAGATGGGGTGGTTTAATAAATATGTTTCTGCACATATTCCTGGATGCAGAAAATTTGACACATGGAAAAATGGGTTAGAAACCTTCTCTTTGACAATCTCTCTCACCCTCCCTATATACATATATATCATGCCATGGAACATTGAATCAAACATTGCTCCACATTGCAAAGTGATGCAAAGTAGAGATTGACTATCTTTATTTCATTTTTGCATGCAGGAATAAATAATTTCACAAGGTTGTCTCTTATTTGGATGAGAATAGATACATATTTGCATTTGTAATAATTTTTCAAATTTCAGGACAATTTAAAGGGTGGGGGAGTCATACAACTGTTTTTTGGTCATTTGTTTTTTGCCTATAATTCAATATTTTTGTGCTGAAAGCTATACTGATTTTCTACTGCATTATATTTTTTCTGGGCAAACATGTTGAGGTCTGTACCAAAAACAAGATTTTTTTTTTTTTTTGAAAATGATTATTTCACAGAACATCCTGAATCATCTCACGTGTGCTGATTAATTTGTTGATGGGGACAGACATCCCACATTGCAATTAGAGACTGACAAAGTAGAATTATGGATCTGTAACTGTTCTGTATTGTGCTATGTTACTTATTCATGGAAGTGGTATTATTGCTACAATCATAAATGCTTCCCCTAAACCCCAGAGAGACACTCCAGGGAATAGAGGTCTGTGGTGTGATCAAGTTTCCTCAAGTTGCAGAGTGCTGAAGCATCTTGCATATACTTGTTGTAGTGCATTTCAGGGACAGGAGAAGGTTGGCTGTATTATCCTAAAGTATCTCACTCGACTGTTTTGCAGACCCCAAGCTTTGGAGTGGCTTTCTGGAATTCAGAGTGGGTTTTGGGGCTTGATTCTTTAGTTCTTTCATAGCAACATTTACATATGTAGCATGTTACACAGATAATAGAAAATAAAAGGCTGTCAGTTTGTTTTGTGACAGTTTCTTTCCTTCCTCACATAAAGTTTCTTTCATATAAACCTTCAAAAATGTATTCTTGTTCAGTGCAAACTCTTGCTATTTACTTCTTGAACCTGTGCGGTGATGCCTGTATAGATGAAATTATTGTATTTCTGGCCAGTTCCACCAGCGGACAGTGCAATACTAATGTGTCTACTCAGAGGCACACCCTATTGACTTAATTCGGATTTACTCCCAGGTAACTGTGTCAATGCTGAGCCTTGGTGTCCATTAGAATCCCTTTATTGGTCTTTAGCCAAAGAAAATTAGTCATACGTACATGCATGCATACATAATTTCCTTTGCTCTGCTGCTGTCTAAGTTTGCCCACATCACATTTTCTTTTAGATTTTGACACCATCTGCTGTTCTGTTTCCTTTTGCCTGCCTTTAGACTGGGGTGTGCAATTACCATACGCCCACTCATCCTCCCACGCTCCTTTTCACTGCATGCTTAATTTTTTTTGTGAAAGTTGATGTCTCCAACTTGCTTAAAACCTGTAATTATTAGAAGACACCTAATGAGATCCAGAGTGATATTCGTGGCTGGGCAGATAAGGTTGGATCCCCACCCCCTTTTCCATTCATTTTTTAATGGAATAAACATGGGTAGATGACAGCTAAAACACCGAAAGCAAATCTTCCTATCAGACAACTGGAAGGAAAGGTCAATCTTCTAAAAATGAACATGCAATCAATGATTATGCAGTCAGTTCTATCCAAGGGATTTAAAAGGGCTATTTTTATTTGTTCTTTTTAAAATCTAATTGTCAGCTCCTGTGTAAACGTTAAGCTGTAATTACAGGTGATTTCAGTGTTGTTTAATTTTTTATTTTTTTTAGGAAAAAAACAGTCCCTATGCTACCTTTAAAGAAAACTAACACACACTAAGAGGTGCTGAGGGCTGTCATGTGTATCACTAGCTTCCAATTTAAACATCCAGTTCTATTTTTAGAAGGTTACAAAGGGGAGGGTTTGTTACTGTTTCTGGCATGTAAAAATGTTTCATTCAGGCCAGTGAATTTTACATCTCTAATATGGTAGCATATGATGATTTGGAAAACCTGTAATAACAAAGAGAAATATTTCTGGGAATCCTCTTTGGGATTATTCCCTCTCTTTCTGATGTTCAGAGGTGAGTGTTGGTGCCTTTTATAGCTAGAAAGAGAGAGGTTATCAATAGGATTGTGAAACCAACAATCTCTGCATGAAAGGGCTGTTCTTGCACACAAATATTATTCATCTGAAAATGATCAGCCTTAATACCTTCAGAAGAGGCCTCTGGGTTTCTTCCTGTTCTGCCAAAAGGTGTGTGTGTAGGAAATAATATTAGCATAATTAATGATAAGTAGCACAAAACCCTGTCCATTCCTTCCTCTAAAATTTTGTAGATGTACTCCCTTCCTAAAAGGGTACTATGCCTGTTAATTTTATCCAATTCTGATAAGACAGAGGCATGAATAGGGGGTGCAAGGGGTCTGGCCCATAGCAGGTGACACCCTAAGTGGGTGATGCCACTGCTTCCCAAACATCTTCTTGGCAGAAATCGGCTGTGGTTTTTACCTGCATCCGTTTAAAACACTGGAGCTCAGTGGAAGAGATGCTATGAACTGAACAAGTCTCAGTGGAAAGATAAGGGAGAGGTTTCAGATTTTTTAAAAATGAATTAAACTTTAAAATTTTATAATATTTTTTATTTCTTTAAAACATATTCCTTACCAAATTTTCATTTTAACAATATGAAACTATGGACATGTAAATACATTTAGGCTGTGTATATGCTATGGTAATTTAAAGGTATAATTTTAATTTTGCTAGTTGTTTAGGTCAGAACTCTTGCTATTACAGTTGGAGATATATGAATATTAGGATTTATGAGTAACATAAGTTAAAAAAAAAACATTACTAAGGCTTCTGTATGGCATGATATGGAAGAGGTCAAGGGATTACTGCACCAGGTGATGCCCGCCCTCCCTCTATCCCTCCCTCTCTCCCAAACTTTGAGCTGCTGTTGTTTTCATTTTGTCTGCTAAGGATAGGAATCTTCATTTATTTCATTGCTCCATGCAAAAACAAAATAATTTTAGCAATTTTCTCCACACTCTGCAAGAATATGAATGTTTCTGTGCAATTTTGGAACACTGTTCATATTTTAGAATACTGTTGGTGAAAATTAATTTGTGGAAAACTACACATAGTGTTTGTTTCTGTGTAGAAAACATTGTTTTGGGTAGAAAATGTACATTGTGCACAAAGTTTTTGATTGCTTTTTTGTGCAGTAAACATGCAGAAAAACCTTTGTATTTGCACATTTTTATTTGCACATGCTGCAAAAAATGTGTACTCACACATGCTGCATAAAACTGGACAAACCTCAGAAAATTTATGCAATGGCACAAACACAGATCTATGCAGTTTTCCTACATGCACTTTCTATACAAAGACTGAGGGCAGGGATGCTCTATGCAGAAAAAAAGAACATTATACAGGAACAACAAGAAATAAAAAGATGCTGGAGGCAATACATAGGAGAATTATTAAAAAGACATGAGGGAATAAATTATATTTTGAATAAGGAGCCATATGAAGATGAACCCCAAATTCTAAGAAGTGAAGTCAAATCTGCAGTAAAGGAAATGGGAAAAAATACATCACTGGGAATGGATGATATTGAACTGCTACAGTGCCTACAGATAGATGCAAATTTAGTGCTAACTGAAATATGCCAACAAATATAGAAAACAAGGTAGTGACCAACAGACTGGAAATGCTCGATATACATACCAATCCATAAAAAAGGAGATACAAAAGACTGCAGCAACCATAGGACAATAGCACTAATCTCACATACAAGCAAAATAATGCTCGAAATTCTGCAGCATAGACTCCAAATATACATGGAGAGAGAAATTCCAAAGGTACAAGCAGGCTTCAGAAAAGGAAGGGGCACTAGTGACCACATTGCAAACATGTGATGGCTAATGGAGTGCACCAAAGAATTAAAAAAAAAAAGAATCAGCATGTGTTGTATAGACACAGCAAAGCATTTGATTGAACAGACCACAAAAATAATAAAAAATAATAAAATTATTAGGAATGGGAAGGGCAGCTATGAAAGAACTGGAAAAGATACTGTAGAGCAAAGACATACAACAGAGCACTAAACAGAGCACTAAAGTCAGAATTGTTCAGGCCATTTGTATTACCATGTACGGATGTGAGAGCTGGATAGTGAAGAAAGCAGACAGAAAGAAAATCAACTCATTTGAAATGTGGTGCTGGAGAAGAGTACTTAGGATACTGTGGACAACCAAGAAAACAAAATGATTTCTTGAACAGATCAGATCAGGGCTCTCCTTGAAAAGAAAGATGATCAAGCTGAGACTATGATACTTTGGCCACACAATGAGGAGGCGTGGATCGCTAGAAAAAACAATAATGCTAGGGAAAGTAGAGGGTAGAAGAAAGAGAGGAAGATCACAAACCAGATGTATGCAATATTTTATTGCATTTTTTTCAAATATAGGCATGCTGTAACATGAATTATTTTTCATGGAATGCATTGCAAGCTAGAATGGTATAAATTTCCAGGCATAACTTGTATCCATTTCTGCAGTCAACCTAGAAGGTGTGGAATCAGGTATACCCAATTTTTAAAAAATGTACCTTGATAAAACAAGTTACAACTTTCCTCTTAGTTCCAAAACATAGGAAGTTGCCTTAGTGTAGACAGAGGTCTCACCTAAATCTGCCCTGATATGCTAGGGATGCAACATAAACATTTTTGCATACAAAATATATGTCACACCAATATATCCCATGTCTCTAAATAGTATTTGGATATTCCATGTTTTTGAAATCTCTTGGAACTTTTCTTCATTGGAAATATTGCTGGTTGAGGTCATGTTGACACATAACAGCAGATTTTTCTTTCTACCACAGAAGTGTGAAACTGTTAGGAACATTTTGGCTTCTGAGGGCTACACTTTCAATTATCCTCTTATTTGTTTATCCTTTCAAGGGGTGAATCAGAGGTTGAAATGAAATGTGTTGAAAGACAATGAACAACTCCTGGCAGATCAGGAAATCTTGACTTAACTCTCCTAAAATAAGTGATCCTGTAAACATTAGCAGAGTTGTTATCTATGCTGGGTGAAGTTCACAGTTTCATGAACTTCATGAAGGAGTCCAGACTGAAGGATAAATTACTCAGGATTCTTAATACTGAACTTTTCCTAGAGTCCAAATCAAAACAGAGTTAACCAAAGGGAAAAGTGTCTTGAAAGCATGTACGTACTGTCTTATAAAGTTTATTGTGGTTTTGGTATTCAGTAGTATTCTGGTTTTAGTACCAACTCACCAAGACCTCTCTGTTTCCATTATATATTTGCTTCTATGAAATGTTAACTATTTTAGAATAATCTTTATTGTTGCAATATTTTCCAATATACTCCAAACAAAGAGATTTTGGACACATTCTGTTACATATACAAAATATGGCACTCGAATGCATGACACCAATACCAGATCATTACATAGCATAGAGAATCAACTGCAGCACTAACTAACATATGTCAACAGATATGGGAAACGAAAGGACAACCGACAGACTGGAAATGATCAATATACATCCCCACCCACAAAAAAGGAGACACAAAAGATTGCATCAACTATAAAACCATATCACTAATATATGCAAGCAAAAGTATGTTCAACTTTCTGCAACATAAACTCCAACCATACACGGAGAGAGAAATCCCAGAGGTCCAAGTAGGGCTCAGGAAAGGAAGAGGCAATAAGGATCACATTGCAAACATACAAGGGATAATGGAGTGAACCAGGGAGTTCCAAAAGAAAATCAGCTGATATAGACTATAGCAAAGCCTTTGACTGCATAGATCATGAAAGGCTATGGAATGCCTTTAAAGACGTGGGAATGCCAACACATCTGATAGTCTTGATTGTGGAATCTGTACTCAGGGCAAGAGGCTACTGTCAGAAATTATCACACTAGGGCCAGTTCCAGAACCATCCCACAATTATCCCATTGCCAATAATGGGATAATTGTGGGATGGTTCTGGAACTGGCCCTAATGTGATAATCTCAATGGAGAAACAGAATGGTTCCTGTAGTGAAAACACCCCAGAGACAGCAGACCCCGGAGACAGAGATAGCCAATCACCAAGCACCAGGTGACCAGCCAATTAGAAGCTGGCTGGAAACCCCAGAGACAGCAGACCCCGGAGACAGGAACAGCCAATCGCAGAACACCAAGTGTCCAGCCAATTAGGAGCTGGCTGGACAGGGCTATATAAGAGCCTGAGCCAAGGGAGATGTGGGTTTTTGTTTGGGTTCTGTTTTAATTTGAGTTTTGGCTGGGGAGAGGGACGCCACTGAGGGGGTGCTCTCTAGGTTCCTGATTGGGGACAGGTGTAGGCTAGGTTTTAGGCCAGACAGGGTCTATGTATAGTCCAGAAGAAGGGACAGATTAGGCTTTAGGTTATAAGCCATGTTGATTTAAGTTGAAAGTACTTGACAGATTGCCTGAGGGCTAAGGTGTTGTGTCTAGGTAACTGTAGTAACGTAACTAAGAAAGAAATGCAAAAGCCTTGAAAGTAGTTCACTGATTACCTTGATGTTGTATTAATAAACTTCAGTATTATTTTTATTACAACTTGGCCTCTGTGAAATCTTGTGGCACGCTACTAAAGTTAACAAAGCCTCAGATCACCATAGAAGTAATTTGGTGGCAGCAGTGGGATGAATAGGCCCAGGGTGCTGTCATCATAGAATCGTAGTGGTGGTGGTTCATTCGCCACAGTTCCCTATTGGCAAAGGAGTCAGACATCTATCTTATCTTATCTTGTTCAACATATATACAGACATATTGTAAGAAAAGCAGGCTTGGACACAGAAGGAGGAGGAGTGAAAATAGGAGGAAGGAACAGCAACAATTTGAGATATGCAGATTACACCATAATACTAGTATGGAACAACTACTAAGAAAGATCAAGGAAGAAAGTGCAAAGGCAGGCCTGTTGTTGAACATAAAGAAAACAAAAATAATGACTGCAGAGCACCTGCACAAATTTGAATTAGACAATGAAGAAATAGAAATAGTAAAAGAATTCTCATACCTGTGATCAAACATTGATAGAAATGAAGACTGCAGCCAGGCCCGTACCGTCAATAGGGCAAATGGGGCAAAGCCCCGGGGCCCCAAGGCGCCCCAAGCCAAAAGGGGGGGGTGCAGCGCAAACCTGGCAAATCTCTCTCTCTCTCTCTCAGTCTTCTTCTTCCCTCCTTGGCCCAGCTTCCCTCCCTCCCTGCTGAGTCTGACTTCCTGGCCTGTTTTTGGGGAAGGGAGAGACTAGGTGAGGGAAGAAAACTGAGAGAGAGAGAGAGAGAGAGAGAGAGAGATATTTGTGGGGTCTGAGGGGGAGGCACCAGGAGGCTCCAGGCGGGAAAAAGGGAGCTGACTCTGAGGAGGAGGAAAGGGACGGGAATGGCACGAGGGCTGCTTCAGCCACAATCCATTGCAGAAATAACCAGGTATGGCCCTGCTTTAACACCTTTCTGTCTCAAGGCTATGGAATTCTGGGAGCTGGAGACTGTTGTGGGGCCCCAGAGCTCAAGGCTTCACTCTTTTTCTCTCTCAAGGCTATGGAATTCTGGGAGCTGGAGTTTGTTGTGGGGCCCCAGAGCTCAAGACTTCACTCTTTTTCTGTTTCAAGGCTATGGAATTCTGGGAGTTGGAGTACTGTATGTTGTGGGATTCAGAGCTCATGGTTTGAATCTTGTAAATGGCGGTGCACCAAAATGGTGCCTTCAGCTCACAGTAGGACTTGGGACATTAAAAAAGAGAGGAAAGGCTGCATGCAAGATGAATGGCCTCTATGAAAGATCATGAGTATGAGTTTGCAGGTGTAGAGCAGTGGAGGACAGAGGTTCTTGAAGATGTCTCATCAGCAGGGTTGCGCTGGGTCGAGATTGACTTGAGGTAAGTTAACAACAACAAAGAGGTTTATCACACTAGAGGGCAAACAGGATTTAAACAGGAATTAAACAGGAATTAAACAGGAAATGCCTTATGTTTAACATAGGGCATTTAACATGCCTTATGTTTAACATAGGGCATTTCCTGTTTAATTCCTGTTTAATTCCTGTTTAAATCCTGTTTGCCCTCTAGTGTGATAACTGAAAAATGAAACAAAGAACAATTGAGTCCTAGGTGAATGTTTCCATGCATAGCTGATATATATGAATTAAATTAGGAAGGTTCCTAAAATAAGTTTTTTAATGAGGTAATAAAAACAAGAAGATCAATCATCTTCTTGTTAGTATTAAAATTGCAATTGCAGAGTGTTTTAAGTAAAAGCTGCTTTGAAACTACATGCTACAAAAGCTAGGATATATGTACTTTCGACCGAATAGGAACTAACAGTGCAATAATCCACAACAACATTTTGATCTTAAAGTTGTAATCACCCACCTGGGAGGCAAGTGTCTAAAGGGCAAGTGACTCAGCGGTAGCCAAAAGGCAATGATAATTGATGCCTTAAAGAGCATAATTGCACTCTCTTTTAATAAAACAAAGCAATACAATGTTCCAGGAAAATACCTGAGCAATATTATGGAAACTGTTTTTGAATGTCATGGAGATGGAGTGTGTTTGATGTGATTTCCAGATTATCAACAGAAGGACTTCAACAGGCAATGATCAGGTCCTACATGTGTGCGCAGTTTTGAATGTAGTTTTGAATCCTCTCATCCCCTGGCAACTCTCATGCTGGAGGAGATTCCCACTGCCATCCCTGACTGACGATGGAAGGAGGGAGGGAGGGAAGGGAGACGTGATCCAGAACATAGAAAAGCAGCCAGTCTTAGCTTGGTTGTGGGATGGGGTGGGGAGAAAAGAGAGTGCCCCCCCCCCCAAAAAAAAGCACAGAGCAGCTGCATCTTCATGATGTGCCTTGCTTCCACCTTCCCTCCTCTTCTGTCTGGTAGGAAGGAGCACCTTCACAGCTGTTGGGCATGGGTGGTTTTCGGATGGACAAAAGAAAGAGAATAACTTTCTGCACTTTGTCCAAAAGGAGACTTACACAAAAGTTGTGCTTATGTACACAAAACTAACAGGACGTCAAACATTATACACATTTATTATGTTAGAAGAAAATATGCAGCTAAAAAGCTTGGATCATTTTCCCTCTCTTATATGTCACCTTGTCTTAACTGTCATAATTTATCAAACACATTTGCCTGCTGCCCTTTGAAGTGGGGCTGGGACTGCATAGTGAAGATGACTAATAAATGATGAGAATGAAGCCAGAGGAAAACCCTTTTGAATTTCACTCCACATCCTCATCCCACTATCTGAGTAAAGAACAACATGACCCAAAAAGATACAGTTTTCCCCTTGGTGGCATCCCATCCTAGAATTTATTTCCCAAAAAAACCTACCTGGTACTGACATTCTTCTTTTCACTACCAGATGTTGACGTTTTGTCCATTTTTGAAAGAATTAAGATATTGGTCATTATGTGATTTCGCTCTTCTGGATCTGTGTGATTGTTAAACAGCTAAATTAGTTTTTAATCTATATTTTTTTCTTGATACTGATTATTCTTGTTTTAAATTTGCTTGCTTTAACTGTTAGCTACCTTGATAAACGTTTGAGTAAAAAGGCAAGTTACTGTATAAATATTTTAAAGAAAGAAAGAAGAATGGAAATAGGTAATGCCTTTTCACAATAGCTTTGTGGGGTGAGCTAGGGGACCAATACATCCAGGACCAATCAGTATGGCAAACCAAGATTTTAAGATTCTAGAATCTCTCTCAATGCTAATATGTCACCCATCCCTTCAAAGTAGGGTAAAAATCTACATGTGGAGCTTATGCTATAGTGATTGATACACATACCACCCCTGAGTTACGGCTAAAACAAATGGCCCTGAACAGGTGACTTGACACCACCCCTGTGAATGCTGGGTTGGGGCTGCAGAATGCCACACCCCCAACCTGGCTTTTTGCTGGCACAAAAAGAAGCAGTAAAATGTCACTCCTTCTTGAGCTAGCAAATAGCATGCTTTTCCACTGCTGCAGCAGCTTTTCTGGAGCGCCACAAAGCTGCTCACCATGTTGGTGGGTGGGCAGGTGGGCGGCTGGCATGATGCTTGCTGGGGGGGCATCCCCCAAGCTGGCACAAAGAGGTGGTCTGTTGCTTCTTACTTTAAGGCCATGAAACCACCTTACCTGGCCATTCCATGCTTCATGGATAGTAGGAAGGATCAGAGACATTACTAGCTACACTCCCGATAGCAGATGCACAGATCACAGAAGTGCTGAGATCTATAGGGATTCTCTGAGGGATTTCAGCATTTCTGTAACCATAGTGTGTCTGACTATTGGGGAGGGGGAGTTGCCAGATGCACTTCCAATCTTTCCTGCTTGCTGTGAAGCACAGAATGGCCATGCAAGGTAGTCTTGAGCCACACACTCATTGCATTGCTGTTAGGAACAATGGGACTTGACGTCCCACATTTATTGCATCCTCAAGGGGGTCCCGAATGAATCCCCCGCAGAAAAAAAGGTCTGTGTATATTGATCATTTCCAATCAGTTGACCACTGTTTTATTTTCCATATTTGTTGGGATATTTTAGTTAACATTAGAGTTGCTCCTGTCTATGTGCTTTGTAGCAGTTCTGTTGGAATATTGTCTATTCTTTATTCCTGAAGATTTATTTGCAGCACATTTTCAGAGAAGGCTAAAGACCTTGTAAAACTACAGATTTCAGGATTCAATAGAACGGAGGTACAGCACTTAAAGTGTTGTCAAATTGCATTATTTCTACAGTCCTTGACAGATCAAACTGATAGATTAATTCAATTCCATTACCATCTTAAATCTCAAGTGATTTGCTTTCACTATTTTAAGGATCATGCCCACTGATGGAGTGGCCTATTTGAAGCTACAGATATGGAGAAACTCTTGCTAAAGAACTGTGATTAAAATTGTAGTTCATTTAATTACTACAGAAGATCGTTGCAACCCTTTTTATGTAGCCTGGCTGAATGCAGATTCTCAGTTTGGGGAAAGGACAAACTTTAAAAGATTTAGCACTTCCAAGTGAATATAACCAATTTTTATAAGCTTCATTAAATACGACTCTCTGAAAAGTAGAATAAAGGCTTAGTTAAAGTCCCTGAAGATTTATCATTGCTTTCATTACATATGAATTTCATCCAGATAAGAGTGTGATCTGCTGTGAAAGTCAAAAGACGTAATCTTTAGCACCGAATAGAAATTAGATATAATATAGAATAGAAAAAAATCACCCCAAAGGCAGAAACTGAAGAGTACTCTGCTGAAGCAACTTTAATTAGAGAGAAATAGGCTCCCTTTTACATTTCATGCAAATGTAAACAAACAAAAAAATCAGTATAGAATTAATCTGAAAAGTTTAATAGATTTGAATAATGGCATCTATATGAATATTCACCAGGAAATCCTTTGTCATTGTTAAAAGGTACATAATTAATGGCAGGTTCAGTGATACTTTTCCAGGAAGGTACAAAAGGAAAAATGGAATGAAAAGGAGAGATATTCTCTCTCTCAAGTGACAGACTGAGAATTAAAGAAGAAACAGGTAGAATACATGCAAAATGAAGTCAGGAGGGTTTTGAAGATTTCAGATTTTTTAAAAAGTCCAGGGCCTCATTCCCACTTATAGTAAAATCGGTTTCTGATCTGAATCGATGAATCGGTTCAGCAGCAGAGCATGGTTCACACTACATTTGCGCCAATTGAAGCAGCTCCTTTCCCCCTGGTCAAATGACTTCCCCAGTACAGGCGAGGGTCCAGAGAAGGGGGAAAAGGGACTGCAGCAGCAGAGGTTCTCTCCTTATGTCTGTTCTCCATGGTACATCTTTGTCCAGGCAAGAGGCTGCAGCGACAGAGGTTCTCTCTCCACACCTGATCCTCCATGGAGCAGGCAAGACATGTGGCTGTGGAAAGCAGCAATGTGGTGGCTTGGCAAAGGGGGACCACCAGAGAGGGAGGTTGGACCATCAGTTCCACTCCAATGCCTGTCCCTGGGGGTGTTCAGGGAGCTCCCCAGTGAGTACAGAGGGAAACCCCTGGGAGGAAAAAATGGGGGTTAGGGAAGTGGCAGCGGCAGCCATGGCCATTGCAGCAGCCTCCCAGGAAGCCTGGGAATAGGAGGGGGGGCAGAAAGCTTGGGAAGAGGGGTGAGCCACATCACTGGGAACAGATTCGAATCTGTACTTGGTTCACACTTGGGCTGAATTGTGGTATTGCAAAATAAATCTATCTATTGAAAAAGAAGCAGGAAAAAATGAGCATCAAGATGATGAGATTTAAATGGGTCTAGAGCATGTCCCTCCTCTCAGAATTGCTTCAGCAATTCAAATTAAGTGGGAACCAGGGTCGTTTGAACCAGTTTGAACCGATTCACAATCCAGTTCAAAAGATAGTGGGAATGAGGCCAAGGATGGTCAAATCAGACCAAGGTGTAATTTGGGACTCACTTCTTCCATCTGGAATCATTATTCTAATGGATGAGAATCTAGAGAATCCAATGTGCAGAATCACTATTTTAGTAATTACTTTTTGTTAGGTCACTGCCTTCTAAATTCAATCAAGGCAATTTCTCAAGCCACGATCCAACATCACATTAGACATGCTCAAGGCTACAATTCTATAGACACTTACCTTGGAATAAGCTTAATTAAACATAATGGGGCTTTGTGGTACACGAACTTAGATCATCTTCCCTTTTTTCATTGGTTATTGTGGTACTAAGTAGTCACCTCATTTTGGCATACACATGTTGGATCAATGAATAAATTTAATGTGTAGAAAACAATGGAGGAGAAATTGGTTCTGACATACATTTGCAGCACACTAAATGGATAATATGGACTAATGAGGTGCCTGCAGAGCAACTCTGTCCAACATGGCACTTTCATGATGTCCTGGACTATACTTATGTTGTGACAGCAGGAAACTGTAAGAGGGGAGACTACCAGGTTTGAGGTGAAATATAGAAATGATTGTTTCTGCCTATAAGCATATATCTCATGATACAATGGCACCAGCAGGCCATGCCCCTGAAGGACTGGTAAGTGAAGTGGAGGAAACCTGATACTTACAGGGACTTTGGATGGTGCAGTGGAAAAATGCCTTTACTGCAAGCTGCAATATTTTGAGTTCGATCCCAGGGGCTCCAAGGTCCACTCAGCCTTGCATCTTTCTGAAAGTACCTAAATTGAGTATCTAGTTTGTTGAGGGCAATTAGCTTACACACTGTAAACTGCTTTGGGAGTGCTTAGTTCATTGATAAGCGGTATAGAAATGTACTTGCTATTGCTATTGCTACAAGAATCTGGACTGAGATGTACCAGAAGACGGAAAACAAGGATGTCCATTGGTCCCAGAACTGCTGACCAGCATAGTAGTTGTAGTTCGAAAAGTAACTTTTCTGAGGCCTGAGAATATAGAGGAAAACAGAAACTGTTTGATCCTGAAGCAGAAAATCTCAATTAGTATGTTTGGCTGTCTTCTCTTTTCAGGTAGATGGATGGCAATAGCAGGTGAGAATTTCTGGGATTGCTACTACATGTAAGATGAGCGTTTGACAGTGTCAGGTGAATGAATACCTGCCTCTGCCTTTTAGTACCAAGTCAGAGTTTTAATGGATGATGTGGGATTTTCCTATACTGTTCCAAGGCTTCTTTCATCCTTCAGTGCTGTCATTATTGTTCTTTTATCATATTCAGTTAGGAAACACCTCCTGAGTGTCTGTCACTTGTCAAAGATACTTATTGTTTGATGAGAAGAATGGTTAATATATTTTAATCCTGTTTCCCTCTCAAACCTCATTGCTGTCTGCTGACAAAGCACTAAACATGAATAAGCATTTGTTTACTGCCAGATAATTAATTTCAGTTTTCTCTCCCTAAATGCTATCTGCCATTACAGGCTAACTGCCAAAAAAAAAAAAAAAAAAAAAAAAAAAAAAAAAGCAGGAATAAATGAATAGAAATACAAATCATCTTGCATCAGAAGGAAATAGGAGAACTCTTTCGACTTTGAAAAAGTGCTGGCGGAGCATGGCTGGGACCTGGCTTGGATCCGGACTGATGACAGGTGGCGATTAGTTGGTGATTTAGCATGCAATAATCCCCGCCTACATCCCATGTCCCAGCTCCAGCATAGGAGGCTGGAGCCAGTTTTAAAGTTCACACAATAAGCTCCTATGTCTGTGTCTGTCTGTCTGTCTGTCTCCAAGTTCCCTAAATCCAAATATACATCAGGTGTATGAAATAAATCATTTTATTTTGCATAGGCTTACTTCTTAAGATATTTCGACATGCATAAAATAGCAATGTGTCTTTTTTAAGGAAAAAGGGAAGGGAAGGGAAAGGAAAGGAAGGGAAAGGAAGGGAAGGGATGGGATGATGTGGGATGTGTGGTTGATGCTAAATAGGAAGTAAAGAAGTGAACAGGAAAAGTACTCAACAGCTTGTCAAGAGTACTGACTATTGGTACAAAGATAAATGAAGAGTAATGACAGGGATACCGAATAAACTAACTGAAAGCACCATTTTCAGTTAGCATGGGTAAGTCACTGACACTTGGCGCTTCCAGGGCTGCATCCACACTGCAGAAATGAAGCAATTTGACACCACTTAAGTACCATGACTCAAGGATATGAAATTCTGGGTTTTGTAGCTTTGTGAGATATTTAGTCCACCCCATGAGAGAGTTCTGGTGCTTCACCAAACTACACATCCAAGAATTTCATAGCACTGAGCCATGGAATTAAAACTACTTTATTTCTACTGTGTGGCAGCTGCCCAAGTCAGTGTGAGGCAGTGAATCTACTTGGGGCTTGAGATGAAACTTCAAAGGAGATATGCATAGCACTGAATTCCACCCCCAAATTGGGTGCAGTATATTGGTTAGTTCCTTTAAAGTTCACACAATGTACCTACCATTTCCTTCTTTTTCCTTTTGCTGCGGACATATCCAAAAAAGCCCTTTTTATTGTTCTTAACTTCTCTAGCAAGCCTGAGTTCATTTTGCGCTTTAGCTTTTTTGACTTTATCCCTACACGTGCTGGCTATTTGTTTGAATTCCTCTTTGTTGATTTCCCCATTTTTCCATTTTTTATACATGTTTCATTTAAAACTTAGTTCAGTTGTAAGTTCCTTAGTCATCCATACTGGTTTCTTCAGAAATCTCGCATTTTTCTTCCTCATTGGAACTGTCTGAAATTGTCCCTTTAGTATCTCCCTTTTGAGAAACTCCCATCCATCTTGAACTCCCTTCTCTTCTAGTATTCTTGACCATGGGATCACCCCCAGTATTTCTCTAAGTTTATTGAAATCAGCTTTCCTAAAGTCTAGAATGTGTGTCTGACTACGCCTAGCTTCTCCCTTCCACTGTATAACAAACTCCAGGAGAACATGGTCACTTCCACCTTAGAATCCCACCACTTGCACCCCATCAACTAGGTCTTCCCTGTTGTTTAAGATCAGATCCAAAATAGCTGACTCCCTTGTTGCCTCTTCCACCTTTTGGACAATGAAATTGTCTTCCAGGCAAGTGAGGAATTTGCTAAACCTTGAGGATTTGGCAGAATTTGAATTCCAGCAAATATCAGGATAGTTGAAGTCACCCATTACTACTATATTTCTCTTATCTGAATGTGTGGTCATCTGTTCTAGAAAGACATCATCCAATTCCTCTGCTTGAGTCTGGGGTCTGTAGTAGACTCCCAAAGTAACATCCCTGTTGTTTCCCTCTCTAATTTTTATCCAGAACCTCTCCACTTGGCTTCCAGTATTGATGTCCTGGATCTCTTCACTGGTGTAAATATCCCTGACATATAATGCTATTCCTCCTCCTTTCTTGTTTGTCCTGTTTCTCTTAGAAAGGTTATACCCCTCTATTTCTACATTCCAATCATGAGACTCATCCCACCAGGTTTCAGTGATGCCTATTATATCATATTTCCCTTGTTGTGCTAAGAGTGCAAGTTTATCTTGCTTATTTCCCATGCTCTGTGCATTAGTTTAGAGACATTGAAGACCATGTGTCCCCTTTACTTGATGCCTGTGCATTTTTTTTTTTTTTTTTTGGCCTCCTATTGTTGGGTCTTTGCCTTGTTTGCCTTGTTCCCTCTATGTCAGTTTGACTATTGTTTCCAGCCCATTTGCCTTCCAGAATGCTGTCTCCCTTCCCCACATAGCTCAGTTTAAAGCCCTCCTGATCAGATTCTTGAAACTCTCGGGAAAAAACGTTTCTGCCAACGTGCGTGAGATGCAGCCCATCCCTTGCCAGAAGTCCCTCCTCATGGAACCGCAGCCCATGATCTAAGAATCCAAATTGTTCTCGGTGACACCATCTGCGGGAACCAGTTGTTGACATCTGCTATTTTCCTCTCTCTTCCTGGACCATGCCCTTCTACTGGCAGAAGAGACACGATGACAATCTGTGCATCCATTTCCTTCAGCTTCTTCCCCAGAGCCTCGTAACCCCTTCTGATATTCTGAAGGCTATGTCTTGCTATGTCATTCGTTCCCAAGTGGACCAAAAGGAAGGGGTATTTGTCAGTAGGTTTGACCAGTCTTGCCAGCCTCTCAATCACGTCACAGATTTTTGCCCCAGGGAGACAACACACCTCTCGAGACATCTTGTCAGGCCCACAAATCACTGCTTCTGTACCCCTCAGCAAGTAATTCTTTTTTTAAAAAATTAAAATATATATTTTAAAAGAATTAAGTTTAAATGTTTTAAAATCCCGGGGCTCCTCCTCCCATTTAGTCTCAGCCCACTCAAACCGTTACTTCCACATTTTAAAGGGATGCAGCTGAATGCCACAGCCTGTTTGTGCCAAAAGGCAGATATTTTAGGAACAGTGGTGTGACCCCCCACCCAAGAGTGTCACCTGGTGCTGTCCACAACCACCACAACCACAAGTGATGCCCTTGGCTGGAGTGTTTCTCCTCACTGATGGACAAAACCTGTAATTTCCTCCCAATGCTTTCCCATTGTTGACACATGGGGCTATGGAAGCTTGTATGCAGAAAACTGAGGCCAGGACAGAAGCAGAACTATAGTGATTTTGAAGAGCTGTGCAATAATTATTGTCTGCAACCTGGTATGTTTTGTGTTTCCTAGATTAACATCATTGTGGCGCCTTGTGAGCCTGGTGTGATAAAGTCCCTAGCCTTACATTTCTTTCTCATATAATATCTCTCCAGAAGGGCCAAACTAAACACAATGTACTGAATAGTAGCCATGAAGACAGGTTTGAGTAAAGATCTTGCCGAGGAGTGAGAGGACATTTAAATTACTATTTATTGGTAGAAAAGTTGTGCTTGTCATTGGTTATATCCATTCTCCTCACATGCTGTGGTCCTAGTACCATGTTTCCCCAAAAATAATACAGTGACTTATATTATTTTTTGCTACCAAAGATGCACTAGGTCTTATTTTCAGGGGATGTTTTATTTTTTCCATGAAGAAGAAAAAAATAATATTTATTATATATTGTATATATATTTAAAAAAAACTTTGCTAGGTCTTACTTTCAGGGGAGGCCTTATATTTAGCAATTCAGCAAAACCTCTACTAGTTCTTATTTTCTGAGGATGTCTTATTTTCGGGGAAACAGGGTATCAATCAAGCTTTTTATTGTTTGAATGTTAAGATGTATTAATATGCATCATTTTTGTAGAATGTATGCCATAAGCAGGTTTATTTTATCTATTTTTTATTGATTGCATGTACAGCACTGTGTAAATTTATAGTGCTTCATAAATAAAGCTTACTACTAATAATAATAACAATAACCAGCATCATTACCATCAGCACTCATTGATTTGACAATAAAATGAGAACCAGTCTTCACTCAAGTGTGTCTAGATCAGTCGTCATATATTTTAAACCTATATCTGATTAATAATACAAGACATTCAACCAACATGTTTTAAAATGTAAACTTTTATTATAAAAATGTTCACACAAGTTCATGTAATTGGAGTTTATTTTTATACCAATAATGTTTAACAAAATCACAACATAAACAAACATATATACACTTAGATGTTATTTCCTGTATTGACTATTTATTCCATATAATAAAAATACAGTACAACATTTGATACGTTGCCACACAATACAAGCCATTGTAAACAAAACAGTCAACACAGGCCCCTTACATTTAAAAAAAATGTAGTAAGAGAAAGACACAAATCTATCATTCTTTTTTATTTTCATTCTAAGAATTACTGGAAATTAGTATGAAGGTGATAGAGATACTGATCCAAGGGTTTTGTTACACTTGAAGTACAGGAGCATGGTGGAACTAATATTGGCTTAAGCCAGAAAGTATATTTAATTAAGAAATCCAATTTTTTTCTTACCGTTTAAGGTAGGCTTGTGAAAAATACTGCTCTTCTGGATAATCAAAACATTGACAGAAAGATTTATGTTTTCAAAGCACTTTTCACTACATAGTGGTTTAAAGCTTTTAAAAGGTAACAGTGGCATCTAGAGAAGCTTTTGATACCATTTTTTTTCAAATGCTAAGATATCACTTTGATTTCATTGATGCCATCTTTCCATGTTCCTTTTGTTACATTTTAGAATCAGAATGCAGATTTGTATCATTTTCGATTCCAGACTACTCTGAAATGTTTCATTAGTTCCATAATTTTCACTGTATTAATCACAAGGTTACCATCAGTCTAGTGGTGTGACTGACATTTGAGGTTCCAAGCAAGACAAAAAATGTCATTAATGGGTCTCTTTAGTGTCACAATTAGAAACTGCATCTTCACAACCTAATCATGTATTCTGATGCATCATACTTTACTAGTTCATCACCACTTCATTACTTGCCCAGGAACCAGCATCTTCAACATGGAAATGGTAATGTGAATTCACAAAGTGTTCCTTATATAGTTATTTCCCATATAAGAAATATATACTAGGATATTAATAAGATTTCATGAGATAGGGCCCTTATTCTGAGATGAAAAGCCCTCAGTGGAACATAAGTTTAGTTTCCTAGGAACACACATTTATCCAAATTCTTATATATTGTTCAAATAAATGTTAAATGTTACATTCCTTTGACAAATAACTCACAAGGGTTCCACCCTAAAATGGTGCTTATAAAAATAACCATGGGGAAGAGAGAAAAAAAGCATCCTATTTATACAAATACATTTCACATATCAAGGCACCTATTCATTATTATTTTTTCTACTTCCAAGGCAGTTTGTGATCATGTTTTTCAGTATTTTCCTGTGGAGGAGCCCTCTTTCTTCTGGTGGCAAAGTGGTTAAATACCTGTACTGCAGCCACTCACTCAAAACCATAAGGTGGTGAGTTCAAGACCAGCAAAAAGGAGCCAAGCTTGACTCAGGCTTGCATCCTTCTGAGGTTCCTAAAATGAGTACCCAGATTATTGGGGACAAGTAGCTTACAGTTGTAAACTGCTTAGACACTCCTTAGGCGGTATGAAGCGGTATATAAATGAAGCTGTTTTTTGTTTTAGAGTTGTAAACCGCTTAGACACTGCTAAGGCAGTATGAAGCAGTATATAAATGAAGCTGTTTGTTTTTGTTTGTTCTGCTCTTGTAGTCTGTCTGTTATTTGGATCTTATAAAGGGAAACTTCATATCTTTACAATGGATTTAGTAGGGTCTGTCTACTCAGGTCTTATTAATGTCTGCCATTCACATGCTGTATTATTTGGTGTGTGGAAGAGGAGAATGAAGCCAATTCACTTCCTCTCTCCAAAGTTATGGTTCAACAGAGTAGGCTGGGAATGTTGTATGTCTCACGACCTAAACAGAGGCCACTACTACACTTTCATAATCATTGCAATTTAGAGAGATACACCAGCATTTCAGTAAAAAAAGTCATGTAGTAATCCCATCAGTGTTAACGTAGAAAATGCAACTATAGTATCCTTTAGGAGTCCAAGTAGACCATAAGCTGAACATGAGTCAACAGTGTGATGCGGCAGCTAAAAAAGCCAATGCAATTTTAGGCTGCATCAATAGAAGTATAGTTTCTAGATCAAGGGAAGTTATAGTGCCACTCTATTCTGCTTTGGTCAGGCCCCACCTGGAATACTGTGTCCAGTTCTGGGCACCACAATTCAAAAAAGATGTGGAGAAACTGGAGCATGTCCAAAGGAGGGCAACTAAGATGGTGAAGGGTCTGGAAACCTTGCCCTATGAAGAACGCCTTAGGGAGCTGGGGATGTTTAGCCTGGAGAAGAGAAGGTTAAGAGGTGATATGATAGCCCTGTTTAAATATTTGAAGGGATGTCATATTGAGGAGGGAGCAAGCTTGTTTTCTGCTGCTGCAGAGACTAGAACGCGGAACAATGGATGCAAACTGCAGGAAAAAAGATTCCACCTCAACATTAGGAGGAACTTCCTGACAGTAAGGGCTGTTCGACAGTGGAACACACTCCCTCGGAGTGTAGTGGAGTCTCCTTCCTTAGGGGTCTTTAAGCAGAGGCTGGATGGCCATCTGTCAGGGATGCTTTGACTTGGAGTTCCTGCATGGCAGGGGGTTGGACTGGATGGCCCTTGTGGTCTCTTCCAACTCTATGATTCTATGATTCTATGATTCTATGATTCTATGATTCCAGATGGGCTTACAACTTCTGTTTGCTGAACATCGTGACCTTTCCAGATCCCACAAGTATTGTCAGGAAATCTTCATAGCCTTTTGTATGGTGTTATGGTATTGTAAGAAGAAGGAACATATACTAGAGTTAAAAGGACCAGTTCACTGCATTGATCTTAAGACTATTTCTGTCTGCTTGCCATGCCACTGGCCTTGACATCCCCTCCTCCAGCTGTTCATAAATATCTGAATGCAGCTGGTGTGTTTGCTGAACATGTGCGTGTGTGTGGGGGGGGGGTGTTTATAAAGAATTTATAAACCTTTTATTCAGTGTTTTCTTTCCCAAACTGTGTGCAGTAAGACAACAATGTATGTTGAGAAATCAACTGGTAACTCATCAGAACAGAAACAATAAAGTCTCCCAAGAAACTCCAGAATGCCTCTTCTTTCAAGCAGTCATTGCAGGCAACAACTCTAATGGGTATGAAACCAAGAATTATTGATGAATCCCTTCATTCCTGCACAGGCAAAGCAGAATTACTGGCCTTTGGCAGACTTTACTCCTGTGTGAATTATTGGTCCAAGCCTGTCTTTATCCATTATTTTTGGGCACAGTGAAGCAGTGGGCTGACTGTTTTAATTCTGGAAAATAATTTGCATCATCTCTCAGAAATGTGAGGAAGATTAATATTACTCCACAAGAAAGATGCTTCTGTCATTCCAATCAAGCATATTTTTTTATTTATCATTATGATTTAATTGGAGTATAAACACATACAGTACCAGCTTTCTTCTTCCATGCTGCATGGTAACTCTATGTGTCAAATGTGCACAAATTTTTTTTAAAAAGTTATGAAATGCCATAATAGATATTTAGAGAGAGAGAGAGAGAACCAAGAGTCACTGTTGAAGTCTGAGGACTTTTTCACAAAGGAGGCAAGTGTCATTAAAACATGGAAATAGCATGATTGTGTGGAAGATACTCCTGTGTGCTTCTCCTGTTTGTGTCCCATGTGTAAGTAGTAATGACTGCGTCATTGGATAATAACTGAAACTCCCATTATTATCCAATGATATGTCCAATACAGTTTACGCATAGGACACGAACAGGAGAAGCACATAGATAATCTTCCTTCCACCACACTATTACCACATTTTAATCATGTTTTAATGTTGAATGCCTCCTATGTGTGATAGATCCCTGAATATTTTTATTGTCTAGCCAAACTTGAATGTTGCTAAGCTAAGAGACATCCCCTGTTTATTCACATTGGCTTAGTGTTTGAGGACTGAGAGGAAAGGAGAAAGTTTATTTCTGTCCAAGTTGCAATAGGCACAAGCTACTTCTGAGATGACTGAAGTTACTAACCAACTGAAAAATTCAGCTGAATATATATATATATATATATAGGTTGTTAGGATTAAATTTTAGACATTGCAAAAAAACCTCCTAGCTATTGAACAATACTGATTACATTCTTATCGTCTTTAAAGAGCTTGTTCCACTGTACACATCTCCCCTACCCTCCTGGAAAAGCCATCTTGCACACTTTTCAAATGCCTCCAAATAACTCTAGGTCTTGGACAATGAAAAAGATACAAAATCCAGCTGCCCAGACATTTGCATCTCAGGATCATGGAAAGAGGCTGGGAAGCTGCTATTGCCAGTGATGACCCTCTCCTTTGTGGAATTGTGGGGCTGCATCTGCACTGCAGAAATAATCCAGTTTGATAGCACATCAATGGCCATGGCTCAGTGCTATGGAATTCTGGGAAGTGTAGCTTGTTATAACATCAGAGCAGAGCTCAGGGGCTGCAACAAACTATACTTCTCAGAATTCTATAGCACTGAGCCACAGCTCTTAAAGTAATGTCAAACAGGATTATTTCTGCAGTGCAGATGCAGCAGAGAACTTGTCCTCTGCTTTTGATATTTGGTGAAATGTCCCCTCCTGCTCCACCATTTGTTCACTCACAAATACAGTGGAAATTTTTGAGAGGCCATTTGTGCTTGCCTCACATTAGAATGAAAGTCTAGGCAAACTGCCTTGCTTTGTTTATCTTTTCTTCCCACCCACTACTATCATAATGGTAAAATGATATTTCATGTGCCAACCCTGTCATTAGGCACAGTGAGGCAACTGTCTCAGGCAGCAGATTTTCAGTGCCATGAAAAGGAGGAAAATTGTTAGTTATTTAATTTGCTATCATTGTATTTTTAAGGAAGATGCTTCTAGGAGCGTCTGGATTTTTTGCACCAGGTATCAAAAAATAAAACAAAAACAAAACCTTGAGTAGCTTCATGCATTATCTATCTTGATTATTAAAAGAGAAGCACCATTTGTTGCTCTAGGTAGCAAAATACCTTGGACCAGCCCTTGTGGGATTACACAGGCTTTAAATATACTTTTATCAAAGAGCAGTCTATTTTCTCCTTCTTTAGAAGTCCATGGACCAGAAGCAAAAAAAAAAGAAGTCTTTGGGTCCATTAATGACAGAAAGCATAATGGCTGTTTCTAAATTTAGCAGTAGAAGCACAGTACATTCTTTTTTATTGGTTTATTTTACTCCCCCCCCCCCCAGCCAAACCAGAATGACTTTTAATTCTTTTAAAATCCATGTTTGGGGCCAAAAAATAAACCCAAACAACTTTAAACTGTTTGAAGACAGGAACATTTTTAGTTCATCAATCTTGACACAACAGACTTTGACCACATGATATCTGTCAGCACATTGGTCATAAATGGTGATGTGAGCCATTGAAGATACGGAAAATATGTATAATAATATTTCTGCCTTCCATCAAATAGGAGCCACTTTTATTACACGGAGTTACTGCACTGACATGCATGGCCTTATACTGAGGTTATCAACTGCATATTTGCTTTTCAGTAAAGTGCAACTACAGTTTATCATGACATGATCTTAACTTGAAGTATAAATATAGATATATGTATGATTATTATTTTTTTTGCATTCATTATAGCTCATTTGATCAATATACTTTGAAAAAGGATCCCACAATCAGTGATATGCAAAATCTCTTAGCAAGTATTTACATATACTCAACAAGGCTTATAAGCAACCTTAATAATCTTAGCTGTTCATCTTCTAGTACAAAAGCTTACATTCTTCCACAAGGTTCACATTGCTTTTTCTTTCCACGTTCATCTATCTGTGAACAATTACACTGACAAAACATATTCCAAAACCATAGTAATATGCATTTCAACAAGAGTTGAGTTAAGGCTGAATTATTACTTTTAGCCCACTCATATGGGCTTCTAAATATTACAATTATCCTAAAGGATTTAGCCCCTGATCCTGCAACTGTAAATATTAAGAACATGGGTGATTTCATTAAAGCTTGTCTGAATTTGTTTACAGATTCAGCATAACGGATCCATAAAACTGAAAAGAGATTTCCGACTTAATCTTCCCTGCTTTCTTCTCTTTGAATATCAGCACAATATCAAATATTATACAGACAACATTGCTTAGAAAAAAGTTGACTGAATCCTCACTAGAACATATTGTCACCATACTATTACCTGAAATCATGAGGGGATAGAGTTTAAGAAATGAAAATTTAATTTCTTATGAACTGCAAATTTTCCATCATAGTTTGTTTCCTGGAGGAAAAAGAAACACATACATACACAAGGATCCTATAGGTCATATACTGCTTCATATTGAACAGTAGCATGGAACAGCTCGCACTACCAGTGACTATTTTGCTGCTAATGAGAATTTTAGTAGACTCACAGGCCTTCTATTCATGCAAGAACATCTCAAGAACATTTGAATGGAAAGACAGATGGGCCACACAGTAACACAGACCTCTTGGTACGAACCTGGAAAGCTCTCTATCTTCTAAGTTTCAATTTGTACTAATGAGCAAAAACCCAAAATATATGAAAGTAGAATCTAGTGATTCACCTCATGCTGGATCCCACCATTTGAGACTGCAGAGCAGGTAGGTGGATTATGTTACATTATTCCTTGAAGCTTTGTATCAAAAAGCAATAGCCTCTTCTCTCCTTGTGTGAGTATATGTCCCTTAAAGTCACCTGTTAACTTACGATGACTCCATGAATTTCATACGAGTTTTCTTAGGCAAGGAATTCTCAAAGGTGGTTTTGCCAGCTTCCGTCTCTAAAATATAGCCTACCTTACCTGGTATTCATTGGCAGTCTCCCATCCAAGTACTAACCAGGACTGACCTGCTAAGCTTCCAAGATCAGATGGGGTCTGGTGCTTTTAAAGTACAGAGCCAATGTCAATAGGCTGATCTAGACTGGCAAAAAGGGGTGTGTTCATGCCTGCATGAAAGTGTAGCTTTTAGATGACCCACACTGAAAGTGTGGCATGAACACACTTCTTTTGCATTTTAGTGGGGAAAAAGCAGCTTTAAAAAGGACCTGCTTTTCCCAGCTTCTTTTCAAAAGGGGTGTAACAGTGCAGCTGCGTCTAAATGCTGCAGTGCAACTGTGCAGTTTTTTAAAGCTCCCAAACCCTAGCTCCAGCCCTAATCCGAACCCTAGACATGTGCAGTAGGGACTCTGGGATGCTGTAACTGTTATGCAACTGTGCATAAAATGTCAATTCATTCATAAAATAAAGAAGTTTATTCATAAACTTAAATTGTAACAGATTTAATATCTTTTTAAGGGGGGAGGGATGCAGTTTGTTATACTGATGTAATAGTATTTTAATGTGTAAGCCACCTCAATTGATCTCAAAGGGGTGGGGTATAAATAGCAACAACAACAACAACAACAACAACTATTATTATTATTATAAAATAAAGGGGTTCATTCATCGTGCACCGATGCAACTGCGCACTTAAAAAAGGGAAGCGAAACCACAATGGCAATTTGACAGATCTTCATAACTGCACAGTTAATGTGTGATGTACCTGCCCAACTGAGCAGTTCGCAGCTGGCAATACAATTGCCTATATGATGTAGCAGTGCAACTGCGCAGTTCGCAGCCGGCAACAAAAAAAAAAAAAATTAAAGTTTCAGTGCGGCCAAAAGCCCCATTCATTGCCACCCGTGCAGCTGCTCTGCCTGAGTTTCTAGCATCCTGACAGCTTCCAATGTAGTTGCTGAGCAACAGAAAAGACTTCAGATAAGTTGTCCCCACACCTCCTCAGTGTAGCTGCCCTATGCCTTTTTATTACATGCCTGGGGCTTGCAGTGTAGCTGCTAAGCATTAAGGAAAAGGCAACTTCATGTCGCCCTTTCCTGCCAATCTAGAAAGCCCCACTGTTTGTCAGCAGTGGAATGGTGGGAAAGGGAAGCAATTGCTTAGCTATCTCTTTTCCCAGGTGATTTTCACAATGTAGCGGAAAAGATACAGGTGCTATGGATTGGCTGTGGAATCAGATAGATAATATAGCTGCAAACATAGAGTATTTTTCATAATGGGTGTTATCACACGGGAGGAATTTCTCTCAGTTTTGAAAGAAATGAAAGTGGGGACAGTTTGGAATTGAGTGAATTTCCTAGTTCAGCTAATTTACATGATTGTGCATTGACGCCACATCCTGTTTGGAACTGCCCGAAATTGCCTCCTAGTGCCCGAAATTGCGTATCATAGTTTCTCACGCAATAATGTGAAACCCCATGATTGCGTTTGGAAGGACTTCCCATTGCCCGAAAATGTGTGTGATCAGATTTCACGCAATAACGTGAAACCCCATGATTGTGTTCAGATTGCCATTGGATTATATTTCCATTTCCCGTTGTGTGATAAACTCCTATATATCAGAATCAGATAGAATACATATTAACCTATATCTCCACTGATAATTTAAGATGCAGATTTTGAATATTTTGCCTGCCATTTATTTCAATATAGCACAGAACAAGAGACTGAGCTACAGAACCATATTTATCACTGCATGCACCAAAATGTTATCAGCAAAATGTTAAGATATTACTTCCCCCTCCTAACCTCATAGATTGTATCATTTCTGTCTGAAAATAAAACATGACAATTTTAGTTTGCCTCAAGCAGCCCTGAATGAGAAATATGATATGTAAGATATTAAAACTGTTTTTGTGAGGATATTAAAAATGCTTTTTTTTTCTGTTGTAAGGTTAATTCTGGGAGAAAGCCAGCCTGATAAGTACAAGCTATTTAATACTGAAAGGAGATTTATGGCTCAAAATAACATATGATATGCCAATGAATGATTAAATGAGAGAGATAATGTCACTTTCCTTTACACATTTTCTCTCCCAATCGAATAATGTTTTTATGATAAATTCATATCCAAGATATACCCTACTGGCAACTTTCCACATCTGAAATATGGTGCTTCTTTTTATAAAGTAAAATTTAGATTGAACCTTAGATTGGAGTGGGGGGGTTGTGGTCCTTCAGACTCACTTTTTGAATTCAACTCCCATCAGTCTTTGTCAATGTGGTCAGTGGTCAAGAATGATAGATGTTGTAGTCCAACATCATCTGAAGGGAAATAGATTGTTCAAAACTGCATTGAAGCAAAAACATTTTACAGATTATGCAGAGACAGAAATTTAAGGATACACTGGCTCACATCTGTTTCCAAATCTTGAATACTTGTTGTCTTTCTGTTACTTTTTACAATCTCAGTGTGGCATTGTCTCCATTCAGTTCTACAATAAATCATTTTGTTGTGCAAGAGTTAACTCAGAGTGTGAACACACTCATATAGACTGTAGTTTTTTGTGGGGTTTTCGGGCTAAGTGATTGTGTTCTGGAAGAGTTTATTCCTGATGTTTTGCTGGCATCTTCAGATGCTGTGACTGGCATCTTCAGATGCTGGTGAAACATCAGGAATAAACTCTTCCAGAACATAGTCATATACCCCAAACCCCTCACAAAAAACTATGGATTCTGGCCTGTGAAAGCCTTTGACTTCACAGTCTTGACACTGTTTATATAAGATACTTCTTCTTGTTTCAGCAGAAAGGTCTTTCAGAAATGAATAATTATGGTTCCTCATCAGAAAGAACTCCAAGAAACTTTAGACCTGAACAGACAGGCCAAAATAAAGCTGCTTTGGGTCACTTTGGAAGTATGCTATTTAAATTATGCATTTGTCCCAAGAGGGCGGAAGCCACGTCAAAGCCACGCTCTACTCCTAAGGATCGGAGTGCACCTTTGGTGCAGCTTTTGACCTCTTAAGATGCATGTGTCATTTAAATAGCATATCTCCAAAGTGACCCAAAGCAGCTTTATTTTGGCCTATCTATTCAAGCCCTTTGTTTCATTAGTATATTGTGATTGGTTTTATCCTTACATGGCATAGAAGGAAGCTCTCCATTTTCCCCTACACCATGGCTATATTGTATGCAAAACAGCTGGTGCCTGTGATTACACAACAAGATCCAAAACACACTGCAGAAATAATCCAGTCTGATACCACTTTAACTGTCCTGGCTCAATGCTAAGGAATTCTGGGAATTGTAGTTCTGTGAGACATTTAGCCTTCTTTGTCAAAGAGCTTTGGTACCTCAATAAACTACACTTTCCAAGATTCCCTAGCACTGAGACCGAGCAGTTAAAGTGATCTCAAACAGGATTATTTCTGCAGTGTGTTTTTGACCAGAGTCTTCTCCTTCTGGACCCCTTTTTAGGGGAAAGAATCATGTAAACCAGATATCTATGGGAGTGAAACATCAAGTGGAATATTACTTCTTATCAAGAATTTTGTCATAGTGAAGGTAGTGATGAGGTTAGCTTGCTACATAGTAATGAAGAAAGGCTGCCTCTATTCTGAATGTATGGACCAGAGTGAACATGAAAGTTCCAGATACAAAATTTCAAGGGATCGTTATAAACCAGATATGTGCAGCATTCATTGATGTATTTTCTGCTAATCATTTGTCTACCTTCCAGGTTTTAGTGAAATATAGTCAAATGATGATAACAACTGTAGCGTAAAGTTGGCTTCATAAACTAAACACCTGAAATGTCAGAGGAAGTCCATTCCTTGAAGGACAGCTGTGATTTACACTTTATTTATGTATTTATTTAATTCTCCCCAAGGCAGAAAATCCACTTAGAAAGTAGATTTGTGTTACATCTTTCTGGGTGTCTAGGGTATTGATTGATAGCTGCCTGATCTGGAAGATCAGCATGACATCTCCATCATTTAATCAAGTTAGCTAGACAAATCTGGCAAGAGAAAACAGCAGCTTATGGCCCAGCTTGACTTGATGACAACATTAATATATAACTCCACAATGAGTGGCATGCCTCTGCTCCTCCTCTGTGGTAGACTTAGCACACTCACTAGCCATAGTACACAGATGATTGATTCATTTCTGGAAATTTTGTTGTCTGATTGTCATATAACATGATAGTTCCAGCACAATGATTGTTTCCAGTTATTATTTCCAAAATATTTTTACCCCATTTTTGAACTAGATTCATAGTTCAACTTGGGTGTCTTTCCACAATGAGCTGTGCTAATGAGACAAGAGCTGCAGCCCCAGAATTCTGTACTAGTCTGTGATAGCAAGTACCTGACACCTTCATGTTGCATCGTATAATAATGAATGTGAAAATCCACATTTTCGGCTTCCAAATAGCATAAATCATATGATTTCTAATGAAGAAAAAAATAGTGGATAATGTAAGTCAAAGATTTGCCCACATCAGAATGGCATGGCTGTTTATACTAAAGAACTGAAGCACCCTATGACTGAAGACCTTTAGGATCCAGAAGCCAGAACAACTGAAACAACGTTTGCAGGCCAATGAAACACCTACTGGTGGTGACAACCATCTACAGCTGACTGCTAATGTCATCTAGAGGAACATTCAGTTCTTCCTCCCTTGTGCTTTCTAATGGCTCAGAGAGAAAGAGGGAAAAAAACTGCCCCCAATAGCTATGCTGGTAGAAACATTTTGAAAGTTAATGTCCAAGAAAGATTTTCCAACATCTTTAAACTGCACAGAACATAGTACTGGGTTTACCTTCCCTCTGTCCCTTCAAGTACTTGCGTCAGACTGACCAAATCTGATCCCCACTTCATATTTATTTGCACTCCTTATTTATCTACGTTCCTTGGGGCTAGCTAGGAGTTTGCTCTAAATCTACAATCATCAGTAGAAGCACTGTTATCTGTTGCTCCACTTCATGAGGCTAGATTGGCTGGTACATATTACAGGGCCTTTTTCTGTAGCAGAAGCCCAAAGGTGAAACTCCCCTTTAGGGAAGTCACACTGCCTTCATCTCTTAGTCTCTGGCAAGTAGTGAAGACTGTGCTATTGCCCTTGGCTTCTCGATTTTAAAATTGGATCCAAAGTCCAATGCTCTTTTAAAAAAAATCTCTGTCTAGTTTTAGAGTAATTTTTAAAGAGTTTTCTGGAATATTTTAATTTTTTCAGTTATTTATTTAACATTTTAACGTGTTTTTATCCATTGTTCAATATCTTTGAGGCCTTGGTGGATCAAAAAGTGAAAAAGAAATGATATAACTAACTAACTAACTAACTAACTAACTAAGTAAGTTAATAAATAAATTGTAAAGAGGAGAACTGCCCATGCAGAATATGTCATTAGTAATGCTCAAAGATCTATAACCGCTATTCTTAATTTTTTCTTTGTTAAAGGTGCCCAATTCATCCCGGCTGCTATTAAGTTGTTTAATGCCAAGGTTTGCCCGCAACTTTTGTATGAAACCCAACTGGGACCGTATAGCAACATTAATGCAATTGAGCTTGTACAAACCAAGTTCCTTAGAAAAATCTTTCAGGTCACACAATGCATTCCAAATGCTGTCCTCAGAAGGGAAGCAGGGACCAACAAAATAGAATCTAGTCTGTATATTTACCTATTGGCTGAAATTACATAAAACCTCTGGAGGCCTGACAAATTTAGTTTTATCTGATTCCTATAAATCCCAATGGGAATCAGCTCTTATTAAGAAACTGAATGAACTAGGCCTTAACAAAGATGTAATTTTAAAATTGGATGTCGATAGAGCTAAATCCACTATTAAACAAAAAATCCTAGAAATAGAAGGACAAATGGAAACTGCTTCCTTTTCAAAATATATTGTGGTCAGCAGCCAAGGACTGGTTCCCTCTCCATATTTATTTTATGTTACTCTTCCCAAGTTTAGAAGGGCTTTAACTTTTGCACAGTTCAAAATGCTACCTACAGCAATATTGGAAGGACGATACAAGAAAATATCATTTGAACTTTGTTTGTGTCCATGTGACTCGGGTGCTATTGAAACCACTGAGCAGGTTCTCCTCTATTGCCAGTTTTATAGGGATATTCGACATCAATTGAATATCAATAATCACCCCATTATTAAGTAATTTCCCAGGTAATACTGATTTCTTTTATTTACACCTCCTGCTAGATAACCATGATCCTACTGTGTCCCAGAAGGTGGCTAAATACTGCTATATCGTGTTTAAGGGGTGCCCTCAACTGACAAATGGAAATCCGATTGCTGTATAAATGATGAAATGATTGATTTGCTTTTGATATTGTTTATACATAAGTGTATAGCTTATGCCAAGTTTTATGATGCTGTTCTTTTGATGTGTTTTTATACTGGTCAAAGACCAAATAAATTTTATTACATTACATTACAAATTGTAAAGTGCTGGTGGAAGTAGTAGTACAGCTTGAGCCTCTCTTCCCTGAAAATTGCAAAATATGAAATATTCTTAAAACCCCAAACTTTGTTCATGGGTGGCTAAGATAGTGCCACATTTGCTTTCTGATGGTTCACTGTACACAAACTTTGTGTTTCAAGTACAAAATTATTTAAAAATACTGTATCAAATTACCTTCTGGCTATGTATATAAAGTGTATATGAAACATAAACTTCATATGTAGACCTGGGTCCATCTCCAACATATCTTATTGTGTATGTATATGCAAATATAGGCATTCCAAAAATCTAAAATAAGGAACACTTCCAGTTCCAAGCATTTCAGATAAGGGACACACAACATGTAACAGTGTTTTCGTTATCACATGCTATCTTTTCCAATCAGTATGCATACTTTATCAAACATACCATAGCCAAAACAAAATATCAGCTTTCAGGAACACATTGGGAACACACATGCTGTGATTCTGCCAAAGCTAGGGATTTCTAAATTCAACTTGACTTCAATGGGAAAGATTTAAATGCATTTTAATTAAATCTGCCATTCAGTGTAATGGACCTTATAAAGGTCTGGCTTTTGTGGCATCTTAAGTTTCCCCTATGTTTTTTCCATTTCCCATTTCATTTTCCGCTTATATGTTTTTCACCCTACCAGACCTGAAACCACATCCTAAACACATCTGGTCCATCTGAATGGATAATTATGGCCCAAAACAGACTGCCGTAAATAATGCAGTTTGAGACCACTTTCATTGCCCTCCCTGGCTCAATGCTAGGGAATTGTGGGAACTGTAATTTTGTGAGGCATTTATCCTTCTCTGTCAGGTAGCTATGGCACCACAATAAACTACAATTCCCAGGATTCTCTAGTACTGAGCCAGGGCAGTTAAAGTGGTCCCAAACTGGATTATTTCTCCAGTCTTTTATACCTATGTTATTATCCTTTGGACATTGGTCAACTTGTCAGCAGACAATGTTGACAACTGAAAAAAAAGATAAATTAAAGTAAAAATGTTGTGGGGAGGGAGGAAGGCAGGAATAAAATTAGGGAAAAATGGTATCTTTAGAAGTGTTTCTGTGACACACTACACACTACCAAAATAGTTTTGCAAATGATATGATATTTTAAGCTGATTATTATCTGGAAATGACAACAGCAAAAACAATTGCTAAAAAACGGTGGCCTCAGGTTTTTCTCCCACTTTACATCTTATTTATCTGGCCAATTTTTATTTTTATTTTTATTGGCATATACAAAAGCAGTCTCATGTACATATAGCTTTTACTGCCTTGAAATGAGTGATAATAAGCTACAGAGTAAAAATGATCAGTGATGGTAGTTTTGTATGAATCACTGAAATATAGCCTCAGGGTCAAATATCTAAAACGATTTAATTATGAAATCATCTGTTAACTGTAAGTATGGCAAATTAAAATGAAAGGAAAGGAAAGAGGATGTGTGGGATAAAATGAAGCAATTTTTTTTAAAAAAAAAAATATTAAGCACTAAAGTGGTTCCAAGAAAACACTGGGTTGGATTCAGATTTGGTTACAAAGACTATGCCAATTTATGCCAATAAGCTTGTTGAACTCTCAGTTCGTTAAACCTTAGCATTCACAGCTAGCATGAACATTTCCACCAACCTGGAATCCTCCAAATTTGTTGGACTGCACCAGATTGGGAAAAAATGGACAATGATTTATCCATACATTATATTTTTTTATCCTGCTGGGTTCCCAATTAGAAAACATATACCGTAAAAACTCAGTGCAATTCAGTTACAGCTTCTAATAAAATCTTGATCTTAGTTATTGCCTTCTATTAAAACTAGAGTTCTTCCTAGGACAAGCAACGATATAAATGAATTTGCACTTCCCTGTTCATTTGTAAGCTGCTCTGAAAGCCTTTGTGCCTAAAGAGTGGGTTATAAATATTCTAAATAAGAAATAAACACAACTTAGTGCAAGTAAACAGGGCAATCTGTGCATACAAAAACTGGTAGCCACTGACATTAGCAGGGACAGCAGCATGAAGTAATGGCAGTCGAATCAAAGTTCTGATTCTAAATGTTACATCTGGAAGAAAACGAGCCCCTATTTTTCTTAAAATTATTGAAAGCATTAGTCTCATTTGGAGAATTAATTTCATGTGCAAAAGCATACATTTGTGTGTGTGTACAAATGCACACACAATGCATTATCAATGAGGAGAATGTACAGGGCATTTTCCCTGAAGGTAGCTTCAGATAACAAATGGAAACTCATTTTGTATACTTTTAAGGAGAGATCTGTTGAAAATTCTCTCAGGGGTCATTCACACCATGATTTAAAATGAATTACAAACTGGATTATATGTCCATTGTTCCCACTCGAAATCTGTTTCAATCTGATTCTGATCCGATAGAGTTCCTTAAAATGAGGAATGACACTACTTTTCAAGAGATTCTTTTGAGAAGAACCGAATCACAAGCATGCTCAACAAGTGGGAACAACCTTCGGATAGGAATTGCGTGTCACTGGAGGGGGGGGACTATGGTACGGGGTTTGGCAGAGAGTGTCACCCATCTAGCCATTGGCTTGAAATCCACAATTTTTTGAGTGCTGCCCTTTGTCTACCCACGTGTGTGATGGCTTTTTAATTTTCCATCTTTAGACTGATTATTCCTTCTGAATCTGGCCATGATCCTTTCTCCACTTTTTTTAAAAAAAAATTTGTGCTTTTCTTTTGGAAGGGATCTGTTGTGTTTGGGAGGGGGATCTGATGTGTTTTTGTTTTTATTTTTTTAATTTACTGAATCAGTAATGCAATCTCCCGTCGTCCCATAGAGGCACCTAATCAAGCAAGGGCTTTCCACCTAATGGAGCAAGGGCTTTCCAATACTGACCCTTGCCGGCATATCACGAGGCTAAAAAGTGATCAGAAGCAGGGAAAGTATTTGGGGGTGGGCAGCACAAAGGATCCTCTTGTGTCACCAAAATTAAGCATGGCTATGTTGCTGAAATGATGCCTGGCCCCATCACCAATGATGTGGCCAGGTAAATAGCTTGATTAGCATTTTTTAAAATACAGAATTGATTGAGCAGAACAAATTCTAGTGAGGATGATAATCGTGTCTGAAAACACCCCAAAAACAATGAGGATAAAAAAGATCCTGTTTCATAGTAGGAATGATGCTCACATGGAATTGATTCATCAATCCATTGCGAAAGTGAATTGCAAACCGGGATAAATAGTAAGTGGGAATGCGGCCTCAGAAAACTTTGTCTTACTACTTTAGATACACAAGACCACTTTGCAGGGTTTCTTTGAATAGTCTCCACTATTTTGTAGCTGGGGAGCCATGACACTCACCATTTAGCACAACCGGAATGTGGCAGAATTGATGTATGGCCTGGCACATTCTGGAAACTTCAAAGTGGCAGCTAAGATACCAATGAGTGGTTACAGCTTTTGCCACATATGGCAGAAGCAAAAACACCAACACACCAAAAAACCTATTCAGAGAAAAGGAAGGAAAGTTTTGTTACTGCTACTCAAGGTTATAGATGGGGAGACAGGGCAAATGAGGGCCAAATAACAATTCTGTTCCCAACTCCAAATAAAAATTTCTTTCAGTCTCCAAACTGCTATCACCGCAGAGAATCAGATACTGAAAACCATTCACATCTAAAAGGCTTGCATTTGTCGTGTTTGCTTTCCCCTTTCCTTGGGCTGTTTAAACTGTACCTCTACATTCTCAACTTGAAAGTTTAAATTACTGCAATGCTAGAAATTTGGGGGCTGAAGTGGAGGCAGAATTATTTGGGGTTGTAGTACCCTCATCTACCCTTAGCCTTGTTGCTACATCACTGCTGCTAATACTGTTGGTACGCTGTCAAAGAATCTCTCTTCCCTTTGGAGAAGGTATGTGAAGTGGTTCTATGTATCCTGAAGTCCGCACATTGGAATGAGTCCCCTCCCCCTGCAGAGGGCCATGCAGAATTTTGAGAGGCAATTTTCTCATAGCTCTAATTCTTCCACTCTTCCATCTCCAAATATATCATATAGGTAAATAGCCTAAGAACATCTCTAAGGAATTTTTACTGTGTGACTTCAAGTTATTTCTGACTTAAGGCGAACATATCACTGGGGTTTCTTGGTAAGATTTGGTCAGACTGAGTTTTCCTTTGCCTTCCTCTGAGGCTGAGAGAGTGTGACTCGCCCAAGGTCACCATGGGTTTCCGTGGTCAAGTGGAGTTTAAAACAGAATTGTAGTCCAATGCTGACACCATTTTAACTGCCATGGCTCAATGCTATGGAATTCTGGGAACTGAAGTTTTGTGAGACATTTAGCCTTCTCTGTCAGAGAGTTCTGGTGCCACAATAAACTACAATTCCAAGAATTCCATAGCATTGAGCCATGGCAATTAAAGTGGTGAAGCTGGATTATTTCTGCATTTGTGTTTCATGATTTTGTGCTAAGTTCTAAATAAAAATATGAGGCCTGGTACAGCCCTTCCTTTATAGTACACCATTAGGCATATATAGCAATCTACAAACAAGGGAGAGTTCCATAGGAGAAGGAAAAGCAACAGTAATGGTATTTCCCCTCTTAAGAATAGGCAGGAGAGGAAAGAGAATCTATCCCAAGTTAATGAATTATATCCCTTTCATTTTATATTTCAGAACATTATTTTTAATTAGAAACTATCACTGGGACATTTTGGTCACTTGCAACAACATTTTAGTGGGGTTTTTTAAAAAAAAAGATTATACCATTTACTTTCATATGTATTTTTTAACAAAAATCTCATATATTGTCTTACTCTAAAAAAGAATTTTGCTAGTATTATCTCTATGACATCTGCACAAACATTTTTCCAGTTCCCTGCATTGATCAAGGAGTCTTATATAACAATTCTGTATGCATTTCTTGAGGCAGCCAGTAAAAGGCTTCATGGTCACACAGGAAACAAAAGTTAGCTATTGCATTGTGAAGAGCACTACATTCTAGACTGCCAGCAGCCTATGCAAGCCAGAGCACTGTAGACATTAAACACTGACACTTTAATGCAACAACACTTTAGGTATTTTCACAGTCAGAAAATCATTGCAACATGGAAACAATTTGGGCAAAATGATGAAATGCAACATTCTGTTCTTTTGGCATAGCAGCGTAACACACAGCTGAGGATGATCAGCAATGTCTTATGGAAAGACTAGAACCTTTCTCCCAATACACACATGCAGTCTGCGGACTATTTTATGTAATTGAGTGGTCAACCACCAATATGGTGGGTCACCAAAGCCTGTAGAGCTGGAGAGACTGGAAATACTGGAGCAGTGTGCTTAATACTTGAAATTGAGTCACCTAGGTCTGTCCTAGATGTGAGATGTGTTTGACATGGAAAAGCAATTGCTCTTCATCATCAGAAGGCAATGAACACAGAACTAATAATAGTAGTTTCTTTCTGTAGAAATGTGGAAGTAGTGGATGAACCCTAAGATTCTGATCTAATAGGTTTGTGTATAATTAAGACTAGCCAAAGAAGGTAAATTTCAGGAAGAATCAGGAGTGATTGTCTATAACTAATCATATAGTTTCTAGGGTCACATGTGAGTAGGTGGCAATTGCTGTCACACATCAAAACTCGTATCAAGATTCAAAGTTATTTTAGCGGGCTTTTCTTGTGTGATGGGTTGGGAATGGAGATATATAAGCATAATCCAATAACAGCTACATCGCCAACATGGCTATCCTTGGATATGTTTTATGTAAGCATAATCCTTTAACATTATCCATATCCCATCAGCCCTGGATAAAGATAGGATTTTGCCTTTGTGGACAGAAATATACAGATTTCATGAAGTTGGCAGGGAGTTTTATATAGGTGATTGTATATCAGCATTAAAAGGCAGCCCAGCTTTGTGAAGAAATTCATTACCTAAGTTGCTGAAGATTTAAAAGGCAGGCTTTCCAAAATACTGTGAGCTCATGTTCCTAAGGGCACCAGCTATGGTTCCTCGGCTTTTGTCCACCAGTATTAGGCTACATTGAATAAGTAGTTCAATCTTCATTCATTTGGTTGCAAAATGTTTCGACTTTGTGATTCGCTTGTGAGAGCGGATGAATTTATTGAGCTTCTTTTTAACATTTTGTTTATGATGTCCTTCCATGTCTTCTTGTACTGATGCCGTAACAAAGAGTACACAAAGGGATCTGAAACAGCCTTGCTAAAAGCCAAACACTTGGAAATGACTCCCCAGTGTGCGTTGATGGGGACTACTGATGACAGTTCTACCAGTCTGTTGAGAAAAAAAAGAGTAACTTTACTATCTGGTACAAATACCAAACTATCCAACTTAGTACAAGGATTCTGTCCCCACTGAGCACTTATCCTCTGAGATATTTCCAAGAACATAACTATAACAGCCTACTATTACTGCTTGTTTACAAGGTTTGATTTAGCTATCTCAGCTACAGTTATACTTAGCCAAACAACACACTGCTTTTCTGTAAGAATAGTATGAGCCACATATGCAAACATGCATATAATCCTACCTATGGTCTTTATATGATTGTTTGCTTGGGCACACAGGCCTAAATCTAGTAGTTAGTCCCAGAAAAGGGCAGATCTGTTGAATAAACTTGGAAAGCCAACCTCTGTGTACGTTCTATCCTTTCAATTGATAGTTGGGAATTAAAACTGGATTTAAGCTATAGTATGGACTGAGCATTTTAACCAAGAAGGTTGCAGACACTTTGTGTGTCTACCCATTTCTAGCCACCCATTCTAGAAATGAATGTAGTTATTTCCAAAAATTGTGCTTTATTTTACTGTTTCAGATTAAGGAGAACATGTAAAAATATTTGCTACTCCTCTTTGTAAAATGTTGCTGTTTATCTTTGGATAACTCTTGGCAGCTGTTTATTAGTGGAAATAATATAAAGGATCACAATATTAGAATGGGGATGAAGCAAAGCAAATAAATAAGAGAGAGGTGTTGTTGTTGTTGTTGCTAAAAATGAGAGCCATCATGGCATAGTGGTTTGAGTGTGTGGCTAGTACTCTGGAGACTTGTATTTGAATCCCAGCTCAGCCATGGAAACACACTGGGCGACCTTGGGCAAATCACACACTCTCAGTGTCAGGGGAAGATAATGACAAACCATTTTTGAACAGATCTTGCCAAGAAAGCCCCTTGATAAGTGCATCTTAGGGGTGCTATAAGTCAAACAGCTTGAAGATACACAATAACTAAAAATGGCTTGGGTTCATCATCTGCCTTCCATGAACAGAAGATCTCTACTCAGAGAACCTGCCTTCAACTGATGGTGTGCGTGTGCGTGTGCGTGTGTCCTCTTCTATTGCTCCACATCTTGAGAGCTGCTGTGGAAAGGCGAGGGTGAAGAAGTTTGTTTCTTCCAACCATTTGAATGCATCTAAATTTGTCAAGCAAATCAGTAGTGCAGCTGGAAACTTGTGAAGATGTTTTAGTGCTGGCTATATGAGCTGGACAGGCATCTACTTTCCTCTTTGAACCCCATCTGAAAAATCTGCATGGGCCATTACTACCATAGTAGCACTGTCTGCTTATCTGTCTATACGACTCTAAGAATGCAATGCTAAACCTGTTTATTCAGAAGTAGGCTCCACTGTGTTTTAAGGTGTTTATTCTCTAATAAGAATACAGCCCAAGACAGTAGTGGGGATTGTGCAGCCCTCCAGATGCTATTCAACTGTACCTGTTAGCATTCCCTGCCATTGGCTATTTCAGCTGATGGGAGTTACAGTTCAACAATATCTGGAGTTTTCCACAATTTCCACCACATCTGTGATTCACCACTATTGTTAGAACAGTAGTTTAATCAGAATAGACACATGAACCAAGATTATTGATGATCATTGTTACCCAAGGGCAGCATTTGAAGAGAACAGGATTATATTATTGACTTCAAGTGAGCAATTAGTTCCATTTTCTTCTAATTACTTTCTGCCAAGTTGTCAGATTCAAAATAGTATTTTCTGTCACAAGCAATGATGGATGCTCTTACAAGGAAGATTTCCATTAAGCATGATTTAAATGTGTGCAGAACCTTTTGTGGGTTTTTTAAAGGCTGTTTACTGTTATCACAGGTAAAGGATGAGAGGGGAAATGCAGAAAAGAGGTCATGGCAGTGCAATGTAGGAAAAAGCATAATTAATACTCTGGGATCTATTGCTGTTCATTGGATTTTAAAATGTGTGTCTGTGCGCATGCACATACACACACACATAGATCTGCCATTGGTTAATGTATATTGGAAAGGGGAATGCTACAGCTGCAAATATAGCTTGCTCTTTCATTGAAATACTGTTAATTTGGCAAATGTCATGAATAATTAATATAATTAATTAATTAATACTAAGGGTGGAGGAAGTATGGACCATAGGCTGCAAGTGGCTCCCAAACCTCACTTTTGTGCCCCTAACTCTTCTTTAACTCCAATTTAAAAAAAAATCTGTACATCTTTAGGGAGGTTTCACACCAAATCCATCCAAAAAACATGAAAATGGCAAAAGTGCTCTCCTACTAACTTCAAGACCACTGGACCTCCTTCAGATTACATCTGTTAGCAAAAAAGGCAACCAGAGGTGTCTGAGATAAAGCCAAAAAGAATAATTGCAGTTACAGATGAATGTGTGTGGCCCATGGGAAAGCTGGGATGGAAATTGGCCCTCACCCTACATACAGTTGCTCATTTCTCAATTATACATTTGCAGTTTGATCCAGATAATTATGCACATATGCACTAGCATAAGCTAATATGACACAATGGGTCCAGAAACCACATAAATAAATAAATAAATAAATAAATACTTAAGTTAGATGTTCATCTGAAGATGTTATTTACATTGCGCTGTTGTTAGCTAGGAGCACATTCAGATGCTCATTAAAATGCACACTTCTGTTTATATTATGATGCAAACAAGTTATCCATATTTACATGAATGCATCTGAAATGCATGTGTATTTTGTGTCTGTGTGTTTAGTCACCCATACTTAGGCAAAAAATAATTACATGTGGCACATATTTACAGTGTTACCCAGATTAATGAGGAATTTCTCCTCTCCTTTCTTTCAACTGTGGTCCTCACCAGCCTTCAGAAACCTCCCAAAAGTCCCAAACAAGTTCATTCTTGAGATGAATGAAATTGCTTGTTGTTGTTTGCCTTCAAGTTGTATACAAGTTATGGTGACTGTAGGGCAACTGTAGCATGAGCTTTTCTTGGCAGGATTTTTTCAGAACAGGTTTGCCTTTTTTTTCCTCTGAGACTGAGAGTCTCTCATCTTCCCAAGGTCACCCAGTGGGTTTCTGTCACTGAGTATGGATTCGAACCCTGGTTTCTCAGAGTCATAGATCTACTACACCATACTGGCTCTAATGAAGTTTTATTCCAGGCAGGGGGGGAGGGAAGAGAACAACTCTGTGGACATACAAAGTACTACATAAGGCTGTGGGGAGGTCTTCTAGCCACCCAGTTGTTGTTATTGTTGTGTGCCTTCAAGTCATTTTTGACTTATGGCAACCCTAAGATGAACCATCATAGAGTTTTCTTGGAAATATTGGTTCAGAGGAGGTTTGCCGTTGCCTTCATATGTGGTTGAGAGCATGTGACTTGCCCAAGGTCATCCAGTGGGTTTCAATTAATACAATACAGAATTAATAATAAAATGTTCTCTCAGACACATTATGGGAATGTCTTTTCACTATGTTTTTAGATGTTTTCTCCTCCAATGATTTATTCTTTCTTGGGCTAGTGCCATCCATCATATAATCAGGGCATCTAAAAAAATCAATCACGGTGTGAAATCATTCAAGAGTGAGCACAATAATTGAAAGATCATACTCAGCTGCTATGCCCATGCCTTTCTTCAACAGGGCTAATTCAAGATCAGAACAGTTGTAAAAGTGTGTTTTCTGATCTTGTTACTTTACTTTGGCCATGACAAGGTGTGTAAGTGCTACCTCTGGTGCAGCGGATCATTCTGTAAGTCATGCACATACACACCTTTTGATTTGGTGAATGGAGAGATAATTGATGACTACACAAGAGGGGAGCTCAAAACTGTGGCACCTGTTTGGATCTGATGTAACTGTGCATTGTGCACATTTAAGTTATGGATTTGAACCCTGGTTTCTCAGAGTCCTAGATCTGGTGGCCCTGGTGGTGCAGTGGTTAAATGCCTATACTGCAGCCACTCACTCAAAACCATAAGGTTGCAAGTTCAAGACCAGCAAAAGGGCTGAAGCTCGATTCAGGCTTGCATCCTTCCGAGGTCACTAAAATGAGTACCCAGATTGTTGGGGGCAAGTAGCTTACAGTTGTAAACTGCTTAGACACTCCTTAGGCAGTATGAAGCGGTATATAAATGAAGCTGTTTGTTTGTTTTTTGCTAAAAGTGTACAAGAACCAGGTCAAAATTCCTATTTTCACAGGATCTTCAGAGTCACACAAACTGTCACTGACATGTTTGATTCTATATAAAGTCTATTTATTAAACAGCTATTAAATATTTTCTTTTGCCTTTGGATGTTAAAAAGTCATCCATATTTTTCTTCTGTTGTATAGCTTTTTCATGATTATTTATTCCAAAGTTGTTTGCTCATGTCATTTTCTTTATTTGTGATTTTTCCCATTTGTTAAGTTTGATACATTTACCTGCCACTTGAAATACATTTTCTTTTCTGCCCTCTCTTAAAAATCCTCAGGCAGATTTCAGGCTTCTTGTCCAAAGTGAAATTAGCTCAACCATCATAGGCAGGACGAGAAGGGATAGCTTTGTTTGTGAAATGTTTTTCTTTCTTGTTTTTTTAAAGTGCTTTGCTGTGTCTTGACTGCAGATGTGGAAGGGAAATCAGGGTGGGGTCAGGGAGTCTTTAGAAAAGATCTCTAGAAGGACTTGTCTGTCCTTTAAAAGAAAAGAAAAGAAAAGAATGTCCTTTTTCAAAACAGCCTGAGCAAATTGTTCTTTAAAAGAAATGTATGAAAGGCCTGAGTAGGGCTGGCGATAATAGTGTGGCTTGGAGGTCTCTCATTAATAGGGTCACCATAAGTTGAAGTGGACAACTTCAGAAAGAAGTATTCTGGACAGTTGGGCAGTAGTATGAAATGATCACTGAAATGTAGAATTTTATCTGTAAGTATAATATGCATTTTTTCTTTTAAAATACTAAAAACACAGACTTTAATACATGTAATATTTTTCATTATTGTCTTCAGAGATGGGCAACAAATTGATATGAATCTACTAGTAATTTGCAGTAGTTTGGCAATGATATCTGACTCCTAGTAGCTTAAAAATAACAATAATAAAATACCTCTCTATTCTAAATTACACTATTCAGCCAAAACCAAGTATTTCAATGAAAGTAGTGCCCCAAAGGCAGCAAAACAATAAAAAACAAAGGAAGATATCTTATATTATTGGATTGGATTTTTATACTGAAGTTCCTTTCCATAGAAAGTTTCATGGACCAATGAGATATGTATATTTCTGCTAGGAGCATTTTTGTTCTTAAATATAGTCCCTTCATTAGTTACTTTTCCTAAGAAGGAGGTATATATATATATATATATATATATGAAAGAACTGTAAACATTAGTTTTTAAATCACTGTTAGCGCTGGTCGACAAAGAGGAACTGAACACATTAGCTGTCCTATTGATCTGTGTTATCATCCACCCAACAAAACTGTACTCTGAAAAATGTTGCTTTCCTTTTATTCTAATTCTCTTTTTATTATTATTTTGAAATCAGTTTGCTTCACATATAGCAATTATAGCAAACCTCACTCCCTGGGAGGTCAATTGGCCCTATTTCTGAGCAGATGTAACACAGATTGCACAGCTATCACAGCTACTGATTCAGGCCACTGGTCCATCTAATCAATATTGACTAGCAGTCACTCTTGATCTTTGGGAAAGACTTTCCTCCTTAGCAATGCCAAAGTCTGAGGAACCACCACTGAACCTAGAACCTCTACCACAAAGCCTAGAACCTCTACCATTGAGCTACAAGCCTCCTGAACCCTTGATTTTGGTTGAATAATGCTCATTATATGACTCTTATATACATTTTTTTACAATATACAAACATTTTGGGTGAAAAGAGATGAGTGATAATCTTCTCACAACCTTGGTTTATGCTCCTATACATCAGCCTGAGGGCAGCACTGATGTTATTAATGCCATTCTAAATTAGATGTGTGCCAAAACAGCCTCATTTTTTCCATGAACAATTTTGTTAAAAATAAATGTACACATTCCAAATGTTCAAAGAAGCTAGCATAACCTTTTAGATTGTTCCCTCTTATGCTACTTCTGAAGCACAGTAATCAACATTTCAATAATTCATTTCCACTAGAACAATTCTGAGTGATGCTCCCCCCCCCTTCCTTTTCTTTTTGCTTCTTTTTGTTTCTTCCCAGCAACTGTTCATAGCAACAGAACAGGGATTTTTTGAACCCTTCTGGTATGGGATGCAAATTCTTCATTATCATTAAGGACTCCCAAACTGTGATTTTTTAAAAAGCAAATAGGTTTTATTCCAAATGAACACTTTTGTGCATTATCTAGCATGTTTTAATCAGTGGTGTCTTATAAAATACATTTTCTATCTAGTAGTTTCAAGTGAAAAAGTTGTGATATAAAAATGTGTCTCTTAACTGATGCAATTCACCACCAGGAATATAGTGGTTACTTCAAATTTTCCTCTATAGTGGCTGCTAAATATTTGGGGTGGTGCATAATTGGGAAGCCACCATATACAGCAGGAGTGGGCAAAGAAGATTCCTTGTGTAGTAGAAAAGAGGATAGATTCACTATAAGATTCAAAAACCTCTTGGATATGTTAAGGATTAAATTGCCAAAATGTTTTGATTGTTTTACTTTGGAGTGAGGGAGGAAGACTTTAATAATATTTTATAAAATCAGACCAGCAGGAGCTGTTAAAGAATAGATCATGTATTCTTAAGGCAGAAAAACTTACCAGTGCTTCACATCTTATCTGTCAGGAAAAAGACAATAAGAAACTCAGAATCTATTGCAAGCAGCTCACTCTGCTTAATGACCGGGCTAGCTGTCACTAAATATCTCTTCATTTAAATGAAATGAAAATGGCTAGTTTAAAACATACCTTGTGATTACATATGGTGCAAAACAAAGTACAAAAGTCCCAATAAATGTACTGATCTTCTTAGTTGCTCGTTGTCTCCTCCTCTTCTGTTCTTCTAGACATCGCTCTCTTACACTGTCACATAAACAAGAAAGCAAATTACAATTCCAAATACAACTTCATCCCTTTTACTTATCTATCCCACCATATATTCTCTGAAGATGGGGCCCATTAATGTAGAGTGTTTCTGCTAGGCAGTGGTGTCTAGCAATAAATTTGAAGTTCAGGCCCTCACAAGGACAGCCATCATAGCAACATCCACACAGAAGGTCCCAAAACACAGATGCCTGTGTTGATTTAAGACCATTTCTAAGTTTTTTTATCTCTGCCAGGAACAGGTATTTTGTTAAGTTGATGTATCTGCAAACCTCCCAATTTTTTATATTACTACAGTAGTAATTCATAACTGTACAATGTTTTTGGGGAAATCCATCTATAGAAGGTTTTCCAGCTATAGAGGGAGCATTGCAGGGGCCTCACTAGGGTATGAGTGTGTGTGTGGGGGGGGGGTTCAGGCTGCACTAGGTGACATCCTAAGGGGTGTGTGTGACACCATTACTCCCTAAACATATGCCTTTTGTCAGAAATGGGCTGTGGCATTCACCTATGTCCCTTTTAAAACACTGAAGCTCAATGAAAGAGATGGTGTGAATGGGGTGAGGGTCAGTTTGCAGAGAAAGGAAAGGTCCCAGTTTTTTTTTTTAAATTAAATTTTAATTTTTTAAAAAAAAATCTTTAAAAACATCACAGCTTACCATATTTTTACATTAATCACATGAAATTATGATATGTAAATGTAAATACATTTAGACTGAGCAACAAAAATGAAAGCTTTTTGAAAGGAATTTTTAAGCAGATAGGTATTGAGATTTTGAGCACGAGGAGCCTTGGTTTAGTGAGCAACATTATATACATTGTAGAGTGGGTGGAAGCCATGCCTACTTCTAGATGCAAGTTCCAGCACCTCTAGCCAGCATAGGCAATGGTAAGGGGTACTGGGAGTTGCATTTTTGTGACATGATTCCCACCCCTGTTGTAGAGGTTCTGTTATGAAAACTCTTGCAAAATATTCAGAAGAACAGGCATAGAGGTTAGGAAATTATGAGGACTGACCAACATTTTGGACATTTTTGAACATATTTTTGAGCATCTAAACTTTTTAAGCAAGCACCACAGCATTAGCTAGCCATATTTTTGCACCTTCTCAGTCTTGGCATATAAAGAAGCCAAATAAAGGCATTGCATCCATGTATGCATTTTTATTAGCGGCAGGTACTGTTGTCTGAAAAATAAAATGCAGGCAGATGGCCATTGCTTGAAAATGTTTGATACATTGCTATAACATTGAAGTTTATTGCATTCATTTTTTCCTCCATTATGGGAATGGGAATGGGACTCTCAGGAGTGTGCCTGAATGGATTTTATTGCACACCAAAATGTCCACAAAAAGGTCCCATTCCAGCACCCGTCCCCATTCAGTGCTGGGAAGCATCATTTTTGAAAAACGGAAAACTTCCATCTGACAAAAATGATGCTTCCCAGCACTGAATGAGGATGGGTGCTGGAAATGGACCTTTTTGTGGATGTTTTGGTGTGCGATAAAATCCATTCAGGAATGCTCCCGAGAGTCCCATTCCCGTCCCCATAACGGAAGGAAAAAATGAACACACAATAGTTTTAATTTTGGCTTCAATTCAAGCAACTATCTGAATCAATTGTAGATCTCCATTTAGGTCTGGACCACTTCAGAGAAGACATGCCTTTTACTTTAAGAGGTCCAAACACCTCCAAAGTGGACCATTCAGCTTTAAAGCTTTCTGCAAAGTGTATGAACAACCGTAACTAATACTGAACTGAAACATTCCAGTTAGCCAATATAGTAAGGCATTTGTTGAGATACACTAATTAAGAATGAGAGCTGAGAATTTCACATCAGCCTCATTTTGATTACAGTTACCAGAATTTGCATATATTTTCATATTGGGCTGGAAAGAACTGGGATTTTTTTTTTTAATCCAACATGGAGTAAACGGAAAAGATAGATTTGTACATCCTGGCAGAGGGCTTCATTCTTGAAAAGTTTTGGTTTGAATACCTGTATATTCAACCAAATTTGTAAGTCTACAATACAACTTCAAGCTTTTTTTGGGACAGGTCCCTCATCTTTAACAGCAGATGCAATATATTCATCTTCCACACTAGCAATATTGGTTCCTATTGCATTTGGCCATTGGTGAAAATTTAATTTCAGTTTGCTTCTTATCAGAATTTACCCAACTCATCAATTTTCTTCATATAAAATTTTCTTCATGAAAAAAAGAGAATTAAATAATTTAAATGTGGGAGAGAAGTCAAACTGATTAGAGTGAAGCCATCTTGTAGGAGATATGTTATCTCCATTCATTCAAATAAGCAATGTGTTTATTTCTATATACAATCCATCTAACAGGGTATTTTAAAGAGCCAAATATTATACCCTATCATGGGCTTTCCTGGACAGCATTTGTTCAGAGGCAATTTGCCCTTGACTTTCTTTCAGAGACAATTTGCCCTTGAGAGGATGTGACTTTTCCAAGGTTTCCATTGCTGAGTGAGAATTTGAACCATGGACTCCCTGTGTCGTAGTCCAACACTCAAACCACTACACCATGCCGGCTCCACATTAACCCAATTTTACCGGTAGAATACTTCAATACTATTCTTTTTATAGAACATACATCATGTAAACCTGAAATAGAATGTTCAAATATATAAGCCCATTTGTAAGGCTGGAACATATGGATCAAAATATGAAGCCTCATTTTTTTCATTCCAAGATACTTTAAAATATGATAGGTGGATGTGTAATCTAGACATGTTATGGAGCCTGTGGAAGTTTTAATATAATCCAAATTGAGCTTTTGAGCAATGGTCTATTTGGCTGGAATTCTATAGAATTTGCAGATTTACTACAAGCAGAATTTTGTGAGCAGCAGGAGAGGAAAAGGGACATTTTCAGAGTAGATTCAGGGGCACTAAAAGAACTATTTGGTGCACAGAATGCAAAGTCTTCCTACATTTCCATTAACAAGGAAGAGTAGTACAAGCACTGGATCCATACCAAGAGACTGATTTTTAAAGAATGGTACAGAAGGAAAGAAAAAAATCTTTCCTGCTTCATCAGTGCTGAATGGCATGATCCAGCAGGCCATTGTAACTGGTGTTTCCCAGTTGTTCTTTGGTACACACACCTCCACAGTACTGCTCTGTTAATCTCTTAAAACAGGGTAGTGCCTGGTGGTTACATTTGTCCAAAAAGCAGTCTTAATTATGAGCTGAAAAATAAGAAGAGCTTGTTAGAAAATGTGTGGAATTTTTTTAAAAAAAATTGAATCAAATGTAACTCCAAGATTTCAGGCAAGGCAAGGCAAAGATTTGGCTACAGGGATTGGCGTATGCCACAGGAAGCTTGCCATTGTGCACTGCATAACATGCCTTCAAAATTAACTTGAGAATGTCTATAAAATCTAGTTTTAGTGTATCTCCATAGCTAATAGTAACCTCTTGGAGGTGCACAGACAAAACCATAGTGTGTTCATACAAGGCTAAATATCGTCTCCTTCCATGCCATACTTCTAGCCCTAATCAGCCATCCATTCAGTCATGATACACACCCTACAGCTGCCATTTAAAGGGGGGAAAACACCTGTTCCCATTACATTTAATGGCATTAATGTGTTTGGGCCTTAACATCATTACAGACCAAATGATACTCATTGTTGGAGGTGTGTGAACATAGCTTATCCTCAATATTTTGTGGTTTTCCAGAATCTAGATAACTCTCTTGTTACTTCAGTCACAATCGGTCAAAAAAATCCAGATATTTTCTCAGACTTTCTTTGGGCTATCTTAGCAAACTTGTGGAACTTGGGTCAAGTCTGTGGAAATAAAGATGTACAGGAAGGATATAAGGAGAGAATTGGTGGAACACAAAAACATTTCAGAAATACAAATCACACTGTTCCCATACACAGTGCTTTCCAAATGAATTGTTTTGCAATATGATTTTTCAAGCTTTTTAAAAATCTTTTTATTAATACTTTCAAGCTGAAATAGTGAGAGCCAGCATTGTATCATGGTTTGAAGACACTGAGAGATTAAGGTCAAATCTCTAATTGATTATGAGAGCCACTTGGTGACTTTGGCAAGTCACACCCTCTCGGACTCAGAGGAACATAAGGCATCCCCCAGTGAACAAATTCTGTCAAGGAAACTCTGATGGGTTCACTTTAGGGTTGATATAAGTCAATACTGACTTGAAGGCACATAACAACAAGTGTACAACAACAAATGAAATACTACCATGTTTGGCTTCATTCTTTGGGATTTCTCACATAAGTATGGTGAAACTTCAAAGGGACAAAATACAATAAAATTAAAATAAACCCACCTTGGAAACTGCATGGCTTGTCTGTAACCATACTGCTGTGCTGGGTGTAGAAATACTGAATATACCAGGGCATGGAATTGGCCTGAGGTGGTCCAGATTTGAGCCAATTTTAGGCTGTTTTCACTGATGTGAAAAGCCATTAGGATCTTAAAATAGCCTTGATGTCCTGATAAAACACTTAGCTGTAATCAGTGCTATTTCTGTACATAGACTAGAAAAGTAGCTAGAGAAAATTGAGCTTTTTCGTTCAGGTTGCCTTTGACATTTAAATATGGTTAAACAGAACTCGTCTTTCAACTCATGCTGTCACACATCCTCAGTTAGTTATTCTTCTAAATGTGATGTTACAATGATGCTACCAGTGAGTGCCTCCTTCTGGAACTTGTTACATTCTGAGCAGGTCTTTTTGGCTGACATTGAATAATTCCAACCAGCCAGGGTTGATGGCTACTATGCCAGTGCACCAGTGAATGCTCAAGGGGTTGTACTCTGAACCACAAAGGAGCTATCCAGGTGCTGGACCTCATCCCCTGAAATGAATTCATCACCCTGGAAAGCTGCTTTAAAATTTAGGATGAAAGTGAGAGCAGAATCACTTCTCCAGTGACATCATCTCCAGCATTTGTCGAATAAGTATTTAGGGCCAAACTCTTGCATCTCTAAGTAAATCAATAACATTGACACGACTGATACTACACTACAATGTAGATCATACATGAAGAGAATCCTGAAATCTGAGAGTTTCAAAGAACCCCAAGGACCATTTAGTCCAGCTGTATATGAAGTAATATACAAATAAAGTACTCCTGAAATATTCCCATCTGATCTCTATTTAAACTCCACCACCCTCTAGAATAATCAATTATGCTCTCAATTCCTACAGTAAAAAAGTTCTTCTTCATATTTATATGGAACCTTTTCCCTTTTATTTTCAATCTATTGATTAATGTTCTAGCCTCTAGAGCAGCAGAAAACAGGTTTGCTCCATCTTCTACCTAACAGCCCTTCAAATATTTAAAGATGGCTGTTCTGTCACTTTTCAGTCTCTTCTCCAAGTAAACATACCCAATTTCCAAAGTCATTCTTCATAAGGTTTTGTTTCCAGACTTTTGATAATCTTGATCTCACTTCAGTTTCCAGTTTATCAATATCCTTCTTGAATTGTGGTGTCCACAACTGTATACAGCATTCCAGGTAAGGTCTAACCAAAGCAGAATAGAGTGGTACTACTACTTCCCTTGGTCTGGACACTATGCTCCTGTTAATATAGCCTAGAATTTTTGACTCATGTTTAGCATGTGGTCTAGTGAGAGACCCTTAGATCTTTTTCACTCATACTGGTTTCAAGCCAGATCTCACTCATCCTATGTTTATGCATTTGATTCTTCTTGCCTAGATGTAGATTCATTTATCCCTGTTCATTTTGTTAGTTTTGGGCCAGCTCCTAATTTGTCAAATACATTTTGAGTTCTGATCTTGTCCTCTTGAGTGTTAGCTAAAACGCCACCTCTAGTTTGGTGTAATCTGCAAATTTGGTAAGTGTGGCTTTCATTCCATTGATAAGCCATTTATAAAGATGTTGAACACCAGACTCAAGACAGAACTCTGAGGCAAACCACTGGTAACTTCTCTCCAGAATGAAACAAAACAAACAAAGAGCTTCATTTATATACCGGTTCATACCACCTAGGGAGTGTTTAAGCGGTTTACAACTCTAAGCTACTTGCCCCCAACAATCTGGGTACTCATTTTAGCGATCTCGGAAGGATGCAAGCCTGAGTTGAGCTTGAGACCTTTTGCTGGTCTTGAACTCACAACCTTATGGTTTTGAGTGAGTGGCAGCAGTACAGGCATTTAATCACTACACCACAAAGATCAATCATTGGTGAGTACTCTTTGAATCCAGTTAGTCAACCAATTACAAATCCACCTAATAGTACCACTGGGTAGCCCACACTCACCAGCTTGTCTGCAAGAATGTCTTGTCAAAAAAACCTTGCTAAAATAAAAATATATATATATAGTACATCCACAACCCCTGATCAACCATACTTGCAGTGCTATTAAAAAGATATAAGAATAGTTTGGCATAACTTGTTTTTGAGAAATTCATGATAACTCTTAGAAACTAGCTGTTAAATGATGTGTTCTAGAACCTTTCCACGGGTTAGTCCATAGTTGTTTGGGTTCTCTTTTTTGCCTTTTTGAAGATGGGGACGTTTGCTCCCCTCCCCCATCCAATCTGCGATGGCCTCTCCTGTTTTCCAATAAATCCCAAGGATTATTTACAGTGACTCTGAGATTACATCTACAAGTTTCTTTAGTACTCTCAGTTGCAGTTCCTCTGGCCCTGGAGATTTAAATTCATTTAGAATAGATGGCTATTCTTTTAGTACCTCTTTACCTATTCTGGGCTGAAGTCGTCTCACTACATTATTTGCTCTATTTTTATCAGGTAGACCACTTTTTTATATATATATATATTTGAGAAGTCAGAGACTAAGAACTTTATCACAGGGGAAGCAAGCACTATTACATCAGCATTATATCCCATCAATATTGTGTAATAACAGGTTGTTTTTCACACAACATCACCAAGTATCACACCATTATCCTGTGAATAAAGTGGCAAAAGCATGACTATTCCATGAAAAAAGCAGCAAAATTGTGCTGCTTCTCATTCATGGGATTTCCCCATAAATAAAAAGCTTCAAAGAGGTGATGGGTTGGATCAGGAAAAAAACTGAAATTAAATCCAGAGAAGATAGAGGTGCTTACTAGTGATGTGGTGATTACTTGTCATCGTTTTGCTAAACACATGAATTGTGGTTCCCCCCCCCCCCGCCGCCCCTTTAATGGCCACCCCCACCCCCAAATCTGCTTAATTTACCACCTAATCTCCTAGGTGTGAGAATTTACAGATAGTTCACTTGCTAATGAAGAAAAGGGATGGGAAATTTCTTTTGAAGCTCATTCACTTGCTCTATAGCATCATTGTAATAAAATGGCAGGGGTGCAAGAGGATGTGAATTTTCACAGACTAGTGAAGGTAAAGCTGTCTTGCCAATGAGGTATTGAGATTTCCAAGCTCTGTTTTCCTTCTCTAATCTGCTCTCTTCAGCACTGCACTGCACTGAATTATGAAGTACAGCTATTGTTGGACTGCAATTTCTAGCAGACCCTAGCTGGTGTAGCCAATGCTGAGAAATGCTGGGAGTTGCAGTCCAGTAACATCCAGGGCTTAGAATCCATGCAGGATAAGTCAGCCCTGCTTAATACTTGGATAAGAGATGCCACAGAATACTAAGTGTTGTAGGCTAGCTTTCAGAGGAAAATCACCTTTCAGGATTCCTCACCTAAGAAAACCTTAGGAAATTACAGCCCCCCATTGGTTGATGGGCTTCTTGAAGGTGCATGCAGGAATGCTTTGAACCTCATTGGCAAGACAGCTTTTCCTTCACAAGTGTGCAAAAATTCACACCCCCTGCACCCCTGTCATTTCATTACAATGATGCCATAAAGCAAATGAACAAGCTTCAAAAGAAATTCCCCACCTCTGACTGGAGTAGCTGATCACTGGTCATTGTGAGAGACGAGACATTGTGATTATTTCACACTTTTCATGTGGGGAGAATAATAATTTTATTGCCCACCATTCTTCAAGTACAAGACGAATTATCCTGTCATTTTACAACACTAGTGCTTACTGTCTAGGGTCTTAATTTGGGTTTGGAGGTGTGTCAACCAGTTCTGGAGAGGGTTACACTCCCCCTGAAAGCCTGTGTTCACACTCCAAATGATATCTCAAATGGATACCACAGTCAGGAATGCTTCATATCTGCTTTAGCTGTTACAGCAGCTATGCCCCTTTCTAGAACTGGATGACCTAGATATGGTAATGCACAGCCTAGAAACTTCAAGGCTGGACTTCATACACTCATGTACTTCATACATGAACCATGTTCAGAAAACTTCAGCTAGTTCATAACATGGCAGCCAGAATGGTTACAGTTATATTTAGGAGTGATCATATTACATCAGTATTAAAATCACTTCATTGGCTGTCAATTAAACAAATAGCTTCATTTATATACTGCTTCATACCGGCAAAGGCGCATCTAAGTGGTTTACAACTGTAAGGTACTTGCCCCCAGGAATCTGGGTGCTTATTTTAGCAACCTCGGAAGGATGAAAGCTTGAGTCGAGCTTGAGCCCTTTTGCTGGTTTTGAACTTACAGCCTTATGGTTTTGAGTGAGGTGCTGCAGTACAGGCATTTAACCACTGCACCACCAGGGCTCATTCGTTTCTAGGCAAGGTAAAATGTTGGTTATTATGTTTAAAGTCCTACCTAGTTCCGGTCCAAGTTACCTGTGGAATCATCTCTTCCCATATAATCTGCCTGTACACCTGTACACTCAAGTCCTCTGGAGGACATTTTGGAGATTACTACATGTGGCTTTTAAACTGCAATTAGAATTGGAAAAAAGTGACTATGGCTCTGTGTCCATAACCCACGGCTCCTGTGTCCCTATTAAGGGGGAACCCATCAATGACCACCCAATCACACTAGTCCCCAGGTGTGAAATGTCACTGCCAAGTCAGTTGCAATATTGATAATGTGGTGTCACAGTCTCCTCCTCTCCCTCTGTCCCCATCCTCCTCATTATTCCCTTTATATTCCCAAGCAGCCTAATTGCCTTTCCCTCACCTTTTCTTGTAACTTATATCGGAGTAGCAGACTTACAGAATTCCATGAAAAAGTTAAAAGAAAAATAAATAAAAATAAAATTTAAAAAAAATCTGAAAGGCATGCTAGGTCGGGCATAGGGCAGGGAGGAGGAGTTAAAGGGGAGTCAGGAAGAGAGTGTGATGTCAGCAGCAGCCCTAGTCACAAGATTGCAAAGATGTGCGATATTGGCTCCTCTAAACCCGATATCCTCCTATTTTTTTTAAAAAAAAACTGACACGACTGCTGCAAGAATAGGTGTTATGTGGTAATGTCACTCCACCAGCCCTCCAGTACTGTACTAGGTTACTACCATGGTAATTTTATCAAAAGAGAGAGAGAGAGAGATCAGATTTGTCTGACATGACTTGTTTCTCTGAAACCCATGCTGACTTTTTGTGATTATGAAATTATCTTCTAGATATTCACAGACTCTCTGTTTAATGATCTGTTCCAGAATCTTTCCTGGAATTGATATCAGACTAACTGGACAATAATTGTTGGGATCCTCTCCCCCCCCCCCTTTCCCCCTAATGGACAATTACCAAGACATTTTTAGGTGCAGGTGACCAATTCATCCATGTGGGTGCCGGTGAAAGGCTGTCTGTCCAACCATCTACCAAACGATTCAAGCAAATAGACCAAATAATTAATTTTCTTCACTGACACAATAAACCTTTTTTGTCAATATGGTTTTGAAATATGATGGTGAAGGTGATGATGATAATCTTGAAGATGAAACGATATGATGTTAGTGTCTATTCAACAAACAGTAATGGGGAGTGATTGTAATAAGATCAGTATGTTGAAATGTGATCATCTGAAATGGCAGGGATAAACAAATTATACACCAGTGTCATGAAATATAATAAAAATAATGTATTAAGAAACTGAATAAGATGTGGAAGGAAATATCATGGAGATATTTGGTGTAGGGCCAACCTTGTTAATTGTCAGTCAGATCCTCTTACTCAAGAGCATCATGTAAATACAGTACATTCATTCTTGACTATAAACTACAAGCCACCTAAGAGATTCACCTTAATGGGTGAAGGTTGCAAGTGGGTAAAAGTACGATTTTCTGTCCCATGCCCTAAGTACTCACCTTGTTGTGCAAAGTGGCAAAGTCCATGAGGAGATTCAACTCTTGTTCACTTGAATAGAATACTCCACATGAAGGGAGGCCTGGGAAAAGCAGGATCCCTGATGACATGGAACATTCTATCCATGTGCAAGTCAACATGGGAACTTAAGTAGAGTGTTTGCTATAGACCTCCCTATGCAATGTGGGAAGGTTGAGGACTACAGAGTTAAAGTCAAAGATGTAAAAGGGTAGGCTCGACATTAATGGCCATGTGTCCTAGCCACTTTATAGCCATCATATGTTCAAATAAACACATGAACAGAGCTGGAATATAAATGGCTATGCAAAACTTTTTTGCTCTGTCTCCCTTTTTTCCTTTTGTGAATGCCATGCTGTAAATACACACATCTGTTGGAAGCTTTGTATAGTTTTCTTTTAAGGTATAAAATGTATCCAAATGCTATTTTCTGTTGGTCTAATATGTAGGTAGAAAACACAAGAATAAAACAAACCTATGTGATCCACCCAGATTCCCCAATGAAACAGTCAGAATCACATGCACAGGTTGGTTCAAGAAGAAGGTTGCAAGACTGTGGCAATTAGTGTCAGTGTTCTGTTGCTTAGATTTGCTGGAGAACATAATCTTGGTGTGCTTGATGTTTCTTTCTTTCACCCTCATTAAAATGTCATAAATGCCTTCATTTTGGCAGTAAAAGGACAAAAAAGTACAAAAAGCAAGCAAGCTAACAAACAAAAACAAACCAAACAAAAATTAAATAGGCATGTTTGAAGACAGATTCGTATGTTGATGCTATTTCAGTGCCAGACAATGATACAATGTCGGACAAAGATAATAGACTTTTTGACATATGATTATCCAGATGTTGTTTGATATGATGTCCACCTGTTAATGGGGCAGACAGATTGGAGTCGAAAGGTAATAATCTCTGCAGAGCTACCCCTGTAAAGAAGGTGGTTTGAATTCAGTGAGACTAACTTTGCAGACATGTTCAGGATTGTACTACAGATCTCCATACTGTTTCAACCTTCCCATTTTGAATGGTCTTTTGTAGAATGTGATTGTATATTTTAATTATTTACTTTACTTTGGAATTTTGAAGCAGCTAAGGGACCTGTTTCATGGGCAAGATGCCTAAAATGAATGAACAGAATAAAAACGCATTTTTCTTCCAGAAGAGAAAAAAAAAGAGAATTGAAACCGCTTCTTCCATACTTAATAGATCAGTGGTCCCAAACTATGCTCTCTAAGGGATTTTGGACTTCATCTCTCAGAATCCCAGACTATTGGCCAACATAGCTGAGGCTTCTGGGATCTGAAGCCCCAAATCTCTTAAAGGGCATTGTTTTCGGATCACTAGAGTACATTTGTCTTCTCTTTAAGAAATATATCAATTTAAACTACTTCAAATTTAGCTGGATATCTGCTATTCTATAGATTCCTAAAAATAAAAATGCATTATAGTATTCAGGCGGTTATTCACACTGTGACAATAATTCAGGATGAATCCAGGTTAAATTTCAATTGTTCACAAACATCCCAAATGCACCCGATTAAGTTGGGGGGAGGGGCTGCAAAAAGAAAAATAACTCCTATTTAATCTGATAATCAAAATTGTTCTTTTTTACAAGTTTTTTTTTAAAAAGATCTGCATTATCACTAGTGTGAATAACCAATATGAATAACCAATGTGAATAGACCAAAATAGACCTGAGATAAAATGCTGCATACCCAAAAAAGGGTTCTGAATGCATTTGCATCATTGACTCCATGTTTATTTGAATGCTTGCATGTGTGAGCAAACAAACTTGCAGAGATGCAGATCTATGTGGTTCCATAGTGTGAATATTGAACCCAGAAAGCATGTGTGAGATGCTTTGCATTGTTACACTAAAAAAAAAATGAAGTCTGGATGACCCCCTAAGCTAAAACACATTTGCATAATTTGGGAGTACTTCTTGTATAATTTGAGAGAACTTCTTGTATAAATTGGGAGTACAATACTCCTTGTTAGTAGAGATCCAGGTGAACTCCATAGCTTAAAGTGCAGAGGGCCAGGTTTAATTTGGACAGCAGAATGGCCTTCCTTGGATACGGGTAACCTAGCTATAATAGTCCATTCACCGTAACTTCCATATTAGATTACTGTAATGTGCTCTATATGGGGCTGCCCTTGAAGTTGACTTGGAGGTTGCAGTTAGTGCAAAGAAACTAATTGCTGACTAGAACTCCACAGAGAAACTATATAACACCAGATTTAAAGAAGCTGCACTGGCTACCAATACAATTACAGTTTTAATTAAAATGTTGGGGGATGGTATTCAAAGCCCTGTACAGCTTGAGACTTTTAGTACCTGAAATTTCTCGCCTTCTATATACCTGTTTGATGATGGATCGCAATAAGGCACCACAGTTATGAAATGCTTTTCCTTTAGAGTCCCATTTGGAACAAACACTAGTGTCATTCTGGTGCTAAGTAAAACATGGCTTTTGATTAAACCCTTTGAGGTCCAATTAATTTTATCTGAATCTACACATGCACTGTGGTTTCAAAGTGTATTAAACTGTTTCAACTGATTTGAAGTAGCTTGTTTTATCTTGTCAAAAATTAGAATGCTGAATAACTTTTTTGTCTGCTTCAATTATTTTTCACATTTACATTTTTTACATAATCATTTACATTTGTTAAACTTGTTACATGGTATGCTGCCCTGATATCACATGATATTCAAGGGATACACGTATTTCAATCAATTAAACAATCACATTCAAATTGTTTCATTAAAGTGATTATTCCTTATCATTTTTAAAAGTGGGCCATAATGAATGCAGCAACAAGGTAATATTTCTAAGAAAGGTATGACTGGGATGTAGGGGTTGCACAGAGGGGTGGCTCCATGCCGCCCTTCTTTACCCCCTTGTCAGTGCTGTGCCAACAACACTGCATGGCACTGACACACTCCCTAAAAGGAAGCTGCCTAGAGCGGCTTCTTTTTAGGAATGCCACAATGGTGCTCATGCATCCTGATGCTGCCACTTCCAGCGAGTGCCGTTTGGGCACACATATGACCGCATATGGACGCCCAGCCCTACTGAGCCCTAAAATTGGCCCCAGGACAGTGCTTTTTGCCCCTCTGTATCAGACATTAATTAAAAACAACATGGCTTTACAAGAAATACGTGGTCTTGCCCTTGTAAGATATATATCGGAAATAGATCCTGTTTTCTCTGTGTATTCTTCTTCACTCAAACTACCTGGGAAAATATCCTGCTTGGAGGTCACTATGCCCTCAGACAGTTGGTCCCAATCTAGTGCCCTTCTGATTTGCTGGACTAAAATTTTCAGATTAAGGAGAGCTGTCCTCTACTCCTTTTACATGAGCACTTAACTGGGGATTCTAAAATCAGATTTGGGGGCAATAGATAACACCGTTCTCTCTCCCTGTCTTTGTTTTTTGAAGGTCAAATACATATTTGGCTATCAGCCATAAGCAGTATGAAAATTTCTCATATTCCTAGTTTTTTCTCATGCAGGGAGAAGTATGAATTTATTAGGAATAAATTCCTAATATCCCATGCCAAGTATAATGAAAGTGCACTTGGGGAAAAAGTGGGCGAGAAAGATGAGGAAGTTATCTTAGTTCAAGGAACGCTGTATGTGGATGCTGCATCTTTGCCCAATATTTATTTAAATATCCCACTTTATATTCTACATTTTCTCTGGCTCCCATCTGATTCAAAGACAGCTATATGAAGTCTTGCTTGCTATATAGGACATATCTTGAAAAAGACTAATATGGGACTTTCTGTTATGACGAATAATTTATGGGAGTCTTTTAGTTGTATAATCCTAGAAATTCACACAGTCACAAAAGATAGCAACAATGTTAACAATCTCTTGCCAACATTAGGAATTGCAAATAAAGCTTAAACTTTCTAATCTCTATATCATTTTGCCAACTATAGACAATATGTAGCATCCAAATGCTACAATAGTATTAAATTGTTATATGTAGTTATTGGTAGTATCTAGTACAGTGGGCCTTTCCCATCTGCAGGTTTTTTATTCTTTTGGCTCCTGTGGATGGAAAAAACCCACGAGAGCCCACATTAGTCAGTGAGCAATGATGTGTATGCATCCACATCAGCACATCTGTGGGCATGTGTCACTATTGGCTAATATGGGAGTGGGGCAATCCATGGGAGTTCCAGTCCATAGATGGCTAGACTGCCAATATGGTGGGTTTAGTGTACCCAAATCCCCAATGTGACCAATAATTGGGCTTACCAATGTGTATGAACCATGTATATAGTGCCATGTACATGAAGTCAGATGTTCTGTTAAAAGTAGTGTGAGGGGCCAGGTTCCAAAAACAATCAAAAAGACAGCAGGTAGTTCAAAATTGTGCATATATACATGCATTTATACATATGTACACTGAATAAGAACAAGCTGAAAAATATCCCTGACCTGTTTTTCACAAAGAAAATTCTTGTTTCTGCCAACCTTATGACATTCCAGTAGTTTATAAAGCCTACGGGCTTTTGTGGTCTGTTGGACACCAAAGGAAAACTTTAGGAATAAATGGATTTGATGGATTGAATGGGAAGCACATGGAAAGAAAAGTGCAGACATTTTTTAAAAAACACAAAGACCTCTCTCTCTCTCTCTCTCTCTCTCTCTCTCTCTGGTTATTTTTATAAGACAAGTGAAGATGGGAAAATGTCATGGAGTTCTAGAGCACTACAATAATAAAACCAACCACCCCCATGATAGAAGGGTGCAGGTATTTATGTATACATGATGAAAGATCTTTTTTTTTTTAATGTAACAAATACCACATGTTTCTATGCAGCCCAAATGCACTTAATGAACTAAGGTGAAAACAATGGAAACATCCAAATAGTGTTTAGTTTAAAAATTTGCTCGCTGTTCTTCCTTTTTGAGATTTTTCCTGTTTTTATTATGATCAAAGATCTTTTTTCTCCTGTCTACATAATATCATTTGTTTCCCCTTGAGCAGGTCTCTGTTTTAGATATTGTCATTTAAGAGTGTGGTCTTATTCCATTTCAACTGGTATTGACCCCATTGGATCAGGAGTTTTGAATAACTCCTAATAACTATGTAGACAATTGCATTGTGGGTATATGTTCTGTGTACATTTTCATCTATATGTTTTCATTTATACAAAGCATATAATGTATTGAGCTTTGCTGTTATGCATCCCTGATATTAAAGCTGGATTGATCTTCATTTTTTTCCTTCACTGCTACAGGACCACAGATTATTTCTTGGGTTCCAAGAATGCAGTTGAAATTTTTGTTGATTAATGACACTTTTAGTTTTTGGTATCTTAAAATTTTGAACATTTCACTAGGCATAAAGTTGAGCTGACAGTGTAAGAAATATACAGAGTGAGATCATCTGTGTCTACTCAAAACTATCTTTCATGGAGTTAAGGGGACTTATTATCAAGTAATTGCAAGACCCATCATGGTTTGAGCATTGAATTATGACTCTGTAGAGCAGAGTATAAATCCCTGCTTGACCATGTGAACCTACTCGGTGATCTTAGGCAAGTTGCACACTCTCAGCCTCATAAGGAGGGCAAAGGCAACACTCAACCTGAACAAAACTTGCCAAGAAAGCCCCATAAGAAGTTTGCCTTAGGGTTGTCCTTAATCAGAAATAATTTGAGGGCACACAATGGCAAATTGTGTATATAGTTGAAGTCTTAACCTTTTTTTCTTGAAATACAGCAGAATTTTTATATTAGAAAATGGACTAGCAAAAAAATATTTTATCTAAATTCATGGGCTATTTTGTTGTTGTTATAGTTCTCTAACTATATTCCCTGTGTAATCAGTACTCCCATTTAAACAAACTTAAGATAATAATACTGAATGACTCCAAAATCATTTTAAAAAGAAAGGCTGTACCATATTGTTAAATAAAAACAATCAAAATCTTTGGTGAACCTAATTTTGTAATCAAGTTTCTGTTTTCATGTTTGTCACATGTCACTCATAAGCTGTTTCCTCATTGCTTACAATTAGGACTGAAAATTTACCTAACAATGCTATTCTTTCTTCTTCTTCTTTTCCAGAAGCTATTGCCATTCTTTTTGCTGTGGCTTATTCCCAAAAAACATTTACAGAAGATTAGTACAAATTACATGAAATATGGCTGATGCAGAAAATCCTATAAATTTCAGTGAAATGTATCATCAGTCATAAGTGATTTATCATCTCAGAATTTATTTTCATTGATCATAACAATGAAATTTATGCCAACAACTAAGTAGTAAAGTCAGTCTTGCCAATCAGCTTTGATTCAGACCTCAGAATATTGATGGAGGAAACTGGAAACAACATGCGCTGCTGAACCACCACCTGTGTTAATTTACTTGCTTTCAGATTAGTTTTAGAACCCTTTCACACTACACATTACACAAGCACTATGATTCCACTTTAACTATCATGTCAATATCCTATGGAATCCTGAGATTTGCAGTTTAAGGAGGAGTATTTAGAAAAGAGTAATAGGGCCTGCATGTTGTAGTGGTTTGAGCACTGGGCTACAACTTTGGAGACTGGAATTCAAATCCCCAGTTGGCCATGAAAACCTATTAACTGAACTTGTGCAAGTCATGTTCTCTCATCCTCAGAGGAAGGCAAAGGTAAACCACCTCTGAACAAATCTTACCAAGAAAGCCCTGTGATAAATTCACCTTACAGTCATGCTAAGTCGGAAATGACTTGAAGGCACACAACAACAACAGCACAACTTAGAATTCTGATCCAAAGAGCTCTAATGCCTCATCAAAGTATTAATTTAATTTAATTCATTTAATTTATATGCTGCCTTGCTCCCTGAGCAGAATCCAGCAGCTCACAAAAAATGAGCTAAAAACAATAAAATGTTAAGTAAAATTAAAATACTTAGATTAAAACAATAGCTTATAAACAGTAAAAAATAATTAAGAAACATACCAAAAAAACAAAAAAACAAAAACAAAGCAGGATATCATAGAATTCAGCCATATAAATGAAAGTGGAATCTTAGTACTATGGCTGCATAGTATGAAAGGACTCATAGCATATGTTAGAAAGGATATGTATTGCTAGTGTTAAGACATAGTCCTTCAAAATTTGGGTAGATACCCCTGCTAAAATCGATTAACCCTCCAAGCATGTACAGTAGACCCTCTGTATCTGCTGGAGTTTGGATCACAGACCTCCCATGGATACGAAAATCCTTGTATTCTCAAATCCCATTATATACAGTGGGGTAGTAAAATGGTGTCCCTTTTATAAAATAGCAAATTTGCTTTTTGGAAAATCTCAGTGGTAGAGGAATATTTTAAAACCTTGGATGGTTAAATCCAGGGATGCAGAATCTGTGGATAAAGAAGGCTGACTGTGCAAGGCTTCTTTGTGGTATATACATGTATACATCTTTGGCTTTCAAACCATACCCACAATGATAATTAGCCTGCCATTCCTTATTATGATCATCAAAGTTGGAAATCCCATTCTATGGATGGAAAAGACAGTGCTTATAGGAGCTTCTCATAAGGTGATGTGTGAGTTTGTTCTGTAATGTCACAAACCGGAGACATCTAAGTCCCTTCCTCCCTCCCTCCCTCCCTTCCTTCCTTCCTTCCTTCCTGTCTGTCTTTACTTATCTGGTAGCTCTCACTGCTGCAGAATTGGTCTTTCTCCCTTTTCTTCCCCTTCTCATGAAGGGATGTGGACTTTCTGACCCATCGTCTCACAGGGCTTTGTGATAGAGGAGGATGCTCAGTCTAACACCTTTCACCAGATGGAGTCATTGCGCTTGCTGCCTAATATTGATGGTGACTGTGACAGTGGCAATCCAGAAGCTACTGCCAAATGGCCACAGCAATGCCAGCATCAGACTGTATGACAGTGTGGCTTCACTTGGTTCTGGAAGGCCTAGTGTGCTTCCCTGAACTCTGGGAGCGCGCTTGCTCTTACTTTAAAGGTATCAGATTTCTCCTATTTCCCCTGTTTAAAGACCAAAGACAAAGATACTATTTTTGAAGTGCCATCAAAGGAGACCGAAGAGGTACTGCTGTAGAACTCTTTGTCCACCCCCACATAAGTCACCATAAGGCATCTTCCTACTTTTGTAAAAAAAAATTCAGCTGTCTCACTGCATAGTCCTGTTACACATTGATAAAAGGCTTGTAAATAACTTTAACGTCTTACAAATTCAGAAAAAAAGTGATCCTGCTGTTTGGCACTGAATCACTCATTTCGATCACACAAATTCAGCTGTTTCTGTTCTTTAAAAAAAACAACATAAAAATGGATTTATAGTTTACATTATGGGGGATTACGGTATTAAAAAAATATAATTAAGGATATTATTAATATAATATAATTAATACTCATAATATTATAATTATATGATATAACCTATATTACCCTACCATGTCACAGAAGAAGGAAATATAAATTTAATGGTATTTCACTATTAACCATGGTTACCCATAATCACTTGCCCAACTGCACTCTATACTTCAGAGATCAAGCTGTAGGACCTACATAAAATTAAGACAGATGACATAAATGGTGAGAGACCATTATAGTGTAATGCTTTGGGCATTGGACTAGGCCCCTGCAGATTAGAGTTCAAATCCTGGATCGGCCATGGAAATGCACTGGGTGACCTTGGGCAGACTCTCTCAGCTTCAGAGGATGACAGCAGCAAACCCCCTCTGAAGTAACTTGCTAGTAAAACCCTATGATAGGTTTGCCTTAGGGTCACCTTAACTTGGAAACAACTTGAAGACACACAGCCACAACAACAACATAATTGGCATGAAGAAGGTACTTTAACAGGCAGAATAGCATCCATTCTGATTTTGACATTGATCAATCACAGATTACCCACTTTCTTTTCAAGCAAAACAAAGTATCTGTATAGCAGTTTATTGCATTGGCTTTGCTCCCATGATAGACACAGGATGCAGTTTTAAGGAAGTGGATCTTATCACATTTCCCTGTCACCAGGGAGTACGCAGCCTGTTTGCAACCTGGGCTTCTGCATATCTTTTCAAGAATTAAAAGATGTGGGAGGAGCCTGGAGAAGCTTGGTTTGCAAATGGGGTGTGTACTCCCCGGCAATGAGGAAATGCAATAAAATCTGTTTTCTTAAACTTATATCTCATGTCTATCACAGGAGGAAAGCCAATACAATAAACTCCATAGTCAGCCCTCTGTATCTACAAATTCTTTATCCACAGATTGAACCATCCATGGCTTGAAAATATTAAAATGTAAATTCCAAAAAGCAAACCTTGTTTTTGCTGTTTTATATAAGGGACTCCATTTTACTATGCCATTGTATTTAATGAGACTTGAGCATCCATTGATTTTGGTATCCATTGGGATCTTGGAACCAAACCCCAGCGGATACCAATGGCCCAATGTACATGCCACACAATCTTCTCTGATAATAACGGGTGGGGCATGAAAAGAAAAACTGGAGCTACAGTAAATGGAAATGCTGATAGTATGTGGTGAACAAGCTCAATTAGGGATGGGTGAGAAACACTTCCAGTTCAGTTTGCAAAGGAATCTTGTAGCACCTTTGAGACTAATTGAAAGGAGGAAGCTGGTAGCATGAGCTTTCATAGACTTGAGCTTTCAAAGAGTTTTACAGATTTGAGTCTATGAAAACTCATGCTACCAGCTTCCTTTTCCCCCCAGTTAGGATCAAAGGTCCTACATGATCCCTTTGAATATTGATTTTCCAGTATAACGTGGCTATGTCTAGTTCAGTTTTTTGGTTAGATTTTCAAAATTTGCCATTTACTTTTCATCCATTTGACAGAAAGAACTTGAGATTTTAAAAATTCAAATGTAGGAAAAGAAAAACTGACAATTTCACCCACACAAGCAGTGGGCTTGGAATGTGGAACTCTGAAAAGTCTAGGTTTGAATCCCAGTGTGAATAAGTCTTGCCCAATAAGCCTAAATACCCTGAAGGCTCCAGATCCTGTCCAATCTCAGCATCTAAGTAGGGTTAGTCTGGTTAGTACTTGGAAGGGAAAGGCCACCAGGGAAGAGTAGACTACATTCACAGGAAGGCAGTGGACTCTTTCAAACGGGGAGGAATTTCTCCCAACTCCGAATGGAGCCAATGCGGATTTATGTAAATTCGCTTGTTTAGCAAATTTACATGAACCTCTGCTCCGTTCGGAATTACTTCCCATTACCTGAAAATAACCCCCTCCTGCCCGAATTTGCATGCGAAGCTTTAATTCGCAATAAGGTAAAACCCATGATTGCATTCGAATTGGCTTCCCTCTTGCCCGAATTTGCATGTGAAGAGTTAATTTGCAATAACATAAAACCCATGATTGCATTCGAATTGACCTTAAATTATACTTCCAATTTAGCCTCGTATGAAAGAGTCCAATGACAAACTTTCTCTGAATAAGTCTTGCCAAGAAAATCCTGTTATAATGTTGCCTAAATCATTTACCTTGAGGATATTTAACAACAGCAGCAGCATTTACTCCCATTAGTAATACCGAATTAAGATTGTTTCTTCTTCTTCTTCTTCTTCTTCTTCTTCTTCTTCTTCTTCTTCTTCTTCTTCTTCCCCACCCCCTTTTTTCCTAATCTTCTGCAACAGCTACATGTCAAGCAGAAACAACATAATTCTGTCCATACCAGAAATAGTTCTGCCTCTTCAGTTTGACTATAGCAGATGGTTGAGGTCTTTGAGCAGTTTGATAAAAACTTTATGGTTAGGCCCAGAACTGATAGATTAGTGTGTTCCTAAATTCAGTATCATTTTGAATTCTGATGACTCATTAATGGTCCATAAGCCACAGTCCTGGGTCTGCAAGATCTAAGCAGGGATGGTGGTGGTGGTGGTGATGATGATGATGATTATGATAGGATGACTTGGGGGGTATCTCATTCATGGGATCACCATAAGTCCAAGTCAACTTGACATCAGTTAACAACAACAAATTTCTGTCAATAGCTTGATCTTGAATGAAAAATAAACTTTTGTTGTTGTTATGGAAATAAGATATGGCAAGCCTCAGGGTCATGGTTTCCCCTTTCCCATTTCCTCTTCCAGGAGTGGAGTTTGGAAGCTCTCTCTTCCATTTTAGATTAAGCATTATGTCCTAAATCACAAAGGATGAATTTAGTATCACCATATGGGCAAGTGAAAGTGCATGCCATAGTTGAGAGTAGCTGATTTGTTTCAATGAACTATAGTTAAACCTCAGTTTGGGATTCAGACATAGTGGTCCAAAACACATTGAGAAATAATCTACTTTGAGACTACTTTATCTGCCCTGGCTTGGTGCTAGGGAATCCTGGGGAGCTGTCTGACAGAGAAGGCTAAATGTCTCACAAAAATACAGTTCTCAGAATTCCCTAGCATTGAGCCAGGACAGCTAAAGTGGTCTCGGACTGGATTATTTCTGCATAGTGTTTTGGACCTAGTGTTTCAGAACTCCTCATGGCCATGCCATAGGAATAATAAAGAGAGTGAGCACAAAATGGTTGATTATTACACACATTTGTGCCTGAACCAAGTCATTGTCTCATTTCTCCATCCTATCTTTTAAACCAACATTCTTCCATCCAGTAATCTGGAAGAACTTTGATATGCCAGGATCTGTCTCTACATCTTGATTTTACAGTGGGTTCATAATGGTCAACCTACAATCATATCATCACTTTGACTGGATGCATGCAACCTGATATTAATTCCAAGCATAAATGATGTTGGGCATTTTTCTCTTTATGAGACCCCCAAAGATGTTAAAACTTCCTCTCTTCCTGGACTGCCTAAACTGAACTGCTTTCAGTGTAAACCTTTGCAACTAGACTGTCCTAGATTAACCTGTCTCTTTCATCGCAAAATTGTATTCTTTGTAATTTGCAATTCATTGCAAGATTATTTCATTACTATACCTCATGTACAATCAGACATCTCCATGAATATATTATCCTTTATGATCCATATCAGCATTAACTCTGTACAAGAAAGCAGTTTCCTAGTTCATCCATCTTATGATCACTAATGTGGCAAAATGGATACACCTGATGCAAGAGGATTTTAATTTTAACCAAAGAGTAGCTTCATGACACCAGCTTAGATTGGGGAAATGGTAATAAGGGTGAGAGGATGGGATCCTTCCCACCCATGAATTGAACTGCACCTCCATCTACAACTATACATGCTGGAAGAAAATATATTAATTTGTACAGTGATTTCAGCTACAGGAATGGGATAAAGTTTGGGTTAGACTATTCTCCAACAGTATTACAGTTCAGCCTAATTTAGAGTCCTGCAGCCAATTAACAGTAGATTTTGGGAAATCCATTGAAAGATCTTCAGTGTCATGTTTAGTTTGTTTTTGTTACATATCACTTAGCCTCCAGTTTGAGTGTAACTTCTGCAACAAACTTATTAGATAGCTCTCAAAATTTTCTCCTAGCCTTGGATTGTGACGATTAAGCTGCCCTCTACTAGGCTGGTATAAAGATTGTAAGTAAAGTTTCTAAAGATGTTTGAACAGTCTAAAGTACTATATATATGATAAGAATATTTTTTCTTCTTTTGTTCACTCAGGCATTCTTTTTCTCACCTAAGACTATGTTAATCCATTTTATTATTATTATTCCAAATAATAACAACAATGAATAGACTCAACTGTTATAGCAATGTCACTCTAATAGACCACATTACTAGTGCTCCTTCTACACACACACACACACACACACACACACACATATACACACCACACAAAACCCATCTGCATCTTCACTTCACTTTTATCCATTTTCTTCACCAATTTTCTTTACCAAGATCCAAAACACACTACAGAAATAAACCCGTTCGAGATCACTTTATCTGCCCTGGTTCAATCCTCGGCATTGTAGTTTATAGTGGCATGAGAGTTCTCTGATAGAGAAGGTTAAATGTCTCACAAAACTACAGTTCCCAGAATTCCCTTGCATTGAGCCAGGGCAGTTAAAGTAGTATCAAACTGGATTATTTCTGCAGTGTGTTTTGGATCCAAATCCACACTTCCCTCTCACAACAGAGGCTTCTTTCTCTTGGTGACATTACTTCCATCTTTGTGCTATCAGCTCAAAAATCCCAGTAAGCCCCAATGTCACTGATGTTATTTCCATCTCCCATCAAGATTTACTCAATTAAGTCAGTCACACAAATTTTCCATCAAATCTTCTCACATCTAGTTTCTAAGCCCTCTACCCAAATCTTCTGGTTAAATTTCCCCATCCTCTGTCACGTTTCTTTTTGTACCTCCCCCTGGTTATCACTCCCCATCCTCCTAGTTCTTCCTGCACTCCCCTTCATGGTTTGAGGCTACTTTCCAATACCTAGGAAATACGGGTTGATTTAAGGACTCTCGAGCACATTTAACTGAACTTTTTTTTGCTTGTCAGTATGCATCTGAATCTAACTGCTATTTGGATGTATTTGTACCTAGTCAGTAGTTCATAGGAATTTGAGAATATAATTTCTCTAGGCATCCTTCCTTCAAGGAAAATAAAGTTATTGGCTGCATGGGGGTATTAAAAAATACATAGAAAATAGAATGGCATTTAGTATTCTGTTTTTCCTCTGCCAAGTGCAATAGTACCATTTGATTCACCCATGAAAGTTACTGACTGACTGTAATGAACAGACACAGATGTTTGCACTGTTTTTTTTTTGTTTTTTTTTTTACTGCAGGTAATAATAGCACAGATTCAGACACAAATCCCAAATAGGGTGTGTATGTGTGTGTGAGAACATATTCCTATGCAGACCTCTCCCCCCCCCCCCCCCCCGCCAACTCATTTTCAACATATCCATTCCCAAATGCATGTAAAGATTTCTAGGTGATATTGTTTGCTGTTTGCAGCATATTATTTTTAAACAATAAAGAAGCCTCAGAATGAAAGCATGCAAAGTAGAAATGACAAGAACTACATATTAAATTAATGAGCTACAGAAGGATTATAATTTGGTCTGCTATCAGATTCCATTTTCTCTCTGTACAGGCATCTTCAGTGTGTAACCTTTCCAGGCAAGGACACAGGTACCTGCTTACCTGGGATGGATGTCCACAAGCAGCACAAGGGTCTGCATAGTTATCACGTCAATCCTTTTACAGTGAAAGCGTGCCACCTTCAGCACTTTGAGATACGTGAAACACAAGACTACAAGGGAGAGAAGGAAGCTGAAGGAATGAAAGACTCCAGTGAAAATTATAAACTGTGTCCTGTCCTCCAGTTTCTTGTTGTACAGGGTGCAAGAGGCATAAAGGTGATGGAACCCTACCCAAGAAAGAGAAGTTGCCACTATAGGAAAAGACACAGAATGCAACCACGTGTAGCTCAATATGAGAGCAGCATCTTTGTAGCGCATCTTGGAATGATAGTTCAAAGGAAAAACTACTGCTATCCACCGGTCAATGCTGAGTGCTGCCATGCTCAGCATGGAATTGGTGGTCAAGAAAGTCTCCAGAAAACCAACAATATGACAAAGCTGGTCTCCTCCTGGTGGATTCTTGTAAATGATCCCAACGAGGGTCAGGGGCATGTTCAGCACAGTCATCAACAAGTTGCAGAAGGTCAAGTTGAGGATAAACAATCCCGGGACTTGCTTGCGGATATCTGAGCTGTACAAAAAGCAGATCAGCACCAGCACATTGGACAGCAACGAGACAAGGATGAGCACCACAATCAAGAAAGCCAGGATCACTTCCCAAATGTTCATGGTGCCTCCATTCAGAGGAGGGACATTTCCAAAACTGCACCCAGCTGGCATCCAGAAAACATGGTGCAAGGCACTCTCACACCCTCCTCCTCCTCCCCAGTCTGCTCACACTCCTGCATGCCCTCAGTATTTTTAGAAGAGCTGCCGTTTTCCCCCACACTGCTGCTGCTTCTTTCCACATCAACGCTTTTTAGAGACATGCACAAAAAGCACTGGGAATGCCCATCAAAACTGTGCAGAAGGTTTTTCTCTGTATATAGATATATATGTTACCAGGACCAAGAAACAATCTTCTTCTAGAGAAAGCAGGATATTCTGAAGAGCAGCTCTTCTGAGATCCCTAATTACTGGTCTTAAAGCTTCTCAGCAATTCACCCATTATATTTATTCTCTTTACCTCCCTTCCTCTGTGTGTGTCTCTCTCTTTCTCTCTCCTGCTTTCACTCTTTCACTCTTCCCCTCCCACCTACACGCTTCCAGGCTGACTCTAACCTGATTTTATGATCACAGATAAATCCCACATTAATGGATTAAAGCATGCACACTGCTGGTGATTTGCTGGCATGATTGATTCCTCATCTTCCCTTTAATTTCCCCCCTCCCCACACTTCCCCCAGCTACTATCCCCCTGATATTTGGGAAGCTGCATATCTAAAAGAAATCCCACACAGTTTAACATCTTTACTTATCTGCCGTCTCTTCCTCCCCTCAAAATAAAATCAAAAATCCCATATTTCAGCCTTCTTTCTTCCCCTCTCTTTCACTCTATCCTTAAAGGGATGACTCTTCTTTTATTTATATTGATGATCTTAGCTACAGATGATGCCAAAAATGTATACTGTCACAGAGTCCCATCATTTTTATGCCACAACTTCATTTATGAATGTGAACATTTTCTAATGAAAGAGATCATGCTTCCCTCATAGAAAGAAAAGCAAATGTAAAGAGAGCAATTTGTTAAAGTCCCCACCTAGTCCAACCCAAATTCTGAGCTTGAGAAACCACATTCCTGGTTCTCTTCAATCACACAGACTGAATTTGCATCAGTTGGGTTTTTCACAGAAATCAGCAATCTTTTGTACGGTAAAGTACTCAGGGTACAGAGAATACAAAGAACCAAGATTTTTCGGACAAGAAGAAGGAATAGCACTAAATTCCTAACACAAAGACACAGAACCCTTCCTCACTACTTGAAGACCTCATCAAGGTTCCTGTTGTTTACCATTGTTTAGTAAATACTATATTGGCCATGCAGTGTTCTCAAACACAAGTGACCAGCAAACTGGTTTTTTAAATCCCTAAAAACCTGAATTTTGTATCTTAATAACTCCAATGTTTCTTCATATCATGGTGCTGTTGGATAAGATTTCAGGTCAAGTTATTAATAAACTATTTTAGATAATAAACCTGTTGGCTATCTCATCCAATGGATAAGGGTCTCAGACACTCCGATATCAAAGGCACAATTGTGCGTGCATTTCCTTGTTTGTTTGTTTGTTTTTACTCCCTCCCCATAAAAAACTGCAACAATCAATTTGAAGATTGGAGTTCCTGACCCCTGAAAGAAGTGCCTTCCAATTAACAAGCCCTCTGCCATATTCATGCCTCACATCCCATTCTGAAACAGACATTTTGTTTGGGAACAAAATGTTCAGCATCTTACATTTATCTGAATTTACCTGATATTATGCAGAAGTGGCATAAACCAGAGAAACTGGGGGTGGGAGAGGTTTAGAAGAGACAATAAAGACTCATGGTTTGGACATATTGCCATACTCTAATGAGAGTACATTGTGGCAAAAATAGCTGGGAGGCAAGGAAAGGGAAGAAGCTGAGAACTTGACTCAGCCTTCAATAGGTACTAACTGGACTCATTTACCAGGGGGGAAAAAATGAAATGGTGCCATGAGGAATACCATTATTATAATGGGAAAGACTCTTAATGCTGTGTTGGGGATTGCATAAGGAAAATATGCTTGGTTTGTGTGTTTGTGCATGTGTGATAGGGAAAGACACACACACACACACACACACAGAATGTCTCTATGTGTGAGAAATGAGGTTATGTGATGTGAAGCAGAAATAACTTTGAATCTACAGGATTTTTGTGGTTGAAACAAAGTGGAGTTTCTTTTTAGTTTCTGTGTCTCAGTATGGTGTGTGTTTGTGAGTGTATGTGTAAGAAAGAGAGAGAAAGAAGAGGATTTCTGGTTTGGGATAGAGAAATAAGGGCATATATATATGTGCAACAAAAATAATTGTCGTTCATTCTAAAACCATTTAAAATGAATATGTGGAGGGGTGATGCCTCTGTTCTGCAATGTACCTACACTACACTGTTATAGTGTTTTGATACCACTTTAACTGTCATGGTTTCAACATAGGTAGTCCTGGTTATAGTTTCATGAAATACTGAAAATTCTCTGACATCAGAGGATGTCTGTCATAAAATTACAAATTCCAGGGTTCTTGCAGGATGCAACTATGAGAATGAAAGTTATGTCAAACTATTATAATTGTTCATTGTGGATGCACCCCTGATCTCCACATTTTCATTGCTTTAGTATGTAATGCTTATATGCTGACATTTGTATATATAGTGATGCTGAACATCTGAAGTGGGTTAAGGATGGGAGAGGTTTAGGCTGGTGAGACCACGCAGAAGTGCTAACAGCAGAATAAGTTTTGGATGTGAGTGATGCCAGGTGGATTGAAATTGGAAAACATCAGCAGGAAACTGGAATTTATGACTTATTGCAGTTATTTAAGTTAAAAGCAGATGACTGTCCTGTGTAACCACATCAGATAAAGATGTGCTTTTGTTATGACTTACATTACTAGGTGGGTCTGAATATGCCTCCTTGGAGGCCTGTGGGGAAATGCAGACTGAAAATCATGTCTCCCTTTTTCTAAAAATAAAATAAAATAAAACACTCTCTTGAAGTTTCCATTTGATCTTGAAAATGGGAAGAAAAATGATTCACCTCACTCTAACAGTAATCCATTTTGTAGCTATCAACCCACCTTAAAGAACACCAGCATAATGAGAAATATTTATTATTCGTACTTGCAAATTACTAATGCCTAAGTTAGTCTCCAGTTTATTTCCTGCAATTTTTTTTTTAATTAGGTTTTCTGGCATACATTTCCTGTTTCTTGATGTTCTGCCCCTTTTGGAGGTTTTCTTTTTCTTTTTGAGCTCTCAGAGTATACTTGAAAATCAAATCAATCCAGCAGCAGCAGCCACCGCCCACACAAATCTTTGACTAGGAAGTCTTCTGTGGGTGGATCCGAGGGGGTGGAAAATGCTGCTCTTGACTATGGACAGTTTCTGAACATTTCTCGCACATTATTTCATATGACCAGTTTATATGGAGAACTGTGTTCATTTTCAATTGCACTGTTTATGTAAACAGGAACTTTAAGTACATTCACACAATAGGCATATGTATAAACATTATTTCTCCCTACATGATACTTCTATCTAGGCTATTCTTAAATGTTCAAGTCTTTAAAAATTAATTGTATTTCTGTGTGGAAAAAAGAGGGCATAGCAGAGCTACTAGTAACAAATATATTAGGATTTCTGCAATGTAGGGTTTTTTTAATGAATGTAAATTATCCTGCTCCAACCTGACATTAGCTAGATTTGCACAGGTAAAGTTTATATGCCAACTACATCCATTTATATAGTTGTCTGGTCAGGCCAGGATGATATGTATCTGCTTACTTCTTGTGTGGATTGCTGCAGTGTGTTCTACCTGGAGCTGCACTGAACAATGTTTAAAAATATCAGTTGGGTCAAAGAACTGCAGACAGTTCAGAGCTGGATACAGGACTAGATAGACAACACTCTTGTTACAATAGCTCCACTGACTACTGTTCTGTTTCCAGGGATAAGTCCAAGTTCTGGTTATGACCTATAAAGCCCTCCACAGCATAGGTTCATGTAATCTGAAGGACCACATTCTCCCACACATCCCTGACTGGACTTTTTGACATTTTGTTTTGATAGGCTTTTGGGAACTGACTGTGTATTAGTTAATCAGAATTGAAGATCAATTGCAAATATGTTTCTATACCACTTATCAATGCACTTAAGCACTCCCTAAGCAGTTTACAATGTGTAAGCTAATTGCCCCCAACAAGCTGGCATCTCATTTTAGCAACCTATGGAAGGATGCAAGACTGAGTGAACCTTTGAGTCCCTGGGATTGAACTCACAACCTTGTAGCTGTGAATGGCTGCAGTAGTGGCATTTAACCACTGTGCCACCAGGACTCAATCTGATTTGTAATTTGGTGAGGTATTCAGCCTGGTATGACAAGACAGCTCTTGCTTCACCCAACTACAAATTCCGGGATTCTGAAAGAAAGAGTCATTGCAAGTGGTGTCAAACTGCTTTAATTCTGCACTGTGGATGCACTCTGACTGGGGGGGGGGATGAGCTTTTGATAATGTGCTGTACTATTATTTCTTATTTCTTTGTTGTTTTGTGGCTTCAAGTCATTACCGACTTATGACAACCCTAAGGCAAACCTATCATGGTGTTTTGGTGTTTTGTTTTGCAAGGTTTATTCAGAGGAGGTTTGCCATTGCCTTCCCCTGAGGCTGAGAGCATATGACTTGCCCAAGGTGACCCAGTGGGTTTCATAGCCTAGTAGGGACTCGTAACGGATACATTTTGAAAGAGTTTGTATCTAATGGCAGATTGTATGTATATTTTATTACAGATATAAACTTTTTTTTCTGAATCAGCTTTAATTTTTGTAAGCCATCTTGAATCCCTTGAGCAGAGAAATTAATAAAATATAAATAAATGGGATGATGATGGCGATTTTTTTTTTGTTCCCAAGAGGGTTACAGACAGCAGAATCAGAATTAACTTTGTAATTTACAATACAATCTAAGTCAATCGAAGAGCATCTCATGGGTCATTTTATTTTGTGGATTTTGCTCTCAGCCCATTTGGAGAGAAATCTGTGGGTAGAAAAGAAGTTTTCTTCTTGGGAGCTTCCTTTGTGTGGATACTGGAAGATTTGCTACTGTTGACTCTCTGCTTGCTGAACTGCAATGGTGGAGAGGACAAAAATGAGGCACTTGGGGGGAAATTGGGGAAGGCCTTGGATCTGTACTCTCCAGCGTCCCATAAACGGGAAGGAGAAACTGTATGATACTTCAGCCCCCTAGGTTTTAACAATGAGTCATTCTTGCAACCAAATGGGATTTAACATCTGATGGCAAATGCATGATATTGCACTGTAAATGTAATTTCATTCCTTTATTGTTCAATCCATCAGCTATATTTACATAAATGTGCCTATAGATCTTTGGATGCAACAATTCTTCTGAAAGAAAAGCCACTTTTTCAGAAGGATAGAAGAGAAGGAATGTTTATTCAAAGGTTATTCCTGCCAGTTTGTTTGTTTGTTTGTTTGTTTAAAAAAATAAAACCTGTTGCCAGATAAACTGGGGTCACTGATGGAATTTCTTTGAAAGCTTTTTTAATTAATTACTTTAACCAATTAGTCAGTTATTACATGATTGCAAAGATGTTTAGGAGGTTTCCAGATGCCATCTCTAACAAGTATTCATGAAGAAATCAGATAGTGAAGGCCTCCATTTTTAGAACTATTATAGAACTTAAAATTAGCTGGTTTAGGCAAATTTGAAATTCATCATATTACAGGGTTATTGTGGGGACTAATAGCAAGTACCATATAAAAAGTGAGCATGTGCATAATAGTAGTAGCAGTAGTAGTCTCTGAGGAAGATAATGACAACCCCTTTCTGAACAAATCCCATGAAGAAAACCCTGTGACATGTTCATCTTAGAGTCACCATGAGTCAGAAATGACTTGAAGGCATATAACAACACCAAAGTAGTACTAATAAATCCAACACCAAAAATACATTTGTCATTTTTTTATTGTTACTGCATTCTCATCTCATCAGTTTTAGTTGCCATTGCTTTATTTTCATTTTTTTAGTAATGGCAAAAATATACCTAATCATGAAAATATCATAGGAAGCTCCTGAAGTGGCTGCCATTTGATTCACAGGGGGGGGGGGGTCAGAAGAAAGGAAAAATGTACAGAGCACAACTCCTTGTCTTGCACTTTGTCACATCTTTTATCTATTTCTCTTGTTCCTTGCACCCCACTGCACCTTTCACCCTGTCTTCCCTGCTGTCTCCTCTATTACTTCCACAATGTCTCTATCCTTTATTCAGTAGCTGAAACCCACTTTATACCTTCACCTGTTGCACCTTCTACATTGCCTTGCTTCTTTCTCTGCACTGCTTGTGCCACCCACTTTACATTTCTTCTTTGTTTCACCCTGTATCTTCACTCTGCCCTCTCTTGCACAGTCCATCACCTTATGCCTACCTCTTTTGGTTGTTGCCCCCTTTTACTGAACCTCTCTCCCTCCCACCCCTCTTTTATCTGAACTTATATCCTCACTGTGCCTTCACCTTGTTCCTTAGATGTCCCACTACCCCATCATTCTTTCTCTTCTCTTTCCTTCTACCTCATATTGCTGGACCTCCCTTCTCTTGAATCTTGGACTCACCTGTTGCACCTTCTACATTCTCTTCCTTCCCCTCAGCTTGTCCCTGTGCCATGCTTCCCTTTCTTGCAGCTGCAGCTACACATCCTCCCCCTTTTGTTTCATTTTATGCTGCCAACTGCATGCCCTCTAAAAAAAATGGCAAAGATGAACAAAGCTACCAATTCTGTTTTAAACAGGAGAAAGGTTGCCAGGTGAAGTTGGTGGGGTTCTGCTGCTGCTGCTCTTCCAAAACAAGGGGCAGGAGGAAAGCTGATGGTTGCAGAGAGAAGGAAAACAAATTGGGGGAAAGAAAAGGTGACAATAATAGGAATGGCTCCCCCCCCCACACACACACACACATTAGCAGGGAAAGAACTGTAAGAGCCCCTCATAAAATTGAACTTAATTTTATTTTCCTGGATCACTGATAAAACAGATTAAAATTCTTGCATCATGTAAGTCATGGGAAAACAATAGACTCCACGGAACCTCAAATATTGCAGGTTTTTTTGTGTGGTATTTGAAAACAGATCTCAACCACTCTTTTCTCCAAAAACTTGACTTTTTTCTAGAGTTGCAACACTAACTAAGAGATTTGAATGAGGAACTGAGTGAGAGGACAGTTCACAAATATCATGTCAGTTATAGACGTGAAACTTTGCTCATAGCCTAAATATATCAAAGGTTGTATGGGGAGGCTTGTTTCTCATAAAACAACTGGACGGGAGAGTGACAGTACATTTTCGCACACAGCTCCATTCTTACAAGAACTAGAGACTTTCTTTTATAAATGAAAGTTTGGCATTTGGGCTGCATGGTGGTCCAAATGGGCATTAGATGACATATCTAGAAATCAGGTAAAGCATGGCCAACCATCTAGTATAATAGTCCTACAGTGCAGTATAATCAATCAAAAAATCACCCTAAATGAATCTAAAGCAGTTCAGATGTTTTAAAAAATATATTGGTAGGTTTTAAATTACTCAAACAAGACAGAATTAGCAAACTGATAGATTAAAAATCCACTCACAATCTTAATAGGCTTCAAATTCTTAAGTGAACAGCCAATTTAGGGCTGAAATAAGGGCAACGCCACTATTTTCTGGGCCATCCAGAACAAGTGGAGCTACAATCAAGAAAAACTGCTTTCACGGAGATTATTATACACATCTTTTTAACCATGATTAGACCAGGGGTGGGGAGGGAAGCACCTTCAGTGATACTTATTACCCGCTACTGTCTCCAACCCATGGCTGCTCTGTCCCCAGCCCATACCTGCTACATTCCTTTTTGCTGTCAGGGAAAACCCATCAATCACCTCACAATCACACAAGTCCCCAGGTGTTAAATGTCACTGCCAGGGCATTTGTGAGACTGGTAGTTTCGTGGTATCAGTGTCCCCTCCTCTCCCATTATTTCTTTTCCCTCCCACTATTCCCAAGCAGACTAATTCCCTTTCTTTATTTTTTTCTATTTCTTAAAAAAGAACTAACTCAAAATAGCAGAGCTCCAGAATGGTGTGAAAAAAGTGAAAATAAAATAAAATAACCAAAAAGCATCTGGGGCAAGGCATAAGGCAAGGAGGTGGGGTTAAGGGGGGGGGGAGGAAGTGAATGTGATGGATGTATCAGCCTCAGTTGCATGACTGAAAAGACATGTGGTGATGGCTGCTCTGAAAGCAGTAGGTTTGCATTTTTAAAAACTGACAAGATTGCTGGGGCTCCTGTGGAATCCTGTTGTCACTCTGTGATTGTAATGATCAGACAAATATATATTGGTTGATTTATTTCCTCCAGTAACAAGATCCCAAGCCATTTATGCTTCAAAAGTCATTGTTAACATCCTTGAGTATAGTTCTTATTTCAGTATGAGCTCACTGAAGCTCATCCCTTCACTCCTCAAGTCACAGCAAAGTCAAAGAGAAGCTTTTGACAACAAGCCTTTCAGAAATGATGCCTAAATTATCTAGGTTTTTGAACACATGCGTGAAAAGTGGTATAATTCTACCTCTTTTAACCTTGACTCATTCTTTCCCTCCCACCTTGAATATCACAGGAATAGTTGTTATCTGACATTGTATATCCCTTATCACGGGGGAGACAAGAGGATATAAAATTTCAGTGTAAGGCTATGTCAACAGAGTTCTTGCTCTCGAGGCAAATGTCAATCTGATTTACAGTCAGTCCTCGACAGGGGTGCTTGGAAACAGGAACAGGATAACATTTGGACACATATACACATTCTTTACCCTTTCCTCTGACTCATTTCAACCAATTATGCTAAGAGTCTACTGACTACCTGCACATGGTCAGACAGGGCAAATTTAGCAATAGAAGGAAGAAAAGACTCTCCACCAGGTACCTACATAAATTCCAGCATCCTTATAGGGTTTGGATACAACACTTTCTTCTGGATGAAGGCTAGATCTTTACAAGAGTTTCTTTTTATTTTGTCCATTTTGTACCATTTAGGAAATATCAGTACCAGATTAAATATTTCTGGAAATAAACCATGGGGGGGGGGGCTGTTCATTTAGGATGAGCTAAATACATCCAGCTCCTTTCTCTGCTCAGACCAAGAGACACTAGTTACAACAGTTAGGAAGTCTAGGCCAGTGCTACTCAAAGTACTGGTCGCTGAATTGGTACAAGGCCCTGAGCCATTGGCTGCCAGTCCTAGAAAGTTTCTGGGGGGGGGGGATTGTACTCAATGGGCACAAATTTATTTTCAATCCCTGCCACATTGGAACTACAACAGCAACAAAAAATTACCAGTCCTCCACATCATATAGCCTGAGAAGCACTGCTCTTGGTAACATGTGAGATTTTTTTAAAAAGCTATCATTATAAACTCAGTGCTTTAAAAAAGGGACAGAAAAACAGGTGCATTATGCTTTACAGCAAACATTTCCCCAGTCAAAAAAAATAGAAATTCTCTGAAAATGTATGGTAAGGGTAGAGAAGCTCTAGAATTCAGGATTCCAGGGACCAATTCTCCCTTGCCAAGCTATCACAGACCCACCATCTTCAACCAAAATACCTTTTGAAAATCCCTTCTTGAGAAGCAAAATTAGGTCTACCCAATTCACTTTGTTTTAAAAGAGTACTACTACTTTCAAGAACAGCAATTGTCCCTTTTCTTGGTAGTGCTATGTCCAGAGTTCTCTCATATAAGTAGGGGGTATGAGATTCCCATCCTTATGTAGAAGGTTATGGAAAAGGATGAGTGATGGATATAATCAGAGCATCAATATAGCCACACTTTCAACAGTAACTTTCAAAGCTCTGTTTGGTTCAGCAAATATATATATATATATTTCAGCAAATATATATATATATATATATATATATATTCCTGACAGAGGTACTGTCTGGAGCAACTTATACTGCCAGATTTAGACATTGGGGCTCAGGGGAACTAATCCAATCCCCTCTGCTATCTGTTCTCCTACCATAACACAGAGGCACAAAAAATTAATATAGAAAATTGTAATCAAAAGGCCCAGGAGCATCAAATTTGCTTTAAAACAAGGTATCCAACCCTTCACTTTGTTTACTTTCAACAACTTCTGGTTTATTTATTGTTTACAAGTGCAGATCTTGGCAGTCTAAAAGTGTCCCTTTGATTCCCAGAATTTGCTCACCTCTGAAGTAAAAGGGTACTTTACTCCTCTAGCACTATACCATACATGCAAGCTCTGTTTCAAACATTCCATGTATTTTCCCAATCAAATCTCATGCACCATTCCTTCAAGAACAAGGTTGCTATGATTTCGATACTGCAAACCAAGCAGAAAACAACCCCAGCCTGCTCCTTAAATTTTTCCTATTCATCAGAATGTCTAAATCCTGAACATACTGTTCCAAGTAAGGACAACTCTACGATACAAATCATTATGATAAAAGCTGAGGAAAGAGGCGGCAGATCCCTTTCATCATAAATTAAAGCATACACACATACACGCACCCACCCACCCACACCTACCTATTGTTCTTTAACTTTTCAGATGACTTGCCTAAGGAAACCTCTCTCATATATGTAATATTCCATGCAGGTTGCTTACAAAGGTCCAGGGGGCTTATCCTTTCACACTATAAAATTACAGCACTATGATTCCACTTTAACTTCCATGTCAAAATCCCATGGAATTTTGGATTGGAAATTTGGTAGTTCAGACAGATATAGTTAAGATTCTTAGCCAGAGTGCTAAAGTGCCTACCCAAAGGAGGAAATCCAGGCTTCCACTGTACATTGCTATGGCAGTTAAAGTGGAATCATAGTGTTGTAACTGCGTAGTATGATAGGGATAGGGCCCTGGAAGAAAGTTTAAGACTGACCAATGTGTAATCAGGTTTTTCTAGTGAACAGTATTTGTGTACCATCAACATAAATGTAGATAACGTGTGATTAATTATCTTCTTTAATCCACACTGTAGTTTGCTCTGCAAATATGGTACAACAGCAAGGAAAAAAAAACAACTTGGAATTTTTTTTTCATCGTCTGAACTGATCCATTAAATACTATAGCTAGAGTGAGAATAACCAGTACAGTTGACCTTGAAGAGCAAGGGGAAGAGTAGGATATAAAATTCAGAAAGCAATATACAAATCAAAATGAATTTAAGACAAATTGTTATGCCACATATATGCCAATGTCATTCATGGGAATATCACTGAGGGCATACCTTTGGCTTTTAACCATTTATCTCTTGATACTGAATTAAACACTGGAAAATGAACATTTACATTCACTACATGGAAAAAATTCACCAAAATAGAAGCTTATTTACCTGATTACTTGCCTTCAGATCATGATTTCTTGCTACTTTTCAGTCTTCTGTGTGCTTCCACTATGAATGGGTTCATTACAAGATGTTCAAATTCAAGACAAGAGCAACCTCCATGAATAATTAGGTGCTGTTGATTTTCTTTGGTTTATATTCAGTTAAACAATATCCTGCTATTTTTAGCAAGAGTGAATGAAATAACTTCTCTTGCCTCACCCTTGCTACCCCAACAAAGGGAAATTTACAATCATCTGAAGGAAGTATGTTTTTCCAGTTTCAGCACATGTTTTCAGAAAAGTCTGGAGATGTAAACAGCATACTGTTGAGGAGAGAGCATACTGGTTTGGAGGCTGAGATGGGCAAAGGTAGATTAAGGTAGCCCTTGAAATGCTCAGTTTCATCACCCATTAACCCTAACCAGTATATCCAGTGAAGAGGAATACTAGGAGAGACAGTACTAGAAGCAGGTGGTGAGCTATACTTTGTTGGAGATTTGTAAGCAGAGGTTAGATGACCATCTCTTGGTAGTGCTTAGGAGTGACTCCTGCTGTTGACTATGCAATAGATGGCCCTTGTGTTATCTTCCTGTGGCCCTACAATTCCAGCCCTAGGCCTCCTGTCATTTTAACCTCAAAATCTGTCCTTAGATCTGGTACTCAGGCTTCAAGCTTACTCTTTGTTCTGGACAAATATATTGACTGTTTCCAATATATTGCTGTTGTTGCTGATCAGTGGTTTCAGCATGCTAAATCAGCAGATCAGTCTTCCCTTTCCAAGCTTAACTGTAAACAGACACAATTGCAGAAAATAAAAACAGTAAATTTCCAGGAAAGCACAAAAACAGTAAATATTTGTTCTATAACACGTTAAACATGAAATCCCAGAATTCTTTCCAAGTTCTCAGACCCCCTAAACCCAGTTCAGGTCTTCACCCTGGCCTAGCTAAGCCTTTTTACAGACAAGCCTCTTGGGCTGCATCCACACTGCAGAAATAACACAGTTTGGCTCTACTTTAATTGACATGGATTATTATTATTATTAGCTTTATTTATAAAGCACCGTAAATGTACATGGCGCTGTACAAAAACCAATAAAATCAAGAATATGTAAAAAAAATATGGATAAGTGCCATGGAATTTTGGAATTTGTAGTTTTGTGAGCTGTTTAGCCTTCTGTTTCAGAGAGCTCTGGTGCCACAACAAACTACAAATGCCAAGATTGTCACTAAGCCAAAGAGTGCAGCTCTCCAATATTCTCTGGTGGGGCAATGCACAAGGAATCAGTCTTACACAGATTTGCAACATAACAACATGCAGCACAAATTTACAGTTGCACACACAGGATTTCTCCACAGTCACTTTAAAAATACATGGAAAACACAGATTGCCCCAGTGAGAGGCAACATGGTATGTTTCATACCAGATGGCCACCCCAGGATCCAGCTACAGATTTTGACAATACTATTTACCATGACATATTTTCTTCTCCAAGAGTTAGCCAGGGAAAATGAGAGATCTACACTACATAATTATAGCAGTATGATTCCACGCTGACAGCCACAGCAACACTGTAAAACGGGTTTTGTGGTTTGGAGAGGCACTAGCTGAGAATTCCAGACACCCCTCCCTCCCTAAAATGCAAATCTCAGGATTCCACAGAATAGATTGATTATAGTTAAAGTGAAATCATAGTGTTATAACTGTATAGTATGAAACAGCCCTCTGTCAGCAGCAGAACCAGTTGGTGGGGTCTACTTTGTTTTGTATATACTCCAGAAACCTAAAGGACCTATCTTTACTCCTCACAGCTACCTAGTTTCATTCCATCATTCCATATGTAAATGACAACTGTTAGGCAATTTGTTGTTTTGTTGTTGTGTAGCTTTAAGTCAGCTCTGACTTATGGCAACCATAAGATAAATCTATCATGGGGCTTTCTAGGGCTGAGAGTGTATGACTCATCCAAGGTGACCCAGTGGGTTTCCATGGCCGAGTAGGAATTGAACCATGATTTCTAGAGTCATAGTCCTGTACTCAAACCACTACATCATGCTGGCTTTCTTTAGGAGATTACTCATAGCTTTTTAAAGTGGTGAGTTAAGAAATTACAACTCTCACCATGTGTTGTAGAAACCATGCAAAGAAAGCCCCATGATAGGTTCAACTTAGGGTCATCATAAGACCAAAATGACTTGAATGCATACAGCAACAACAGTAATATACAGTATTGGAAACAGCCTATTTTAACATCCATATCTGATTTCTTCCAGAAATTTTGTAGCAATCATCACCTGGGTGAAACAATTTCAATTGGTTCCATTTCACATGCCTCGATGGGAAATGAAATCTGTAATTCAAGCTTGGAAAAGATCCTAAACAGCAAATATATACAACTGAGCACAAAATTTAGAATAATCCAAGCTATTGTATTCCCTGTCACCATGTACAGATGCAAGAATGGGACAGTGAAGAAAGTGGATAAGAAGAAAATAAATCAACTTAAGAAAATAAAGGCCTGATCTAGATTGGCAAAAAGGAGTGTGTTCATGGCTGCATGAAAGTCTAGCCTTTAGATGAGAAAAAGGGAAAGTGTGCCATGAAAATGCTTTTTTTGTGTTTTAGGGGAGAAGAAGCACCTTTAAAAAGGTGCTGGTTTTCCCAGCTTCTTTTTAAAAAACTGCAGAACAGCGCAGCTCCATCTAAAGACTGTGGTGCAGCTGCTAAGCATTAAGGAAAAGGCAACTTCATGTCACACTTTCCTGCCAATCTAGAAAGCCCTAAATTCATTTGAGATTTAGAGTTAGAGAAGAGTGCTGATGATGCCATGGACAGTCAAAAAGGTGAACAAATGGATCTTTGAACAAATCAAGCCTGAAGTCTCCCTGGAAGTCAAAATGATCAAACTAATGCTGTTGTACTTTGACCACATCATGAGAAGGCTCATTAGAAAAGACAATAATACTAGGAAAGGTGGAGGGAAGTAGAAGGAGAGAAAGACCATGCTAGATTGTTAGACTCAAACAGGGAGGTCACAGTTATGAATTTACAGAACTTCCCAGGGTCGCCATGAGTCAGGGACAACTCAAAGACAATTTACACAACAAGAAGCCAGGAAGCCACAGAGTATATTGTCTACCCATTACATTTATTTGAAAGTTGTTGTTGTGTACCTTTAAGTCATTTCCAACTTATAGCACCCATAAAACAAAATTGTCATGGGGTTTCCTTGGAAAGATTTGTTCAGAGACAGTTTGCCTTTATCTTTGCCTTCATCTGAAGTTGAGAGATTATGACTAGCCCAAGGTCACCCAGTGGGTTTCTAGGGCCAAGTGGGATTTGAACCCTGGTCTCCAGAATCATAGACTAATGCTCAAACTATACCATGTTGGCTCTGTTCTTCTTATTTGGTATGCCATTTTGCCTCCCACTCACAATTATTTAAACAAGCTCCTTATTTTGTTAAAATGCATATCTTGCTGCTTGATATGCATTTTAACAAAATGAAGAGCTTGTTTAAAAATTGTGAAACTAAAGAAAAATGGCAATTGAAAGGTGTAGAAGAACAGAGCAATGCATGCATTTGTGTTGCAAAATATGAAGTGAGATATAAATTGTTCTGACTGTAAGTCCTTTTGTGTTGACACCGGTGAGGACTGAAAAACTACAGCAGCAAACTAAAGCCTGTGTGCCTATTACTTCAAAGCACCACAAAAGAAGATCAAGGGCACATCCCAACTGGATAAATAGGTCAGCCAGGAACACTTCAAAGAGTAAGAAATGTGGAAGTATCCAGTTCCTAAAAACAAATAAATAAATAAACATTAGGAGGAACTAGATTTTCTGAAAGTGTTAATGATACCCAAAAATATCCAGGCACAACCATGATAAGGCTACATTTACCTACCTCAGAGTTACATGTGGTTAAATCCCCTTAAAACTAGTGAAGTTGATCCATGTAAAATTGCAGGCAGCATTAAAGCAAGACTTTTCTGAGTAAAATGGGGAAACAGATCCACCCAGACATTCTTAAAATAGCCACAATGGGATAAAGTGACTAATCTGTGTTATGCTGCTTCTTTTTCTATGTGATGCTATATTTATCATTTGCTGTGCATGGTTACTTTCTTTATGACTAGCAGTGAAAAGGGAGGGAGAGAACTGCAACAGCAGAAATAAATAATGTGCTTGAACACACACAGACAGACAAACACACAAGATGTATGAGAGAAATACATTTGCATTATTAAACACATATCATAGTTTAGAGGCAAAATTACTCTGTCTGGTGTCACTTCACAATATTAAGCATAGAGAGAGTTTACATTGTATATTCCCAGTACATTTCTCCTCTGTAATTCAAAAGGTTGCATCACACATTGGGACTCATAAATGACTTATGAGAATTCCACATTATATCAGTCTTACATGTCAAACTTGCCTTTTACTGTCATATGGTAAGTTCTCCACATACCCTCACTACCTCATATTTCTCTAAAATGCTTTTAGCATATACAGGTAGTACCATTAGTTTTTGTTGATGTTATGTGCCTTCAAGCTGACAAAAATTTATGGAAATCCCATCCTAGGCAAGATTTATTCAGAGAAGGTTTGCTGTTGCCTTCCTCTTGAGATTAGAGAGTGTGATTTGCTCAAAGTCACCAATTCCATGGCTGAATGGGGATTTCAGTCCTGGCCTCGTGAACTCCTAATCCAACACTCAAACTAATGGACCACTGGCTCATTGTACTAGTTAGCCAATACAGTATGTTAAATCTTCCAGTTCAACTATAAACATTGCTTCTTCAGAAGCAAATCCTCCTAGGTTCCTCTGGCTTTATTGATCTTGGTAAACATCCCTAGGCTTCCTGGCTTCTTGTAGATAAGAAGAGTGAAATCCAATCTTATGTGAGCATTTTTCCATGTGTACACCAGGTCTCCCCCTCCTGGAGGCTGTTGTTGTTGTTGTGCACCTTCAAATCATTACTGACTTATGGAAACTCTAAGGTGAACTTATCATGACGTTTTCTTGGCAAGATTTGTTTAGACAAGGTTTACCATTGCCTTCCCCTGAGGCTGAGAGCATGTAACTTGCTCAAGTGGGTTTCATGGCTGAGCAGGGAAATGAACACTGGTTACAAGAGCTGTAGTCCAACACTCAAACAACTATGCCATACTGGCTGTCTTGTAGCCTATTAATAAAATATAATTATAGCAATATTGTTTTACTGTAACTACTATGGTTCAATTCTATAGAATCTTGCGGTTTGCAGTATAGGGATCAGCATTTAGACGGCATAAGACAGAGTGTTTCGTAATCGCACCAGGCTAAAAGCCCCTGGAACCTATGGGATGGAACAATGGCAGGTAATATGGAATATAATTGTGCAGTGTGAATGGGTCCCTATTCTTCCCCCTGAAGTGTCTACACAACCCCCTGCCTCAAACTACCCCACCCACCTATAATTCTTAAACTTTCTAGAGAAGATTTGGAGGGCCAAGGTGGTAGTTAAAGACAATTACTCCTCTTCCAATGACAGAAATATTTCTGTCATGAAGAAGGTTTAATTGGAAAGCATCTATAAGTATTCATTTGCAGCAGCCATACAGAGGCAAGATATAGACTACCTAATATGTATTAACATCTCCATACTAGGATGTAGTAGCCCCCATGAGAGATATCGTCATAAATGTCTGAATTGGATGATAGGTGATCTGGGAAATCAAAGTGATTGTTCATTCTCTCTACCTCCTTATTTTGTTCTTGGCCTGTGGGTGAAGTAAGACATTTTGTTTGGAATTCAGTAAGGCAGTTATGAGTGCATGACCTAGAGTTATTAATTTGTAATTGGTTTGTATTCACAATCCCTAGGTATTCACTAGTGTAGGAAATATGTAAGGATCATGAAAGTCTCCCAATTCCCATTGACTTTGCAGCAAACACTGTGAACAACAGGAATCTGGTCCTAGCGACTGGGAAGCAGCTGACATTTCCACACACACCCCTTCTGTGAGCAATATCTGGTGCAAGGGGGAATTGCAAAAAGGACTCTGCTTTTACCCAGTCAAAACCCCTGATCACTCATGGGGAAGAGGTAGGAGCATTGGTCAGCTGCTTCCCAAATGACAGGAACAGACCCTTTTCATTCACAGTGGCTGCTGATGGTAAATGGGGATGGAGGAGCTAGACACTTTTTAAATATGTAACTAAGGTGCTTATGTAGCTAAGCAGGTGATAGAGTCATGGGTCTTTTTAAAATACTTAGGAAACTCTTTAATAATCCCAGCTGAATAGTCATACTGAGGCTTTCCCACAAGGTAGGGAGCATATACATCTGATAACTTTTGGAAGCTTTTTGCAGTTGTTCACTGTGGACAAGAAGCCCCCACAGAAGAGGGAATATAGTGATAAGCTTCATCTGCATCCATTAATCACCACTGAATGTAACAAAATCATCTTTACAAAACATGTGAATCCAGTTAGTCCCTAAGTGAATAAGGCCTCACATTTATATATGAGGTTTAATGGGGCTTTCTCTTCTGCCATTGTAAGATATATTATTTCATCATTTTGACATGCCATTAGTTGAGATTCTCTCTTTGAACTGCTCGTGAGCATGTAAGAAAGCAGCTGTCATTCTGTCTCTTTTTACTTTCTTTCTATAATATTCCTAGACAAGAGAGGAGGGCTTCATGAGTATAATGATTTTCTATGACCACTTCATGTCAAACAAGACTATCTCAGCCCATCAGTATCTATATTATCTCCCTTTCCTCTATCTGCTCTACATCTGTTGTCATATATCCCCAGAGTTTTCTTTACCCATGGCAATATTATAGAAGGAGATCTAGTGGTGTGTTTCTTTGCCCATATTTAGGGAGGAAGGGAGTAGTTACCCTGTATTTTAAAACTCCATGTGATTATCATTATTGTTGTTGTGTGCTTTCAAGCCATTTCTGACTTACAGCGACCCTACAGCAACCCTATAATGGGATTTTCTTGTCAGGATTTGTTCAGAGAGGGTTTGTCCTCACCTACCTCTGAGGCTGAGATAGTGTGACTTGCCCAAGGTTACCCAGGAGGGTTTCATGGCTGAGTGGGGATTTAAACCCTGCTCTCCCAGTGTCTTAGTCCAAAGCTCAAACTATTACATCATGCTGGATCTCATGATTATCATTAGATGTAGAATATCAATTCTGTCTAATACCTTTTTGAACAAAAACGATATTTGAAGAGTGAGTAAAGTGTATGTATTGGTGGGGATGGGAAGAAAAATGTCAGTTGAGTGTCAAACTAAATTAAAGAGGATGTAATATTAGATCCCCTGTTTGGTATAGCCTTCTGTAACCTGAGAGATCCCAGATGAGCTCAATTCCCACCTTTCCAAGCCAACTATCCTATAATTGGCATTGTGGTCTATGAGAGGGTAATTCTGGGATGGAGACAGGCAACTTTAAAAGGATCAAAAGAGCACTTTTGAAGAAGCTAATAATGGCAACTGACAATCTCAAAGTGATTCTTGGTAAATCTGATGTTAATCAATGACAACCCATTGAATTAAGCTATTTATTATGATTGTGAATTAATTTTCCAGTTTCTAATATTTTATATTATCAAATGTTTTCCAAACCTAATGTTCCAAGCTATGTACAGGTAGCTCATCAGAGAGCTCAGAAGAGCATCTTTGGGTGTGTGTGTGTGTGTGTGTGTACTTTCTTGTTGAGAATTATCTGCCTAGTTTTGCTCCCTGATCCTTTCATCTATTCTTTCAAAACAACAACAATGGTGAGCTAGTTACCTTAGTCAGGAACCTATTTTTACTTTTGCATGTATGAGCAGTATCTATAGGCTGTTGATAAAATCATAACTAGTAATAATAGCCTTCCTAACTTGCCTAGGGACCACTTTTCTAGATGAAAGAAATACTGTTGACATTATTGGAGACCAGTTTGTGGCTTGCCAGAATGGAAAAGGTTTGTATACTTGGCACAGTTTTAGCAAAGCTTTGTTCATTTCCCCCATGATGGCTTGAGAACAATAAACCATTTTGCAGGTATTTATAATAGCAATTTAGGGGTTATAATTCCCTCAGCCATTACACAACAGGTGCAACAGAAATGTTACATATGGAAGCCAGTTGATTAGTTCTAGTCTACTTTAAAAATTTACCACATAGTAGTGGGATTGAGAGCAGAAGTAAATTATGGCCTACTTTTGTTAGAACAAGTTCTGCAGTGGGTGGTTCTTTACAGAGATATGATTTTAAAAGGATCTGGTTTGAAAGAGTCACAGAATGGTGCTCTACCTCAGTTCCAGAAGTGAGCAGGCTGTGTGTATGTATGTGTTTTTTTGTGCATACGACATCTAGTCCAGACCTGAGGAAAGGTCCTTTTTCCATTACTATTCCAAACAGATAAAATCAGTTTAGCTAACTAACTGTTAGATAAAATCAGTTTATCTAACTAATTATATAATCCAGCATGAAAATGTAGAGTTTTACTCCCTGAACTGCATTGGATTAGTGTTAGGCATGAGATATGTTTTGTAAAATAAAATCCCATTTACAATAAGAGCCTTCAAGAGAGCACAATGCCTTTTTAGAGTGGGAGTAATACTGAGGAGGAGGAAGGAAACACAAATACACATGGAGCAGTGTCCACCACATATCAGTGGATTGTAAAAACTCCTTGCAGATATCTTTGGGGTTGTGCCCAATCTCAAAAATTATGCTGGAATACTATTTCTAATTCTCCCTCAGCAAGTCCTTACTCAATTACATAGCATGATGGCATATAGCTGACTATGGGCAGTAATGTCTGCATCTGGCAGCTTTACATGTGCAAATGCTAAATATGCATGTGTGAACTACTCACCCATAGCTTCATGTTAAGACAGATCTATTGCTCTTTTCAATAATCAAAGTGTTACAATAATTTCTTTCAGCTGTCAAGATCTGAGTATGTTAAACAGTAAACCAATGTACTCTTCTTGACTTGTATCAAGTAACATCTGTTCTCAGATTCGCAGATCTATACTTATTGTGTCAAACACCATACTAATAATGAAAATGATAATATGAAAGTTGTGGATGCATGTACCTTCTGCCAATGTCCTTCAAAATATATTTCATTCACATGTTAGTTATACATACAGTTCCATGATAGCAACAGTGCAAGTAATTCTGAAGTTATTATTTTTAATTGGTGACAAGCTGACTTAGACATATGGAGATCCTATGAATATGTGACCCCCCCCCCCCCAGTCACCTTGTATCTGGTCCTGCAAATTCAGGGCCATGGCTTCCTAGAATGAGTCTATCCACCTGTAGTGCTGTCAGCATTGTGAAGTGGTTTGAGCATTGGACTATGACTGGAGATCAGGGTTCAGTTCCCCACTCAGCCATGGAAACCCACTGGGTGACCCTATGCAAGTCATACATTCTTAGCCCTAGAAAACCCCATGATAGCTTTACCTCCATAAGGTCTCCATAAGTCAGAAATGACCTAAGGGACACAGCAACAAGTGTTATCTTCCTTTTTTCCTACTGTTTTCTACCTTGCCAATCATCATTGTCTTTTCTAATGAGTCATGTCTTCATATGATGTGTCCAAAGTACAGGAGTTTCAGTTTAGTGATCTTGGCGTCTAGGGGGAGTTCAGGTTTGATTTGCCACTGACAGCCATTTATTTGTCTTTTTGGCAGTCCATGGTATTTGTAGAACTATTCCAGTAGTTCTACCTAATAAGAAATGAACAAGTATTGTGTGTTACCAAATGGCAACCAATACTGCACTTTGAGTAGCTGTATACAAAAGTTATTTTTTGGACTTAAAATTATTTAAAAACCTCTAGTTGGCATAGCTAAGGCCTCTGTCCTTTTGCACTTCAGCAACCACTGATTCTTGTTGAATGCTACTTGATTAAGTTTGCTTTTGTTCATCCCTCAAATCTGGCCACTTATTTAGATATTATGCAAATTGTTATAATTTTGAATATTAATTTGGAATTTATGCAAATTCAACACATTATCCCTATAACCATGTTTCAGCCTTTATACTGTTTTCATAGCAACTGTTCTTCTGAGAGAATTTGTACAGAATAAAGTCCTGGATTAGGAACAGAGAAATCCAAGTTCACATCCTGCTTGGTGATAAAATTTACCATGAAACCTTGGGCTTTCACTGCCTCTCACCAAGTCTATTTTACAGGTTTGTTATGGAAATCAACAGCAAGACAAGAACTATGCAAACTGTCTGCACATTCCTTGTGGTATGGTGGCAAAATGATTTCCTGTCATGTGCAGTCATTTTAATAATAGTCTCATTTGGTTTTTTTGCCATTAGTTTTTTTTTTAATTAGTGACAAAAAGGTAACGAACTATGTAAGAATCACAGGAAGCCTCTGAGAGTGACTGCCATTTGATTCATAGTGATAAATACATGGAAAGAACAAATTTACAAATCACGCTTCTCCTGCACTTTGTGTTCTAGCTACTTTGCTTTTCCTTGCACCCCCACTGAACCTCTCCCACTGTCTTCCTTTTCCTCTTTCTTTCATGGCCTTGTACTTTCACAATGCCTCCCTCATTTTTTTTCTGCAATCTAACCACTCTTCCTTCCTTGTCTCACATTAGACCTTAAATAAGTTCCCCACCACTGCTTCTTGCCCTCCTTTGCTTGTGTCACTCATTCTCCTTTTTAACCTTGCCTCAGTTTTTGCTCTTGCTTTGTCCTCTCTTGCATTTTCTGCTCATCTTTTTTTGTCCTTGCACTCTGCCACAGCACCTATCATCCTCTCTTTCCTTCTTTTTCTTCCCTTGTCTTACCTCACACTTTCTCCATCTTTGTTTCTTGTACTTGACCATTTCCACACATTTCCCCTTCCTTCCTTCCCTCCTTTCCCCTCCATTTCTTCTGCCACACTTTCCTTCTCTTGCAAATTATAGTACTCCCTCCCTTCCCTCTGCCATGCTTTCCTCCCTTAAGTTGGAGCTGCATGTCTGGTCCTGTCTCCCTCTCTCCTTTCATACCATGCTGCTGCCTACCCTCTAAAAAGCTGTGCCTGACACACAGCTGCCAGTGGTGCTTTAAACAGAGGCAGGTGAATAGTCAGGTGAAAGAAGTGCCACTGTTGCTAAAATACAAAGAAAAGGGGGAGAAAGAAGTGGCATTGGCATGGAGAGAAGTTGGGGATAATGTAGATGGCTCTTTTCTTTCCACATCAGGCTGTGGGAGAACCATAATAAGCATTCATAAAATGGGATTTGATTGTTTTTCTGGATGTCTTATCAAAATGAATAATACTTCCATGCATGCCAAAGGGGAAAAAACCCTGTATGGAACATTGATTAAATACTAGTAAATATAAGGCAGATTCTGTCCTGCTTTGTTGTACAGTCTTTGAAAGGAGCTCTTGAAACAGGTTTGGACTAGACTTCCTTGAAAATCTTGACATTCAGCTAGAATTGCAACCTTGACCCAAGGAACTGAAATTAGTCCTGAGAAACAATGAGTAATGTTTTCCACCAGTTGTGTTACTAGGTGGTGCGGGGGATGTGGACTGCACCAGGTGACACCCTAAGGGAGGTGACACCACTGCTCCCTAAACATCTTTGGGCAGAAATGGGATGTCATGTTTGTTTGTGTCCCATTAAAATGCTGTGATGGTGTGAATGGGATTAGGCTTGGGGGGGGGGATTTAAAATTTTATTTAAAAAAAATTAAGTTAAACAAATCTTTAAACACATCACATTTTCCCAAACTTTTCATTTCCAGCACATGAAACTATGTAAATGTAAATGCAATTAGGCTATGCATATGATATTGCAATTTAAAGGTGTAACTTTAATTTTGCTAGCTGTTTATGTCACTACTATTACCATGATTTCAGTAATATACAATAATTATAATTAATGAATAAGATTAGTACAAAAAATTATTAAGGACTCTGTATGGTGTGGTATGGGAGGAGGACAATGGCATGGTGAAACCATGTGTTACTGCACCAAGTGACAGCAAACCTAGTGACGCCACTGGCTGCCACTATAACTCTGAGGTAAAGTCATGTGAGTCACAGGTGGGAGTCTTTGCCAATTGGCTAAACACATTCAAAAGCAAAGAGGGATGTGTGTTTTTCACAAAAAAACCTACTGGACCAAAAGAGTGAGGCCTTGAGGTCAGTTTTAAAGGCCTATGTGGAAACATAACAATTCTTTTTTTTTTTTTTTGAGGGGGAGGGGAGAGAGAGAAAGCTAGCAGCATCACTTAGATTCTTGGCCTAAAATTTAATGGTCAAGCACGATAACTAAGTGTTGGAGCATGAGACATCAGGATGTAATTTAGACATTTGTTTGCTTAGCCTTACAAATGTTTCTGGAGCCATACCCAAAGAAGAAGGACAGATTAATTCCCCATCAGGATATTATTATGACTCAATGGGGTAAACTAGAATCTGTCTTCAATGACTTATAGTCAGTGTGTGTAATTCTAGAAGTCACCTCCTTCCATTAGTGGTAAGCAGATCCAAGGCAAACTTTCCCCCCAGAAATTCAGAATCCTGGCTGTGTTCACATTTTTCCACTGAGTTATGAGGCATCTGAAACCAGTGTTTTGACTTGAATGACATTTTACAAAGCATAAATGCTCCATAGGCTGAAAAATCTCTGCAGCATGTTTCAGGCTGAAAGCTATGTTTTTAAACAAGACATGCATCATTAAAATGGGGTGATCATCCAGCTTTATAGACTAATAATTGTGTAAGCACTGGCTGGTAAAAAAATACAGGTCACTGAAATAAAGCAGATCCTACCTACATGGAGCAAACTTGTTTAATGATGTACAGCTCCTGTAGTCTATAGAGGAATACACAGTGTATTACAGCCCACCAGGTACATGATGAATTCCCTGGATTGTAGCTTGTAGCTTGACTTAAATGTTAGCCCACTAAAAACGAGAAGGGGAAGGAAATCCCCCTAAACTATGTGGATATGCAACTGCTGAAAATGTCTGATTTGCTTCAAAGTCTCCCAAAGGCAAAATACACAGACGGCATTTGCTGGTACTTTTAGGCTGCATCAGTATGTGCCACTTTTGAAGGACAAATTCAGCACTGCAGTAAAGCATGAGCTCATAGGGTTCTGGCACAGGGACTATTTCATAACAGGGATGATAGTGGTGGTGGTGGTGGTGGTAATGATGATACTATTACTCCTCACCCTTAGGCACCTTCATTCTCTCTGAGCTTAGCTGCAGACCTTGTGATAACTGGACATGGATGTCTGTATTTTCACAATGGCAATATACCAGTGTCAGCAACCTGTATTGTGTTGTTGTTGTTGTTGTTGTTGTTGTTATTATTATTATTATTATTATTATTTTATTATTATTTTATTATTATTTTTATTTCTAGTCCACCCCTCTGAACAAAGCAATCGGGGCAGATTACATAACAGGTTTGACATGCATCTAGATAATCGGTTTCATCCAAGACGGCTTGGAGTTGGGAGGCGACTGCAATCACCTTGCTGAGGAAAGGCAGCAAGGACACTGGTCTGTAGTTGTTCCTGTCCAGGGGATCAAGAGAAGGTTTCTTCAGGAGGGGCTTCACAGCCACCTCCTTCAGAGAAGATGGAACAATGCCTTCCCTGAGAGATGCATTTATCACATCCCGAAGGAATGTTCTCAATGTGTCCCCTCCCTGGACGACCAGCCACGATGGCCCCGGATCGAGAGAGCAAGTCATCTTCTTCATACACCCAAGGAGCTAGTCCATGTCATCAGTACTCACAGATTGAAATTCATCCAGTAAACTGAAAGCAATGGGGATACTGGACACCTCACCAATGGGCGCTGAACAAATATTGGCGCCCAAGTCGGCTCTTAAACACCTCACAGCAGGCTGTCGTGGGTTCTAGTAAGGGATGTGGCGCAGGAGGAACCTGCGTCAGCTCCCCCACCACCCTGAACAGCTCTGCTGGGAGGGACTCTGTAGACGTGATACGTGCAGGACAGAGAGATCTCCGCGCTGCACATAAGGCCTTAACATAGCTGCGAAGATGCAGTCTATAGCAAGCTCTGTTGGATGGGAGGCGAGTCTTTCGCCATTCACACTCTAGTCGTTGTCCAACCCGCTTCATCTTCCTGAGATCTTCAGTGTACCAGGATTTTGGATTCAGAGCAGGTTGGAAAGGATGCTCAGGAGCGATTGTGTTGATAGCCATGGAGACATCACAATTCCATGTGTCAACCAAGGCTTCAACAGAATCACCAACGTTCCCAACCAGCAACCCTTCTAGGGCTTTCTGGAAACCAATTGGTTCCATGAGCCGTCGAGGGTGGACCATTTTAATAGGTCCACCACCCCCGGGGGGACAGACAGTGGCTCTTAGTTCCAGTTTGACCAGGAAATGGTCCGTCCATGGCAGTGCGGAGGTCTTAGTTACCTCCGCCTACAGATACTCCTGTTCTGTACTAAAAACCCCATTGAGCGTATGACCTACACAATGGGTAGACCCTTTGACCAATTGGGAAAGGTTCATGGCTGCCATGGAATCCATGAATTCCCGAGTTGCTCCAGATAGTTCAAATAAGCTGGTTTCAAGAGGGATGTTGAAGTCACCCAGAACCAAAAGTCTGGGCGACTCCAACAACAACTCAGAAACCAGCTGAGTCAACTTGGTCAGGGAGACTGCTAGACAACGGGGTGGTCGGTATACTAGCATGGCCTTCAGTAGGTAATAAATATACATTAGCCTTATAAGCAAATGGGGCAGCATGGCCTTCAGTAGGCAATAAATATACATTAGCCTTATAAGCAAACTGTTCCTGGTGGCGAATAAAGTTGCTAGAACTGTTTGTTGAAACAGATAAGGGGAGGGGAACTTTCAGGGTTGGGTGCTTTGGCCCCTAGCTGAATGGATGCTGAACCTATCAGTACACCTTGAAATTTGCTGTTGCTATGCCACAGATTTAGCCAGCTCAGTAGTGGTGGAAAAAAGTAGCCTTAGAAACAGGAGAAAGGTTGCAATATAGTTCGTCCTTGCTGACTGAGAGTGCCCTTTTGCACCCTTCTATGAGGCAGAGTTATAGGGACTGTCACCATGAACATCTGCATTTCAGAATTTGCTCACAGCATCACTGTCAGATACTGTATGTTCTAGATTGCCCAGCTGCCACACAGTGCTAGACTAGATGGGCCCTTGGTCTCATCCTACCTTATCCCTCAACTGGACTGTATATCTTTGGCCAGGTTGACTGTCTTTTTTATCGATTTATTCTGGTAACTGTCACATGCATGGATGGTGCTATATAAATTAATAACAACAACTATAAAAGGTGTCAGTGACTGAGTCAGCATGAGGAAAGACCAAGAGGATCTCCTTCCTCAGAGCTGAAAAGAGCAGTACAGTAGACTCTTAGTATCAGCCTGGGCTTCCAGGATGGGGATACCCAAATCTGTGGATGCCCAAGTCCCATTATATACAATGAGGTGGTAAAATAGTGTCCCTTATATACAATAGCAAAATCAAAATTTGCTTTTTGGATTTTTGAGGGGGAATATTTTCAAGCTGTGGATGGTTGAATCCATGGATAGGGAGGGCCAACAGTAGTTATGAGGGCACCTGAGGATACCAGTTCTAAAACTAGCATCCACTGAAGTTGTACCAGCTTTGTTGATAGGAAGTATGGCATTCCTCAGCCTTATTGTATTACTGATAGGATGACTGTTCCTACTGGTAACAATCAAATAATTATATAGGGTGATAATGGAACCAGCATAGTGTTCAGATACTAAAAGCCTGAAGCACAACAAGAACACTTCCATGCACAGTTCTCTTTCTTTTTCATCTTATTATCAGGGAAGAAGATGAAGCTGGGAAAGTGGAAGAAAGGCCACTATATATGGTGTATGCCAAAAGTTACATCTTCAATTCTCAGTATGCCAGTGATCCTTTCTTCACTACCAGTTAGGGATGGGAAAGATCCCTTTACAGAATCAACCACTGACAGTCATTGACAGTACTGATCTCTTGTTGCATCAGAAAAAGCCTGTACAGGTACAATGTGGCAGATGTTTTATACATTACAATGAACTGGCACAAGAAGAATTGGTTCCTCTTTCCTAGAGTATCTTACAGCAAGACAAATGTGTTTGTGTATTTATCCTGAGTTGAAAGCCTTGAGCTCCAAAAACACATATATATCTGTTAGCTTCCAAGGCTAACACTTATAGCAATTTATAGCACATTTATAGCAATTTGATAGGACTTCAAATGAGCAATATGTACCTTGGTGAATTCCTTAGAAATCCCTGCAAGAGATCAGTGGTTCAGAGGACTGCAGTGAAGGTCTCTAATAGTGAATTCTTAATGCTTCACTAAGTTACAAATCACCAGAACTCTATAGAATGGAGTCATAACTGGTAAACTCTGTGGTAATATCAGGCCTGTGGAAGAAATTCTGCGACTCTTATTTACTAATTTACCTGTATATAGGTAAAACAGTAAATTTATGTTTAAAATTTATTTTTACTTAAAAAAAACATTGTTTTCTATTCTGTTTCTGTTCATTATGTAGTTATGTATGTATGTTTTTCTCTATCTATCTCTCTGGATCTCTCATTTCCATTGTCTGTTGTGTGAGGCAAACCATATAACTTTCCCTGGAATGTAATGATTTCCTTTACTTATGTAGACCTTCTCTGTAAATTGCTCTCTCCTTGTGTAATGTGGCAATTATATGTATAATACCTTTATCTTTTTAGTCATTAATGGATAAGATTACTTACTGTGAGACATTAGTGATTGTCTTGTCAATGGTTTTCATGCCTAGGAGCTGTGTTGGATTATGTTTGGGGGAATGAAAGAGCACATATCCTGAAATTAGCCACACTGAGCTTTTAATCCCCTGTAAGAATATGCACTGCAACTGTCATTCAGACTTGGGGAGTTGTGAGAATGAACCTCTCTTCTCTTGTACATATAAAATAACAAAGATAGATACAGGAGCTGAGTGGAGGGGGGAAAGCCTGTCTATTGTGTTACAAGAAATGAATTGCTTTTCTAAAAACAATATGTTTTTTTAAAAAATGAGAAGAAAAAATTGGTGCAATTCACAGCTTTGCTACAGGGTTCTTGTGTTTGTCTCAGTTATGTCAAGTGAATTTCCTGTCCTTTGCTGCACTGCCAAGTAGTTTTCAGCCTCCCTTGCTTCCTATTCTTTATTTAAATCCCAAGGGAAGGGCACTGTGCAGTAACTCTTCCCATGGGCCATTTTCACATCAGGAAGTTCAGGCAGCCATGGAAACTGCTGGGTGATGGAGAGTTGTGTAATTGGAGGGGAAAACTCCAAACAAGCAGCATCTTTATCCACCTCATAATGTCAAAGGAAACTAAAATGAACCAGTGTGATGTAGTGGTTTGAGTGTTGAACTCTGGAGACCTCCAAAGTGATCTGAAGCAGCTTTATTTGGGCTTGTCTGTTTGGGCCCTTACTTAAACAATGGTGTTAAGCTGAAACAGTAAACTATGAATGAGTTCACATTACACACTTGTAGGAGTTAGGTACTGCTATAAGATTTGTAATTTTGTAAAGGTATCTGGAATTCTGGGCTTGAGGCTAGAGTTCCAGAGAGTCTGCTATTGCTTTTGCATGGGCTCCTAACTTATTGGGACTCCCTTTCTTGGATGCATGAGAGTGGTAATGAAGTCCACCATTTTCTTGGCCTGGTGGTTCATCTTCTTTCTAGCATGACCAGCACACACTGCTGCCTCTTTACAAACACTAGGAACATCCTTCCACACAGAAAGCTGATCATTTGCAAGCGGGGTTCCCCAGTCAGATACTCGAAGTGGAAGATTCCACTTAAGTCTGCCTTGACTGACATTTGATTCCTTTAGTATGCCAAAACTTTACAATGTTCTGTGAAACAATTTCAGACTTGACAATGTAAATGGTCTCTCTTTCTCTCCCCCACCCTCCCTCAATTCAACCATGGTTGTATTTTCTACTTTCCTGTCAGGAAAGAGATAGACAGACATAGGGAACTCTTCTCAAGGCAACTTTTCTCTGGAATGTATTATGTTAAGTGACAGAAATACTGGTAAAATTTTAAAAGCAAATGAAAACATGGAAGGAGAGAATTTTTTACAACCTTACCTCTGAATAGCATTGGCATTTCCTATCTAAACATTCATCCAAGGGACAGACAATGAATGACTGCCCCAGTAGGTGTTTTTAAACTTTGAAAACCAATGAAATTGGTTTGCTGTGGATGTAAATATGTCAGAAATAAGCCAAACCATGCTAGAACTATGGAAGACAAATTCATTTGGTTCCAGTTTCCCTACAAAAACATTCATTTTTACAACTTAGCAAGACTGGCAAGAGGAAGAAGAACATCTTACTTCAGAAATCTGTACAAATGCAAAAACTGGAATAGTGCATACAATTTTATAAGTTTGAAATAAGCATATTTGAAAATGTGAACCAACACACATTGGTTCTAATCCAACCAAAGTGCTAATTCAATATGAGAAATGTTTATAAATTTGTGCATAGGACAAATTTGTGCATTTGAAAAAAATACACAAAATTGCAAACACTTTTCTATGGGAGAAGGAAGGAGAAGTATCACAACACAATATGAAACTAGATTCTGATGAGAATGCTAATGGGATTCTGAAAAAAACAACAAAAACAAGATTGTGAGATTTCAATATCTTCAGAAAGAACAATTCTATATTTCAACTTCTGGGAAAGGATTCATTGCCTTTTGGTTTTCTATAATGAATGTCCCCTTGAATTTTATCTAAATTAAATTAAATTTCTGTCTATTTGTTCCCAATTATATTTTTCATTCATATAGAGCATTATGTTTGGTGGATCATACGGAGAGGCCACTGATTCTCAAGGGCAACTGAGACTGATGGGCAATGTGACAAACATTTGAGCACTCAAAGAGATAGGCATTCATTCTCCAGAACAGCTGAAACTGGACATTTGTTAATAATGATTAATGATTCTCCCTTGCAGTACTGAGTACTATAGGTAGTATAATACAAATTCAGCTTTTAAACAGCTGAAAGCGAATCTGCATGAACCAGCAGCCAAATTTCCTCTGTGTGGGTGAGTCTGGCAAATTAAGTTCTGAATAGACCAAAGTGTATCATATGGAGGCGAGGGACTGCTATATAGATCATTGGGGGCTATGCACAGTGCAGATAAAAATAAACATGTGCAGATAGCACAGAAAAGGGAAACTTATTTATTTGCTTCCTTTTTCCCAGAACATCTACTAGAAAGTACAAAAGTATATCACAGAGGGCTGTGTGCCCCAATACACATAAGTGCTCATTGCATATAGGGCCCATGGCTACTCCACTAACTACCATGTCATGGTTGCTTCTGTTCTATTTGCTGCTCATGCAAGTCTGCTTATGAACATACAAGCCCCATGCTGAATTCCAGTTATAGATCCAAAACTTCAGTTGATTTATTGATAGTCCATATGTTGAAGTCAAATTTGCAATATAGCGAAGAAAGTATGACCAGATTTCTTCAAAAAGAAAATTCCTTTATCTCCTCCCTGGATTTTCACAGATAGGACAGTTTTTGAAGAAGTAGCTGTGTAAGCCTCTTGCAGCATAAAAATAAGGAAGAGGAAGGGGGAGAAGAAAATGTGAACGTTCCTTTGAGACTAACTGATTTTTATTTTTGCATGAGCTTTCATGGACACAAACCCACTTCTTCAGATGTAGTACCAAGAGGAGGCAGTTGACCAAATTCTGTCAAGCCATAACCTTAATGAAAGACTTTGTAAGATTTTCCAGGATTTTGCCATTTCCATCAGGGCAGCTTCCAATAATAACAGAAATAAGATTTGTATACAAAAGTTGTTCATTGTTCCCACTGACGAATAACAGTGCTTCTCTCAGTTTGAAGGCTTGGTTGGCCATACAATGCAACCACTCTATTATTTCCATGCTTTCATCTTTGGACATTGCAATCACATTTTTTCCAGTCAATCTATGCCTTCACATAACCTCCAGTGGCTCTTTTTCTTTTCCTTTCCTTTTCCCTTTTCTTTCTTTCTTTTTGAATATCTCTATTCAACCTATATAGTTTGGTTGGACATGTAAGCTACCTATGTACTACTTTAAATGCACATTCCTTTGTTTCTACTAAAACTGATTTAAAGGGGATAGAGGACCAAAGTCCGTTCTAATGTTCTTTTGAAATTATTACTACTAGTTCAGATACACACACTAGTTTGGACCCCACTTATCTACCAAAGCATTGTTCTATTACTGTACTGTTTTGCATTTTTCTAGTGCAAATCCCTTTGTTCTATTGTTTCTGCAACACATCAGATTTCAAATGATGGTAATGCTCTTGGAAGGTCAAGTGTTTTGTATAAATTATCTGTAAATTAGGAAACTTGATACATTTGGACCCATAAAACTTTCTCATTCTCTAGCTGTTCTGTTCTGCAGTTGTTCTGCTCTTATAGGTTTGCTTCTACTTCTGTTCATCCACACTTCGTCTGACATGAGTATTGGACAAATGTATCTTTCTTTTTACATTTTCGATGCTTCAAAAATGGACTAAAGGGAGATATGGCTGGAAAAATTGATCTGATATATGAATCCCAAGAACTTAACATTCCCACTTGTAGCATTAATATTGCACTCCATCAGCACATGTGAGGATTTGTGGATTGAAATCCATGATAGCCCATGCTAAAATAAATCATGCTCAATAGCACTGCTAAATTCCTTCATCTTGCCTTTCCTTTTTACACAGAAGAGGAATAACACAGCTATCTCCTCAAAAATGTAGTTTGTTTAACTGGTTTCTTTCTTTCTCGATTAAAATATTTATATCACTTCATACATCAAAAGAACTCAGAACAGCGTAGACAACAGATCTACTTTTAAAAATGTACAACCATATAAAATTAAAAGGTTAGAACAATTTAAAATTATTTCAAAGAAGACAAAACAAATTAAAACTCTATGCACAATCTCTAGTTCTCATTTTAACTTGATATTAAATTGATGGCTCCATTAATGCTAGTTGGATGGAAGTATCAGATGGAAACTGTTGGAGGTGTAAAAACAAATAGGGCACCCTTTGCCACATGTAGTGGGGGTGCAAGGAGATTTAAAAAAATTGGAAGATGATCCATGAAGCTATTCAAAAGATACTTGAAATTAAATTCCCAATGAACCCAAAGTTGTATCTTTTGAATATAACTTTGGTACTAAATTCAAAAGAAAAAACTTTTTGGAGAATTTTACTTTATTTTGTCATGTCAGCTAGAATAGAAATAGCTAAATTATGGAAAACTGATAAGATACCAACTTGGGAAAACTGGATGTTGAAAGTGAATGAGTATAGAGAGTTGGATAGACTATCATGTATAGTCCAAAATCATGATAAAGACAAAAGAAAGGAGGAGTGGAAGAAAGTTCTTATAAGGTGGGGAAAAGAATGGGAATTAAATTGGTCACTAGTGGAGGATTAATTAAAGTCCTTTTTTCTTTTTTGTTACTGTCTCCAATGAACTTTTAAAAATATTATGTAAGGCATGCTATAATCTAAATATTTGAATATTAAATTTCTTTTTGCTCTCTTATATGAATCCCAGGTCAACGAAGGATGATTGAATGACTCACTGTGTGTATTAAAAATTATAGAGAGAGGTCCATACAAGGAAATTGATGTGAACATCTGTATAAATATACATTTCTTCAAAATAGTAAGAGAAGTAGTTAAACTTTTTTTAATGTAAAAACAATTGGAAAAATTTGCAGCTTCTTTTTTTTCTTTTCTACTTAAATTGCAAAAAAATAATTCATTAGCTAGACATCATATCTTGGAGTGAGGTTTCAAGACGAAAAACACTTTGGAAGTGTTTCTAGATTCCGTCTTCTAGATTCGAGCCCATTAAAGGAAGACTTAAGAGGGTCTCAAATGACTAGCCAAGATTCAATTTATTTTGAGAAGTGATATTTATTTGGATGACGTATTGGTCATTTTTTATATTTGAAAACTTAAATAAAGATTTAAAAAAAATAATGCCAGTTGGGCCTCCAATGACCATCACAGCAGAAAAGATCCTCACTGGTGTCTATACACAATGTATCACTCCCATTCATGGTCCCCTGGCAGATCTCAGTGTGTAGGTGGAGATCAGTGAAGGGTTGTATATACAATGGAGTTTATCATACGATGAAATTTGGGGGTGTAATGCAATGGCAATCCAAATGCAATCATGGGGTTTCATGTAATTGCAAATGAGTGTATCTCACACAATTTCAGGCAATGGGAAGTCATTCCGAACGCAATCATGGGGTTTCATGTAATTGTGTATTAGAGTATCTCATGCAATTTCGGGCAATGGGGGGGGGGGTCATTTTCGGGAAATGGGAAGTCATTCTGAATGCATTCCGAATGCAATTAGAATTCACGTAAATTCACTAAACTAAATTGGGAGAAATTCCTCCCATGTGATAAACTCCAATGAGATGCTGCCTCAAATATCAAGGTACCAAGTTGATTAGGGCTTGAGCTTGGGATGGAAGTCTCTTTGTCACTTTTTAAATCAGATAGGGTACAGATTCTGAAATCTGCTAGTTTGTTAATATGCTGCAAATGAACTATGTTCTGTTGCTACAGATAAACCTGGCAAAATGACAGTTTGTCCCAGCTGCAATTTAGAAGCAACAACCAACATGGTTTGTTCATCACCAGGAAAAGAAATTTTAACTCATATTCCCTTGTTCACTACATTCAGGTCTCAGGCTTGTATTAGCTTGTATGTAAGCTTGTGCATAGAACAATAAACCATAATTTATTGCTGCATCTGGATCAGGCTACAGCATCAGGTGTTCACAGTGCAAAGATAAAATAAAATAATGAAAATAGCCTATACAGATATATACACACAAATCTATATGATTTTAATAGAGACACTCCACTTTCTTTTTTAAATTTATATCAGGGAATTGCCATGGTTAAGATGAACAACTAACACTTCTATCCTAGCCTTTTTTCCTGTTTTCACTGCCCTACTCCTTAATTCCAAGATACTTGCTTTATATTTGCAAAGCCCCGGGATTAGAATGAGATCCCAGGATTAGAATGATGTGACTGCCTCCTAGTTGGTGTTATAAGACAGAAGTAAAGTGTTAGCTATTTGAACGCTTACTATTGCATTTTTTTTCCCTTTCAGGGGGAGAAAAATGTGTGTGTAGAGGTTCCCTTGCAGGTGCTAAAACACCTTGACTGGCCTTAGCTCCAGTCTGTCCTGATTTAAGAAAGTGGAGGGTTTCATTGCTTCTCCACCCCTGGCAACAAAGTATCTTGGGGCTGAGTCTTATCTGATTTGTCTCCTGTATTATACCTTTGACTCCATGTAGCCTACCTACGTTCCAGCTCTAACTTTAGAAACTGTTCAATTGTTTAATTTAAGTCACTCATTTTTAAAAAGAGTCTGTGAATTTAATACATGAAGACATACACGTATGCACGTGCACATGCACACATACACATAATCTTCTCCGATTCTAGATTGAAGCTGCTATGATCTCTTTTTTCATTTAAAAGTCATGAGTATCAGCCACCCTGACAGATGGTGTTTCTCCTGTCATTTGACAGTCACAATTTCAATCTCAAAATTCATCTTCTTCCCATTCTGAAAATAATTTCTTCTATGTTGCTTATATTTAACTCTGCCGGCTTGTACTGTGTCTGTATGGCATTCTGCCAAACTGTTTAACAACTGGAACTATTTTTATTTTTATTTTTTATTTTTTTGTCCAGCGCTGCTGCTACTGCCTTAGTTTTTCCTTACTGCTGTGGATGCTTTTCTATGCATAGATGTGAAAGATGTGAAAGGAAGGAAACTGATGGGGGAAAAATCAACTCATTTAAAATGTGGTGCTGATACTAATACATGGATCTCAGAACAAATTAAGCCTGAACTCTCCCTAGAATCCAGGGAGACCAAACTCAGACTCTAATACTTGCTTTAAATTTAAATGAATGTATCATGGAATGACATGATTCATTGCAAAAAAAAAAAAAAAATGATCATACTCAGTAAAATTGAGGGAAGCAGGAAAAGAGGAAGACCACATAATGGATCAACTGAATCAAAGGAGTCATAACCCTGAGTTTCAAGACATGAGCTGGGCTATCAAAGATTACGGTTCTCAAACATCTCTCAATGGCTTGGATGAAGTATAGAAAACATGCCCAACATATTGGCAGATGACACCAAATAAAAAGGGTACAGAATCAGTTTTCAAAATGACCTTGACAGATTGGACAGCTGGACTAAAACTAGCAAAATGACAATTATATTTAGTCAAGAAAAATGAAATGCAGAAATATAGGATGGGTGATATCTGGCTTGCAAGCAGTACAAATGAAAAGGATCTAGGAGTCCAAATCATACTGCAGAAATAATCCAGTTTGAGACCACTTTAACTGCCCTGGCTCAGTGCTAGGGAATCCTGGAAAGAGAATCCTGGGTAGTTTATTATGGTACCAGAGCTCTCTGACAGAGAAGGCTAAATGTCTCACAAAACTACAGTTCCCAGAATTCCCTACCATTGAGCCAGGGCAGTTAAAGTGGTCTCAAAAAGGATGATTTTTGCAGTGTGTTTTGGACCTTGGTAGACCACAAGCTAAATGTGAATCATCAGTATGATGTGGCAGCTAAAAAGGCCAATGCAGTTCTAGGCTGTTCTGTCCAGATCAACGGGAGCAGTTGTGCTATTCTATTCTGCTTTGATCAGAACTTGTCTGCTATACTGTGTCCAATTCTGGGCACCAGTGTTCAAGAAGGATATTGAGAGGCTGGAATGTGAATAGAGGAAGCCAACAAATTTGACCAAGGGTTTGGAAACCAAGCCTATGATGAACAACTTAGAAAGCTGGATATATTTAGTTTAGAGAAAAGAAGACTGAGAAGTGGAATAATCACTTTTAAATATCTGAAGGGATGTCATGTAAAAGATAGAACAACCTTGCTTTCTACTGATCCAAAGACTTGAACATGAAGCAACGAATTCAAATTGTAAGAGGAAAGATTGGAATTAAATACCAGTTAAAACCTCATTAGTATAAGAGCTCTTCGAAAGTGGGATGTACTGTCTTGGCCTATGGAGAACTCTTCTGCTTTGGAGATCTTTAAATAGAGATTTGATGGCCATCTCAGGACTGCTTTAATTGTGCTTTCCTGCATGGCAGGGATGAGCCTTGTGATCCCCTCCACCTCTATTATTCTAACTTTCTTTGATTCATAGGGTCATCATGAATGGGTGGCAAATAACAATAGCAATCGCTCTGGATGCTTGCCTATGTATCTTCATCATGGCAAGATAATGAAAATAATGGCATTTACTTTTCAGGCTACAATAATTGTTTTAGATGGAAACAAAGGGTGAAAACAGGCACAGCAGCTTGATGCTGATTAAAAGTGTACCAGAGAAACTCTTTCAAGAACAGTTAATCCTTTAGAAAATATTGCTGTAGGAGTTTAGGAAGGAGTCAGAGAGAAATTGAATATTACTACTTGTGCCTTGCAATTCTGCGTCATATGGAAGGAGCAGTGTCTGTCCCCACCATACAGCTGGCATTTGGGAAATCATCTTTTCTCCAGTAATATAAAATGTCATTTCTTCATTTTTGATGTTATCACTGCTGCCATAGTTCACTTAAGTTTCTGCATCAAGGTCATGCCTGAAAGTCTTTCAGATTTCAAAATTGGCATACAAGATAAGAATTTTCCTTTTGTAAAATAGAATATATTCTTTCTCCCAAGAATAAATCATGAAGGAAAGTTCTCTTACCAAGTACACTTTTGTTCAGTTTTGAAAAGCAGTCCTGTCACTACACATGAATATTGAACAATATAATTAGAGCCAAGTCATTCATTAGCACTCGTAAGCACAGTAGTAGAATGTAAGCTGGCCCACAAACAGTGAAACCACAGATATACTGGATAGGATCATTAGACTAACTCCCTCAGTATGCCATGCCATCTCTACCTTAATCTACAATAAGACAGAACTGAAATTAGATGGATGGAACTTCAAGGCCTGTAGAAACAGTAAAAAAAAAATGGCACAGGGAGGGATTAGAGAATAGGAGGTTACCCTTTCCCCAACAACCAATGATCTGCCCATGTCTATGGTACAATGTGTGCTGTCCCCTGCAGATGCATCTACACGATACTGCAGTTTAACACAACTTTAAGTGCTGTTGCTCCATCCTATGGAATCCTGGGTTTTCTATGCTGGTGCCACATAAAACTACAAATCTCAAGATTCTGAAAAATGGAGCTGTGGCAGTTAACGTGTGGTCAAACTGCATTATTTCTGCAGTGTAGATGCACCCTGAGAGATTCCAAGTGAGATCATTTTACAAATCATGGAGTTCTTTGGCCATTTTCCAGAAAGAAACATATCCTAAGCCAAAGGTACAATATTCATTCATGAATATGTTAGTGCAACTCACAATCTATGTATTTTTGGAAAATATTTTGTGTATTAACATAACTAATGATAAACATCCACTTGTATGCATTTTTCTAAAACATTTACTGCTATTTAGACCTGTCCTTAAATTTCTGATCTAATTTCTAATTTTATTCTCAGTTTAGAGTACAGGGGAAAGGATCATGAAGTAACTCCTCCCATGAAGTGTCTTCAGATCAGGAAAAGTAGGTAACAAGAGTTACCACAGAGCAATGGAGAGATGTGTAACAGCAATTAAAGAATCAGTCATGTCTCATAGTGTTGAGGTAAACTCAAGAACACCATCAAAAGAAATTATGAAGATGAAGAAGTTTTAAAATTTCATGAAACTGAGATAGAAAAACAAGAATGTCTTCCAGGGAGGAAAAAACTTCCTAGTCTTGATGGGAAACCCTTTCCACTTCTACTTGCCCAGCCAAGCCAAAAAGCAAGACAAGTCAGGTATCTGAAGTAAGAACATCTTTATTCTACTGTGCAGAGAACAGGCTGCCAGGCAAGTCAGGATGCAAAACAAGTAGCACCAGATTTAGAGTGTAGTTACATTTTATACCTTTACTGATAACACATTCATTAGCCACTCCCATATGTGGTAGCACTCTACTATCCTACAGGTCATTATGAACATGATCTCCCCTTGCAAACCACTCCTTTGGCCAAGACACATTTCAAGCAAACTTTGGCCAAAGGTTCAACCAACAATGCATACGTATCTGAATACACAGTATGATGTAACATGTGTGCTATCTTTTTAGAGCTAAATTTGTACTCATCTCTTCTTCTTCTTCTTCTTCTTCTTCTTCTTCTTCTTCTTCTTCTTCTTCTTTTTCCTCCTCCTCCTCCTCCTCCTCCTCCTCCTCCTCCTCCTCCTCCTCCTCCTCCTTCTTCTTTTGGAAACACTGGGAAACTGAAGGACAAGCTTCAACCAGTTGTTACTGTATTTGCAGTCATTATTCAGCTTTTACATCATACCTGCTCTATAGCCATTTTTTCATAAACATAAAATATCCTCCTAAAATGCTATTGTATTTGTTTCAAGTTAAAAATGTTAAATATCTGAATCATCACTTTTAAAATGTCTTTGGGCCTTATTAATAGAAAGAGAATGCTGTCCATGTGAATTCCATGTATCATGTTTATGACGTCGAGAGAGGTACATAGTCTGGTAATTGTGCGTTATTTCATTTTGCAAGCGATGCTATTTCTGCCAACATTAAGATGCATTCTGCTGTTGGTAGGAAGTGTGTGTGTGTGTGTGTGTGAGAGAGAGAGAGAGAGAGAGAGAGAGAGATAGGATGTGTGTGTGTGTCAGTGTGTGGGCTGTTTATTAATATTCAACAGAAAATCTATTCCAAAGAGAATTTTAAACAAAGTGTGATGTGCTTCTGAGGTCACTTATGCAAAGCAGACATATAAAGAAAGGCTTTTACTCTGTAACAGGATCCATTTTTAAAGACTGCCAAAAACATACGCAGCATGTGTGAAATTCTTCAGATATCCCTAATGCCTGTGCAATTTAGACCCAGATTAGTCTCCTGCTCACATCTGTGTATAATGGACACACTCTAAGGAAACGGGTTTGGATACCAACTCAGCTAAAACATTCATTAGGTCATATTGGTCTACTCCTCTCTCAGCCTAACCTACCTCCTGATTGTGAAGAAAAGGTTGGAGGGAAGAATGGGAACTATTCAGTTCCCAACAAGGCTAGTGTGATATTAAAAAATAGTGCCTGTGCATAATTAAAAATAATAATAAAGAGGGGATTGCACTGTCATGCACTTGTTATGCCAGGCACAGACATTTTTTGTGTCCTTCTTGATATAGTAAAGTTGCCAGATGCCCTTTACTTGAAAAGTGCCTTTTTCATTATAGTATGAAACAGAATATGATGAATCCTTTTATTTGAGACATCACAGCTTTGAAGTTTTCTTTCTCTTTGAAATGGGGCTGACAGGAGTCAAGTCAGAGATCAAACCTGTAACTTTTAAAGGCTTGGTTGCCTCCCATGGCTGCTCTGAAGCAGAAGGAAGAGGTGAAAAGATTGGTAGCAGAGGAGGCAAATAGAGCCATCTCTTCTTTCTGTTTCAAAATTTTAAAATTATTTTTAATATTATAATAAAATATTATTATTTTTAAAAGGAAGGTGTAGTCTGATAAGGACAAACAACCCTACTTTGTCAAGTTGACTTGAAAGAACCAGGCTTGAAGGACTGCCTGGTTCTTCTCAAGAAAGACTTGGATGCCACTAAAGACTGCAAGCATATGATGATATTCAAGTATAGTTTGTTGGAAATTATACACAGTTTCCACTGTCTTTGGAAATTCTTAACTTACCAGAGTTTCATCTCCAAGCATGAGTGAAAGTTCTGTGAGTCCAGCTGATTTGGGGTCCCTTTTAATTGCTGAGTTAGGCAGATATGTAGTAATACCCATTTTAAAAACAGGATATTTTACATTTACACAAAGCCGCTGGGAGAGGTCATCTGGAGACATGGGGACTGGTGTTATCAGTACGCTGATGACACCCAAATTCATTTCTCTATGTCTCCGACTGATGCAGTGACTAAGGATGGCATCTCTCCTCTGAACGCCTGCCTGGACTCGGTAATGGGCTGGATGAGGGAAAACAAGCTTAGGTTGAATCTAGAGAAAACGGAGGTGCTCGCAATAGGTTCTCCTAGTCCAGGGATGGAGATTCATCAGCCAATCCTGGACGGGGTCACACTTCCCCTAAAGGACAAGGTTCTCAGCTTGGGTGTACTCCTGGATTCGTCTCTACAATTAACATCGCAGGTGGAGGCGACTGCCAGGAGTGCATGGTATCAGCTTCGGTTGATACGCCAACTGCGCCCCTACCTGGACAGGAAGGACCTAGAAGCAGTAGTACATGCACTGATAACCTCTCGGTTAGATTTCTGCAATGCGCTCTACATAGGGCTACCTTTGTACCAAGTTCGGAAGCTTCAATTGATCCAGAATGTAGCAGCCAGATTAATTACGGGGGCCTCCAGAATGGAGCATATTACCCCCATGCTAAAATCTCTCCACTGGCTGCCGATCAGCTTCTGGACACAATGCAAAGTGTTGGTCATTACATTTAAAGCCCTACATAGCTTGGGTCCAGGTTACTTGAGGAAACGCCTCTCCCTATACAATCCGCACCGCACCCTCAGAACATCAGATAAAAAATTATTAGATTCTGTTTATACGAGATTAACACTAACTTCTTGCACGGCATTTTCAGCAGTGGCTCCGAAACTCTGGAATGATCTGCCAGAAGAGCTCTGCTTGATAAACACTCTAGAATCGTTCAAAAAGGTGCTAAAAACAGAGCTCTTCTGGCGGGCATATCCACCAGATTGTGTATAAGATTTCATCGAACCCCTGCTTGGTGAACCCCTCTGACAGACCATATAGTCGATTTTAATTGATTTTAATTGAATAATTTTAATTTGCTGTATTGTAATATTGTATTGAATACATTGTATTGTTGTTTTATATGCTGTAATCCCACCTTGATCCATAGGGAGAGGCGGGAAATATAAATAAAAATTTATTATTATTACAGAATTGGACCTGTGATAAAATAGTGCTGTAATCCCTCCTTGATCCATAGGGAGAAGCGGGAAATATAAATAAAAAATTATTATTATTACAGAATTGGACCTGTGATAAAATAGTGCAGTTTGGAGTGGTTTTCTATAGGGTTCTAGCCAACCATACCCTCTTTTAGGCTACTCAGTTCCATCCCTCCTTCCCCTAGCTTTCTATTTCTTTCCTTCAAAAAGCCAGCTTGTGTTACATGGCCACTAAGGTTGCTTAGTTCTCAGTGTGCTCTTTTGCAGTTTTCTGTCTTAGGATTTTCCCATTAAGGAACCTTTATGTGAAAACCTTCAAACCTTCAAACATGATGATTCTTCCACCTTGTGTGTAGATGGTGCTATATGACAACATAATCTTGACACTTGAAAAACTGAGTTTATTCTTGCTATGTATGATACTGTAAATAGATATTTTTCTCCAGCATATTTTGTAAAGCTATTGTTCACTGCTTTACAGTGAGAAGTAAAAGATCAAGATAACTTACACAGGTTAGTTGGTTCATTATTATACTATATCTTTCCTGCAAGGAATCAAGAGAAGCTTAGATGGTGACTCCCAAGCATTTCACATCTTGACACTGCTAAGTGCTTCACGGATGCCACTATATCATACACAAGGAGGAATCCCATCACAGCTGAAAGACCAAAACACTCATTTTGGCATGAGCTTCCATAGACTTTCACCTATGAAACTGTTTGGCACAATATCATGTTCATTTTCTACATGTTTCTGTATTGCTCTTTTTGGCAAAAGGCCATCATATAGAATTTTAAGTTGCACTGGGCACTAAGGTCAGTCCATGTCATCCCATTACTTAGGATTTTACAACTTTTGCTAGTAAGGTGCATATGTAACAGTTTCTCCTGCTTCCAAAAACAGAACAACCATTGGTGCTGTTATTGGTTGTCGATCTAGGCTGCAGATAAAGTCAAACCTTGATGCAGGACACTATGCCCTCTCCAAAACCCCAGAGAGCAGAAAACTCTTGGAAAGTTCCAGAGTACAAAACACTCAGGTATTAATGGGAGGAACTTCATGCTGTCACATCCCAGGGAGGAGTACACCTTTCAGAGGGGCACAGTCTACTTTGAACCTGCCAAACTGGAATTGAATTCATTTGCAAATTTAACGCTGTGTAGATTCATTGCAGAAAACCTGTGAGTGGAAAGCTATTACAGATAGTAATGGATTGTCCATCTCAAGTTATTATTTACATTATTGATCTTGCTATGTCTACCCATTTTACCAATCAGGATACAGCACCCACTCACTGTAATCTTGATTTGATCTTGCAGTTCATTTGACTTGGTTTTGTATTAATGTGAATGGTATACATTATTGCAACATCTTCCTATTTGTTGAACAGCTTGATTTTTTTAGCACACAGCAGCTATTGCTCTGAGCACACAACATATATCGCTTTACTCTCTCTGAGCTTGTCATGTACATCCACTCATATTTCTTGTTTATTCATTTAGAAATTTTATATCCTGCCTTTTGATTATAACAGCCAAAATAAATTGTAATAACAGAGTCAAGAGGTAAGGAATTAATTTCTATTGACTGTGGGTGGTGTTGGTGGCTTAAAATGGTTTTCTGCAATTCATGACCTGTAAGACTATTAATGTACACATGCATATATCTTAAAGTTTTTGGTGTCAGGAATGTCAGTATGAGTATTAGGAACCAGCATGGTGTAGTGGCTTAAGTGTTGGGTTAAAACACTGGGAAACCAGGGTTTCAATCCTTTCTCAGACATGGAAATCCACTGGGTGACCACATTCTCTCAGCCTCAGAGGAAGGCGAGGGCAAACTCCCTCTAAACAATAGGTTCAATTTAGCATTACCATAAGTCAGAAATGACTTGAAGACACACAACAACAAAAATGAGTGATTCTTTCACTGGTTTGCTTGTGTTTCAAATTGATACACAGGTAAATAAACACAATTAAGAATGTGTATGTCTGTAAAATGGAACTTTGACTGGATGAGAAAAGTGGTAGAATTCACAGAAAAACAACAATAATAAAATTGATTGTTTTTTAAATCAGTAAGATACACACACACACACAAACACACACACACATATACACACCAAGTTCAGCAGTATACCATTCTGTGGGTGAGAGATGGAGACAATGTGTCTACATTACAGCTACACTAGTTTTACTACCATCACACCGTTCTAAAAATCCTGCTGAGGTGTTTAGATTTCTTTGCTGAAGCGCTCTAATGCTAATTCAGGTAACTGTACTATTATTCAGTTAGGTTTGTCATGGTCAAATGTAGTGCACAGACTGGGAACTTAAAAGATATTAAATCATCTATGTCAGCCTATATCCATTTTCCTTTTAGCCTTCTCTAGGCATCCCCAAAGTGTGGGTGAGATCTACATGGTTATCCGAATTTTCCATAATCCTCGAACATATTGGTTTCCATCCATCGGTGCACCATTAGGAATCTTACACATAGGAGTAGATCTTAGTTGTTTAATTAAATAATAATAATAATAATAATAAAATCACCTGAAAGTAGATTCCAACATCTTGAAGTCTCCTCATCCCTGTTTTAGACTGTAAGGGTGAAATGACTATTTGTGATTATGCTTCCAAATATTATACAGTATGCACAATTGCCACTAGAGGTGTCAGGTTTTATGGCCATCAGTACAAGCAAGTTGCAAAACACAATACAGCAAAAACTGTAGAGCAATCATCAAGGGAAAGTCTGAGGATTTCCCTTTGGCATTGTCATGCCATGAGAAGAGTCCACATGAGAATTAATTAATACAATAACAATCCAGAGCTATCATTTTCAGAGCCCATTTGGAGCCAGCAGGCCAGTGCCTCTGAAAGATGGGTACAAAGAAACAAAGCAAATATAATCTGCATGTGTAGTTGCTTATTAACAAAGAAAATCTGTTCATTAAATGGCACTTTTAATACGTTGGTTCATTTCAAATAGCACAGTCCTCAGGAGAATAGCCATGGTAGCTCCATTTGCTCAATGATACCTCACATCCTGTCATTGTACTCTTTTCCCTCATTCTGTCCCACCAAATATGTAATTAATTTTAGATATACAATGAGATCAGGAGCATTCCTTCTTCTGAACTATTGTAACATAACGAACCCCAGCTAGCAGTTAAATTAAAAGGTAATTTTAATGAACTTCCTTTCATTACAATGACAGTTTATATTATGCAGATTATATTAGTTTTGCTTTTTAACAGATGGCATTTAAATAGTAACTCTGCAATGAAGAGAATCTTTTAATGCCTAGGGAGCTGGAATTAACTAATACATTTAGATGGTGCACTCTGCCTGTTGCAGAGCATCTCTCAAGTAATATATCCCAAGCTCCTAAGTGAAATAGAAACATTGACCTTTACAATTATTTATATTGTCATTTTTAAAAAAAATAAATAAGACATCTTAAAATAAAAAATATGGGCTGTTTCACAACATAATCAGATGCATCTAGCATTTAGAATTTCCCACACAGCTAATTCACAGAACTGTTTAAAGAACTATTGGGTATTAGAAGTCTTCTACCGACCATCAGGCATAACTAGAAAAGCATGAGAGTTTTGTTTAATGCTGTTTGTATTTCATAAGAACCTCCCCAAATTCTTAGTGAAGTTTGGTGGCTCTGATGTGAGAGGGATGGTGAATCCTCTCTGGGTTTTAGGTCCTTTAAAGTTTTGAAAAATATAGTTAAGATATTGTAACTAATTCCCAAAATGGCTTGAGCATCTTGGATAATTCCTGGAAAGCTCAGACTTAAAGACAGAGTATACTTAATGTCCCACCAATATCGAAGTACCAGCTTTCACTGTATACTCTTAAATTTCTTCATATTAGAAAGAAGGTCATTTTTTAAAAAAGCAAAAACAAATGTGTGGGGGGGAAGCAAGGAGGTTTTGAGTAATTAAATTGTAAAAGTTTGGTGTTGAATCTTTGTGTGTTCAGCCATGTTTGTAGTTTTGAATGAGGATTGCCAACTCTGTGTCTCCTGATAGGGCTCTCATGTTTAAAGATACATGGTAGGTAATTACAATTTGATCCTCTGTCTTCTGGATGAATTTGGACACAGCAAACAGTGGATCTTCAGCATGTCATTAACAGATTAAAATAAGCAAGTAGCTTTAGGGCTCATTAGCAAAAATAGGTACAGAGTTGGGCAATACTTTTCATTAGACTCACTGAAATTTACAGTAGTGGTGCAAGGGGACTTTGTCCTGTTTTTACAGTGGGCCCTTGGTATCTGCTTTGGTTGGTTTACAGGGCCTCCCATTGAATGCTCAAGTCCCATTATATACAGTAGAATAGTAAATTTGTGCCCTTATATAAGATAGCAAAATCAAGGTTTGCTTTTTAGAATTTGCTGTCTGTGAGAATATTTTTAAGCCTTGGATGGTTGAATCTGTGCATACAAAATCCATGGATAGCAATAGTAATAGCAATAGCAAGTAGATATTTATACCACTTGTCAGTGAACTAAGCACTCCCTAAGCAGTTTGCAATGTGTAATCTAATTGCCCCCAACAACCTGGGTACTAATTTTAACAACCTGTAGAAGGATGAAAAGCTAATTAGACCTTGAAGCCCTTGGGATTGAAGTCGAAACATTGTGACTTGCAATACAGGCATTTAACCACTGCACCACCAGGGCTCCAGGATATGGAGGGACAACTATATAACATTTTAGAATTTCATCCAGTTCATTTTTTAAAATAAGAATCACCCAGATTTTTCCCATCAACAAAATGGTGTAAGGGGTTGTGATTTTAAAGCCCAGCAGCATCCTCGGAGGACTACAGGCTGTGGAACTGCCTCCCCTGCCCAGTAACACCAGGGCTAGCTATGTGGCGGCAGAGGAGTCCAGGAGACTAAGAGCCTCTTCAGAAGGCTCAGAGAGTGGCATCCTCCAAGCTGGCACTGGGCAACCCCACAAGACCTTGGCCCCCTGGGAGCAGACCCATAGCTGACTTTGGGAGGCTCAGAGACCGGTGTGTTCTGCCTGGGTTTTTGCACCCTATTCCCCCTGGGTTCCTTTTATGAATTCTGAATTTGTTATAGTTTTTTTTAATGTAATTGGGACAAATTGTATTTTATACTGTTGCTAAGGTATTTGGGTTATGATATATTGTGTTCCTACATTTTCCTGGGTATTATGCTATGTTTTGCATTTAATTTGTATAATATTGTTTTGATTTGAATTTGCTTTGAGGGCCTGGGAAAAGGATTATTAATGAACTCTATTTGATTGTATTTGATTGATGGTTTTTTATTGCTACTTTACTTATATTGTTTATTGTTTTTGTTGTTTTGCATTGGGACCTGGAAGGGGTTAATTTGTATCTTATTGTAATTTTTTGTACTGTATCATTTTTACTGTTGTTAGCTGCCGGGATTCCCCGTAATTGGGCAGGATACAAACAAATCTATATATTATATTATTATTATTAGAGATTTCAGTTTTGGGGGAAAACACTGAGTTGATTTTCCCATTCTTACTCAGACCTAGTGGTTGGAAAGAATATAGGGGAGGGAGGTGATATTTGAAACACAGTTAAAAAGCATGTCATAAAACCCTGACAAACTGAAACCTATTCAGATGGAAAACTTCAGATTTGAGGACATATTCTGTGTAAATTTGCATAATATTTTTTGTGTGTAGAAAACAGCACAGTCTTTTCATTAATCTCCGCAGAAGTATTATTTTCTTCCTAGAAAAAGTTGTTCTGGTTGCAAAAAATGTTGTTTTGTGCACAAATTTTGCACAAAGCAAATCTGTGCAGAGTCCTGTTACATTTGGACACATACCAAAAGAGTGATGAAGTAGTTGTAAATAGTTGTACAGCTGGCCCTTGTTGTATGCTGGTGTTTGGTTCCAACACCCTCTGTGGATAACAAAATCCATGGATGCTCAAGTCCCATTAAATATAATGGCACAACAAAATGGTGCCCTATATATAAAATGGAAAATCAAGATTTGCTATTTAAAATTTATACTTTTTGAGAATATTTTCAAGCCGTGTATGCTCAAATCCATGGATACAAAATCCATAGATAAGGAGGGCCAACTGTATTTTTAATACAACATATGTTTGTGGTTCCAATTAATGAAATGCAATTTACTTTTAAAAAATTTCAAATGTTCTAAGAAAATCCCCTTAGCTCCACCCAAGCAGCAGCTAGGAATGCTGAATAAAATATTCTTGCTTTCTGATATCTTAAACTGCGTTATCGCAAATTGATTCTAAGGTGCTGAATTGCAAGGGACGTTATGCCTATTTAAGCTGAAGACTTCTCCATGACTTTCAAGGCAATTGTTGAAACATTTCTAGTAAGGTTAAATAGGCCATCCCTTTTCTTATTACAATGCTGTTTAAATTAGACAAGCCACATTTCTTTTTAAAAAGAAAGGAGATTTGAAGAAGCTTTGCTAGGAAGGCCAACAAGTAAGTAAGGACTATCTTTGCTGAAACCTTTTATTCATAAATTAACAGCTAAAGGTCTGGCTCAAGAATACAATTACTCAAAAGATTCCAATTTCTTCCACTGGACGCCAAGAGCATCCCTTGAGAGGACAATTTGCATTTGATAGGAACACATTCTGCAGTGCAGTGGCTAAGCCTTAGGGAAGACAAGGCAAAGAGAGATTTCCATGCTTAGATAAAAAAAACTTCAAATCAATAATAAGATTATTTGTATACTCAGGTCATCTAGAGAAACTGATCTTGCTTGCTTCCCTCTGCTTCTTCCAAATGTCGTATTCTGATATCATCTCAATGCATGTCTGAGAACAGAAATAAAGCAATCTTTTAGAAATTGATAGAACAGAGGCATTACCTGAAATACACAAAACCCAGTAATTTTATTTACATGGGAACTGACCTGTACAGTGTAATTCCAGAACTCTCCCTAGGTACTAGAGAAGATTGTGCCTTCCCCTTTCATATCCTCACATACTCCTCAGAAAGGATCCAGAACATGATTACTTCCTCCACAGGGCATGATTAGTGGTTTTAACCCCTCCCTGAAAAATGTTTTAAGTCCATGGCAATCTCTTTCCAAAGCCAGAAATGACAGAAGGGGAAATGGGGGTGGGAGAGATGGAAACAATACTTCCTTTAGAGGGCACCATTGGTTGTGTGGAGTCAAACCATTTTGGCTTTATTCAGGAAGACATGCAAGTACAGGCTGCTGTGGAGTACCTCATAGAGCCACAAATTGCCCACCCCTGCTGTAAATCTGACTCAGAAGTTAGATTCATTAAATTTAATGGGACCAGCAAGTGTGTACAGGGTTGCTGCCTTAATATAAGCCTTTGTTCCACTGAGAAATAAATATGAAGATTACTGCATTGGAAAACAATTACCTTCAACCAGGATATTAGATACTCATTCACAGTTCTTCCCTGCAAAGGCCACAGAGATTTTGACTCCATGTGTTCTCTTCCATGAGACACCAGAATTTGTGATGGAATTATCAATTAAATGACTACATGCCGATTTGGCTGGTTACTTCAAATCAGTATTAGACATGCTTCCTATTACTTCTTAGTTCAGAAAAACAAATATCAAAAGTTCATATTTCTATCCTCAAATATGATTTAAAAATTGCAAAGCCAAAAGTTTTTCTCTGATCTTGTACAAAGAGCTTTCCATTGAATGCAGTTATTCAAGTGCCTCCCTCTTCCCTCCTGCTTATGTGTAGTTTGGCAGGAAGACTTTTGAGATCACAACCAGGCTGAGATCCTGCAACAGGAGAAATCCTGTGAATGATTTGTTGCTGGTTATTCCCTGGTTTTCCCTGGATAATGAAGCTTTAATCACAATGTGTGTGAAAATCTTAACTGCGATCACTCAGTTTTCATGAGATAATCACTGTTTAAAGCCCCAATTTCCTCCCATGTCATGAATAGGCAGTGAGGCCAGGAGCAATTTTCCAACAAGCTATACTCATTGAGTTACACCAGCCCTTTCTAGTGAAATTGGTAATGATTAAAAACACTATTATTGTTGGGCCTTTGTTATCTGCTGGGGTTTGATTCCAGGATCCTCTGTGGATAACAAATTCCATGTATGCTCAAGTCCCATTAAATATAATGGCACAACAAAATGGTATTTCATATATAAAATGGAAAATCAAGGTTTGCTATTTGGAATGTATACTTTTTGGGAATATTTTCAAGCTGTGTATGCTCAAATCCACAGGAAAAAAATCCGTGGATAAGGAGGGCCAACTATATGTGCTATCAGCACTATAAGCAACTTGAAAAAAAGACACAATAGTAAGAACACCAAACTGTTCCCCTTTTCCTTCTTTGAAAACGATTTTAGGTCACCTTTTACAGGTGGAACACTTCTCATCTTTTAATTGAGCCAAATAAACATGAAGGTACAGTCATAAATCAAATAGAATTGTATTTATATATCTCCAGAGGTCTTTCAGGTTGGCACTAGATGTTTCTGCCATTTCTGCATGGAGATAATTGTGCAAAGCTTCCCTCCCATTGCTGTTGCAGTTTTTTATACACCCGAAACAGCAACTATTCTTATCGCATTACCACACTATTGTGACTTGATAACAGGTTGCCCATGTACCTTTCTGTTTACAATCTGACATTAATCAGTAGTCTTGCCTTTGGCAGTGAGAAGTGTGCAGTGAAGGCCCTTTAATCCTGTTTGTACTGCCCCAGGTGAAACAGTTAAGAACTCTTGCTTTCAATGGTAATGGTGTGTGTGTGTGTGTGTGTGTGTGTCCGTGCAGTGGGAGCCCTTTAATCCCATTTTTACTGCCCCAGGTGAAATGGTTGCCTCATCAGCAGTAAGAACTCTTGCTTTCAGTGGGAAGGGTGTGTGTGCAGTCAAACCCCGTTAAATTCTCTCTGAATTACCCATGAATGACCTATGGCACATTCTTCAATAATGGACTGACTGTGGGATTGACAGCTATTCGTGGGATTTTCCTGTTCATTAAAAACAGCAGTAGAAGCATTGATTGGCTACAGGATACCTACTGCCTGGCCAAGATGTGGTGCAATAAGATCCGTCAATTACAGTGTGAATCCCACTTCTATCCGACTACTGAGGAACTGTGTGATAATCTCCAACATGTCATAAATATTCAGAAAAGAATGTCCTCTATTGATTGGCCCAACTCCCCTTCGCAATCCTGATTTACTAGGCAGCACTGCAAGCAATATTGTTTTATCAATCTGAAGACATCAGACTGATGTTTCCACTCCCCTTCCACAAGTGATCTCCACTGTGAGGAGGAATTGTAACAGGAATCATGCTTCTGTTGCACCAGAAATTGCTCACAGAAGGGAGATGGAAATGTCAGTTTGCTGCATCCCAGCCAATAGGAGAACAGACATTGTTCACAGCAACTGATGCTTGATAAGTCAGGATTGGGAGACTTTATGTATTCCCTGAACTATTGAATATTCAGGAGTCAGGAATACAAATCAGTTTTGAAAATGCAACTCTAGGTTATGCATTTGTAACTGTGATCACTTTCATAAGAACTGAATTCCACCTGGTATCTTTTGAGTGTGGAGTCCTACCTGAATAGTCCAAGATTAGTGCATCCTAAACTTCCTGATAAGTGAATTAACTTTTGATGTTCCACCTGCTCATAGCAAAAAGCTTGTGTTAAATGAAGAATATGCAATTCTGTCCAACATGATTCAGCAATGAAAAATGAAGTGAAAAAGAATAAAATAAAATAGTCTTACAAATGTCAAGCACATTCATTCCACCTTGCACTCAGTGTGGAACAACTTTTCCACCATAATGTTGAGAATAAAAATCGGCAAGTTTATTAATGCCCAGTAAGAAACTCTGAAGGTATGAGCAAAATTGTCACTAAAAATGATTCATTAATCGTATGTCTTTTGATACTTCACATTTTACATGCTGTGATTGGAAGATCTTAATTAGGAGTTGCTGAGATCTTACAAAGCATTTGACTGGCTGGATTTCATTGAAGCCACACACAGAAATGTTTGATTGCTGACTACCAGGAGAGAAGAATTGGGATGTGTCATTTGCTCATTAAATCTAGCCCATTTCCAACATGGTGGGTGTTTTGTTCAACTATGCTGTCCACTGAGTTTTTCTCAGACACCTGGTATGCTAGCAGATAAATAGCCACAAATGTGATGCAAAAGCAAGGACTCACATCCCTCTCAATTGTCTCCAGGGTATTTTCAAAGTCTAATTAGAATTCCAGCCAGAAAAAAATACCATTAGAGCTCAAGCAGTAAGGCAGCTCTCATGAACAAGCCATATTGAAATATGTGAGAACATTGTGGCCACAATCCGCTCAGTGACTTATTCTAGCATAAATGAAGGTTACATAAATGTAACTATTTTTAATGTATGTTGAGCTAGGAGATGTCCAGTATCACCTTGTTCAATGGTTTTTATAGTGTCTAGATGTGCAACAGAAGTTAGCCTGCATTGGGTCCAGCTCTGCTTTTCAATGACCATTGACTGGCTATGGAAGTGCACTGAGAAAGTTTTTTCATACTGCCACCAGCCTGGTGACCTTTGCAGTTTTGGACATCTGTAAAATGCACACATAAGTACACTGATAGAATATTACATCCAACCAGCTCAGAGTAGGATCTCAACATATACAGTGGACCTTTACATAATGACTTCAAGCATGACTTCAATGAGAAATTGCACACTTAGATAAAGAGATAAAGAGGACTAGTATCAATGGTCACAGCTACATGGAGTAATTGGAAAAAAAAACATGGTTCCCCATCCCAGTCTCTGAAGGATTGAGGATCCTTACCACTTGTTAGATAATCTAGATTCCATCTGGAGTTCCATTATCAAGTGCTAGCTATCTGGGTGCCCAATTCATAATGATGGTTAGACATCAACATTCCAATTAAACTTTCTTAAGTATTGGAATCTCAGGATATTTACATGGGAAATGAACAGGCTCTTTTATTATATACACTTATTGATATACAAACATGTACAGACTACAGAAAAACACTGACCAAAAGGATTTGTGAACCCCAGTTCCTGGAAGATGAATTGAAGCATCTAGACTGAGCTCTACAGGCTAATGGTAATTCCAGCTCAGACACCAGAAGGGCTGCCAGGTCCAGAAAAACCCAGAGGACTGAAGAAAAACAACCAACCAAAGGGAAGGTATTTTTACCATACATCAAAGGAGTCACGGACAAAATAGGGAAACTGGTAAGGAAACACAACCTCCAAATGATCTACAAACCAACAAAAATATCCAGCAAATGCTACGCTCAATGAAGGACAGGAGATACCCTGTGGACAAGTCTACATAGGGACGACCAAACTCAGACTGCATCCACACTGGAGAAATAACTTGATTTGGCACCACTTTAACTGCCCTGCCTCAAGGCTATGGAATTCTGGAAGCTGCAGTGTTCAAACTTGAATCAAAGAACCACATGATACACCACCCTGGGAATAAAATCCTATTTGAAAAATGGCTACTTTTTGTGCAGTTCAGTGTGTGAGAGAGGAAGAGATCCTGTTTCCTGGTAGATGGGGAGGGGTCAGGAGACTGTGAAGAGAGAAAGGCTGAGGAACATGGGGCAGAAAAATGGATGGGTGGGTGGGTGAGTGGGAAAAAAAACAGGAGGAAGGGGTGAAATAAAAGGAAGAAGATGAGAAGCATAAATAAAAAGCATTGGGTAGGTGACTAAACTAGGCACAACTGGTAGTTTATCTGCCCTGGTGGCGCAGTGGTTAAATGCCTGTACTGCAGCCACTCACTCAAAACCATGAGGTTGCAAGTTCAAGACCAGCAAAAGGGCTCAAGCTCAATTCAGCCTTGCATCCTTCTGAGGTCGCTAAAATGAATACCCAGATTGTTGGGGGCAAGTAGCTTACAGTTGTAAACCACTTAGACACTCCTTTGACGATATGAAGTGGTATATAAATGAAGCTGTTTGTTTTAGTAAGAAAATTTTAAAAAGAGCCAGGGTGAGTCAGATTAAAGGTCCATTTAGTCCAGCTTCCTGTTGCTCATGGTGGCCGAACCAATGCCTGCCTGAATCCCTGAATGTGTGAGTAATAGCTCTCTCCTTTTAGCAGATTAGAAAGCTGGGCTAAAACTAACAAAATGAATTTAAACAGGAAAAAATGTAAGAAACTGTACTTAGGCAGCTAAAATGAAATGAACAGATACAAGATGGGTGACACTTTGCTTGACAACAGTACATGTAAAAGGGATCTAGCTGTCTTAGTAGACCACAGAGTATAAGTCAGTAGTATAGTGCATTAGCGAAATAAGCCAATATGATTCTAGGCATCAACAGGAGTATAGTGTCTAGATCTGGGAAGTAATAGTATTACTCTGTTCTGCTTTTGTCAGACTCACCTGGAATTCTGTGTCCAGTTCTGGCACCAAGATTCAAGAAGGATATGAACAAACAAAAAGAGGAGGAAAACCAAAATGGTGAAAGGTCTGGAAATCATACCCTTTGAGGGGTGGCTTAGAGAACTGAGTATGTTTAGCCTGGAGAAGAGAAAATTAAGAAATACTGGCCTGATACAGACAGCCCAAAAGGGCCATCTGTGCGATGGGATTACGGTTAGGGAGCGCACAGCATTTGCACGCTCCCTAACCCTAGCACGTGATGATGCCTATGTCGTCACACAAAGCACACCGCTGCAACAGCACAGCTTTTACATGGAGCTGCACAGTTTTGGTGGCAGAAAGGCGCTCAATGGCGCCTTTTCCTTTCATTGTGCCATAACTGTGGCACTAAAAAGGAGCGGAGTTTCCCTGTTTCTTTTTTGGTGTGCAGCTTTGCCACTGCATCTAGCTGAGTTCCACAGCAAAAAGGAGTGGCTACTGACCACCCCTTTTGGGTGGTCTGAAAAGCCCTTATATGATATCCATGTTTAAATATTTGAAGGAATGTCACATTGAAAATGGAGAAAGTTTGTATTCTGCTGCTCCAGAGACCAAGACATGGAGAAATGGATTCAAGTTACAGGAAAAGAGATTTCACCTCAACATTAGGAAAAACTTCCTGATGTTAAGATCTGTTTGACAATGGAATATGCTGCCTTGGAGTTTGGTGGAGTTTCCTTCTTTGGAGGTCTTGAAAGGAAGATGAATGGCCATCTGTCAGGAGTGCTTTGATTGTGTATTCCTGCATGGTAAAGAGTTGGGCTGGAGGTCTTGAAAGGAAGATGAATGGCTATCTGTCAGGAGTGCTTTGATTGTGTATTCCTGCATGGCAAAGGGTTGGGCTGGATGGCCCTTGGGGTCTTCTGACCCCATGGCCTGATCTAGACAGGCACTAAAGAGCATGATTAGGTCTCTCTTGGAGCTCCTTTAGGGTTAGGGAGGGCGTAGCATTCATACCCTCCCTAACCCTAAAGCGTATGGATGCTGCCATTTTAAAATGGCGGCGTCCATACAGACACGCCATGATAGTGTCATGGTATGTGTAGTGTTTAAACAACACTGCACACGGCTGACATAATTGCACCGCAGGAGGGCGCCAAGGGCACCCTTTCCGTGGCGCCAAAAGGAGCTCCGAAATGGAGCTCCTTTTTTTTCCTAGTCCTTGGCGTGGCCTTTAGATGGCCGCACCAAGGACCCAGGGGAGAAAGGGGCCGTGGTGGCAGCCCCTTTCTCCCCTCGGAACCGCCAGGGAGAGTGGGGTGCAAGTGGCACCCGGGGCGCAGGCTGCACCCCACTTTTAGGCCGCAGTTCGCCTTCAGAAGTGGCAGGATGGGACTTCTGGGGCTGCTGGTGAGGCAGCCCTGGTCCCATCTTGCCACTTAAAGAGGCAGCTGCAGACCACCCCTTTTGGGCAGTCTGTACCGCCCCTATGATTCTTTTATTCTGTCTGTTCTCTTTAATTATTTATGCTACTATATTTCTTGGAATATAATTGCTTTAGCTGGAATTTATGAGGAGATGATCACCATGATAACCAGTAGCATATGTTCTACATGAAGTCATATTTCAAAGATTCATGATGTTTAGATTCTTGCTGTGTTATATTCTGTCTTTCAGGTGAAGATTAAAGCTTTCATGGTGGTCCTCATCTAAATGAACAGTTAGATACTAAGTCATTCTTGATTTTGTTCTGTTTCCGATATGATTCCTGCAGGCTGCAAAATGATAAATATAGTAAATATCCATTTCTACCATATAAGCAGATGGCTCTTTTAAGGTGTCAGCAAGATTAATTTTGTAATAGATGTATTTTATCTTCCATGCTTGTCAAGAAACCTATACGGTGATAAACTAGAATCTTCACTTGTCACTCAAGAAAAACAACAACAAGAGGAATACACTCGATAACCCATAGCATAGCAGGCTGTCACTCCTGCATTCATTTTTATCTTTGCACAATACAAATAAAAATCACAACACCAGAGGTACTCTCAAAACTGATAACAGAGTATAATAATCTTTTTCTTCCCTCCAGAATAACCCATCTACTTAGCAGCATGACAGGCAGGTATAGCTTTTATTTTTCACTATACATCAATTTTGTGGAAAGTAAATGGAAATATCCACATGTTAAAGCAAGCCATATTTTTAAAAGGCAATCTTTTATTCCAATTCAAGGATCATCAAAGCACAGTCCATGGACCATATGCAATGCCCAGGCCTGTTTTTATGGCTCACAGCACCTTCCAGGGTCAAAAATGGCAAAAGAATGGTCCCTAAATGTCCTCCTGGGAGCAGAGGGCATTTTGCCACATGGATAGGGCTTGGGTCATTTTAGGCTCAGTTATTTCCACTTGTTGAAAAAGACCTCACCTGGGTTTAAAATGGTGAAGACTTGGTGAAATTCTCCCCATGCCCTCAAGAGGGTGTTTGGGTGCAAAGACTTGATTTTGTCATTATTTATCTATTTGTTTATTTTTGCGGTGGGGATGTGATGAGGGTGCAGCCCTAATTCAGCTCTCTGGCCCTGCTCCAGTTCTTTAGAATTTGAGAACCACAAACTCCTAGTTACCTATAACAATTTACCTTTGGAAGGTAGCAACAACATGATGAACGTACATTTTGAAAGCACCTAAAAAGATTGCCATAGGGCTGTGGACCAGGGACTAATGTTTTCTAGTTACTTTTACTTAACTGGTGAAGAGCATGCTAGGGACATTTTGATGGATTTTTTCAAATTTTATGCCAGTCATTTATCAGTCTTTTAAGAAGAATGCCCTTCACCAGTTAAGTGAAAATAACTAGAAAATGTTACTTCTTGGTCCACCATTTTTCCAAGAGAGCCAGGATGGTGTAATGGTTTGAGTGTTTGACTATGACTCTGGAGACCAGGGTGCAAATCACTGCTTAGTCATGGAAACCTACTAGGCTAGTCACACTCTCTCTGCCTCAGAGGAAGGCAAAGGCAAACCCTCTCAATAAATATTACTAAGAAAACCCCTTGATAGGTTTGATTTAGGATCGCCATAAGTTTGAAATGACTTGAATGCACACTATAACAACAACTACAGTTTTCCCAAGAAGATGGTAATGAAAACCTAACCAGCAATGCAACAAGAGACTATATTTTTGCAATGTTAATTATTATGAGTTATTAGGAGGATTGGTAATCCATTCCATAATTAACTACTTTTGAGTAGCTATTTTCTTTAGTTTCATAACTCACCACATAATTTTCTTTAAATTTTATATTTTACTGGGAGAAATTGATTTCACAAGCCCAATGCCAACAGACATTTGCCTGATTAAAAAGAAACTCTTGGTCCACTTTAGTTTCAAAGCACCAATTCTTCACCAAACCTAAAATACCACTGATGTTTGCAAAACTCTTCTTATACATATCAAACAGCCTTAAATGAGTGCCTTTGAATGCAAGGTCTGAAACAAATTGAAACAGCCATTAATGCTTTGAGCAGGACTTTCTTCAGCTTTTGACCCTTTTGGTATCATCATCTGCATTAGGAATGGAAAGAAATTTCATCAGTTGAAAGAAGCATCTTAGTACCTCACACCTCAAAAGACTTGTTGTGAGAAGATGCACCACATATCTCAGGCATTAACACATTTGTGAGGCTTCAGAGGCAGGAAGGATGCTCAACACAATGAGCATTATTTTAGTGAATGACTAAAATGCACTTTTTTAAAAACCTTTTTTTGCACAAATTACTTTTTATGGAAAGGAAAAAAAATCATATAAACCAAAAGGATGTAAGGATGGCAACAAAATGCAGGGGGGATTTGGAGATACAGATCTCTGCATCCCTTATATGAACTTGTGAAAAGTATAAATCTAAGTGAACCCGTTCAATCCCATTTTTTAAAACAAAGTAAGGTGCAAAGTTCTGCTAGCTGTGCTATTCATTCACTGTAGATAAACTAATACAAGACACTCATCTGAATCATTACAAAAATGCCAAAGTGGTTCTCAGTAATAGAGTAAATGGAATTTTACTGTAGGGGAGTAGAGAAGGAAATATATGATGAGAAAGCAGTTGTGATTCCAGCACCACTTCATCTGAGTATTTTATTTAAACTATCTAATTAGATTTGCCCTAGCTCAGCAACTTTACAGCTAAAAGCATGCCAAACTATTTTTTTTCACTGATGCAGGGGGTGGGGAGGTCAACAACTGAATAAATTGAATTGCTATTCAAATGCTTTTGATTAGGGCAGTTGTACTCACATTTTTTTTTACCTTTGGGGACTCCACCCCCCATCTACATGCAAACATCTCTCTCCCTCTCTTTCTCTCTCTCTCTCTCACACACACAGAGTCAACATAGTATATGAATAAAAATATTTTGTTTAGTGTGCATATTTTCATTTGCCCATTCATTTATATTCATATTTCAACATTTTATAAGGAAATAGCATCATTCAAATTAGAAAAATTTTATTTAAATAAATGCAATATTTAACTCACTGCATGTGTAAATTTTATACATAAAAAAATGTTTGGGAGGAGTAAGAGGAGGGAGTCAGGGCCTCAAAGTGTCACCTTCCTCTTGAGCAACTCTTGCACTCACCCCAGGGTGAGTGCACCACAGTTTGAGAATCACTAGATTCACTTTTAGCCCTCAGCAGTTTTGGTGTGCGGCATCTCTGGCCATGTGCAGTTTTGATTTTCTTTCATTTGCTTGAAATCCACACATTCAGAAAGACTGTTCTTGCTATTCAAATCTTGCTCAGGATAAGAAGTTTTCTGAAGCTTGGGAGACCCCACTGAATACAGATAACTATGAAAGTACTGCATGATTATTTACACTTTGGGAACGATTCATCTATGCAGGAATACACATATAGAATTCAAAATATAGCTGTGTTAGTCTATACCATGAGTATGTAGAGAGATCTTCTAGCACCGTTGAGCCTAACTGAAAAAAAGATGTTGGCAGCATGACCTTTCATAGACTTACATCTACTTTCTCAGATGCAATTGGTAAAGGAGTTTCCACCAAATGTGTCTGAGGAAGTAGACAACTCTATGAAAGCTCGTGCCAACTTCTTTCTTTCAGTTAGTCTCAAAGGAATACACATGGTTTTCTATGCAGAATATGTATTTCTGCCCAGATAATGTGTCCCCCCCACTTAAAAAAATAATGTATATGTGCAAAACATTTTTTGCAGAGAAAAAAAATATATATTTATGTCCATAAAACATCTTTTCTGAATAGAAAAACTGCTTGTATTTTTGTACAAAAATGGTATTGCTACACAGTGTTTTCTGCAGAGAAAAATGTCTACTTTTGTGAAGAAAAACTGTTTTCTGCAAAGAAACTGTGTTTCTATGTAATAAAAAAGAGGATTTCTTTTCAAAGGAGCAATATTAAGCCTAAACAATGATTAGGAACTGCAGAGCAAATGTGTTTCTAGGTAGGAAAAAGAACATTTAGCTACCTAGGGATAGGTCCCAAAATACAAACAGTGATGAGGAACTGCAGATAAATCTTTGTGTTCTCATCTTTTGGGGGAGAATACTGAAGGAATTATTTGTTCTGGATGAAAAATATACTAAAGATATACTTCTCTATCGGCATCTAATTTACCTAAACTGTTTGTCCTTTCTTCTTTGTTTTCATTTTCCAGTAATGAACACATATTCAGAGAAGTCTTGGGAGCTTATCTTATTTAATTGCCTGATGGCAGCCACAGGAAGAAGGAAACTTTATAGAGGGACCATGCTGGATAGGATGGTGAACAGAGAAGTAATAAAAATAAGAACAAGGTTTTGAGTACCAGTTGTTGCACTGCAGTGATGTTAAGCCAGTCAAAAAGGACCTTGGATGCAAGTGAAGTGAAGGGAAATGAGTCATGCTGCAGCTTGAAAGCGCATGCTTCACTGAGCAGTGAAATGCCAGTTTAGTCTGCTCAGACAGTAAGTAGATTGTGTCTATTCAAAATAGCTATTATAAAAAAAAAAAAAGCCTTTACAAGACTATGCCATATGGAGCAGTGCTCTAGTAAGAGCATGCAGTGGCAAGCAGATCTGCTCTGCTGACTGCTTCTCTTAATATCCATCTTTGGTAGTAAGAAACATTCACAGGGTCACAGAGGAGAAAATATGCTCATTGAGAATGCATTAAATGTTCCTTTCTTGGATTAAAGCTCCCAGAATACCTCAACCAGCATGGCCAGCTGTTTCTTACTATAATGATTCTGGCTGTATTGTGGTATCACTTGCAGAGCCAGCATGGCATAGTGGTTTTATGTTGGACTATGACTTTGGAGACAAAGATTCTATTCCTGTCAGCCATGGAACACACTGCTTTGGGCAGGTCTCAGAGAGTCTCAGCCTGAAAGGAAGGCAATGGCAAACCTCCTCTGAAAGCTGTCAAGAAAACTTCATGATAAGGTTGCCTTAGAGTCACCATAAGTCAGAAATGACTTGAACACACACACACACACTGTGAAAATTCAGAAAAAGAAACCTCAACCAGTATATCATTTGAAAATGACAGCTTTGGCTTTTCTTAATATTGAATATTTTTATGATCTTAGAATTTCCATTAGCTTTTATAGCTCTAGAACTGGAATAGGAAACCTATTTCCACTTGAGGCCACAGTGGTCTAAATCCTATCGTTAGCCCTAACTAGGGTAGACTCATTGAATCATTAGGATTTACCTATGTGTTGACTCACCATTCAACACTTGATTGTATGGGTTTACTCCAGTTGCTAGTAACCAACAGGATTATTAGCCATCTGGTGCAACCAGTCAGCTACGATTTCTACATCTCTAGGCACTTCTTGAAGACTCTGGGAACTAATGAGCTATAGCTATGTTCTTAAATAGGAAAAATAGTCTTCTTTTACATAAATGTGCTGCAGTTAGCAAGGCATGCTACTACAAAGCTTGCTTGGTTGGCTGTGCAATGCTAGGATGAGTCTTTCATGGTCACCTCTACTTCCCATCTGGAAGCTGACAACAGAGTTCAGCAAGAATCTGCCCTGGGAATATTTGTACATGGTAAGAAAAGCTGAGTCAGAGGATGAGGGCATGTACATCATTAAGACCAGCAGCTGGCCATGTGGTGCAGCATGCAGAGACTGGGCCATATTCAAGGTAGGATTGTTACTGCCCAGAATTAATGTGTTAGGAATAACTCTTAAGGACTTGTTGAGGAAAGGAAAGCAGAGTGAATATAAGTCAAATACAAACACACACAGTGTGAAATACAGCTAAACCCAAAATCCAAAAAAAGTGATACCATTATTGGCCAACCAAAAATACAGAAAATAACATCATGCAAGTTTGCAATGCTTCACTGTCAAAAGTGTTCATGCAAGAGAAGAAAACTGATATGTTAAAGTCACAGACCTACATTTTGTCTCAGATGTTATTTGTCTTGTCAGTTAAGATGGTCTAGACAAGTGATTTCCAAACTTTGTTCCTCCAAGTATTTTGGACATCAAGTCCAAGCCAGCTTGACAACAGTCAGGAATCTGGGAGCTCTAGTCCAAAACCTCTGGAAGACCAAAGTTTAGGAACCACTGATCTAGACTCTAGAGGAATATCAATAATGGCAGAAGCCACTCCCTTTCATGGCCATGTGGGAATGAGTAACAAAGGGCAATAAAAGTCCATTATCAACAGGAGGCAGAGATTGGAGGTGCCTCTCCAGGCAGAGGCCAACCCTCTCCCCTCCACGATGTGATTGATCTGAACATCATTCACACTTGTTGGACACAGTTGCAAATTGCTTCTTTTCAAAAGAACCACTTTTTGATCCATCTTCAAAAAGAGTGACTTTTTTTTTTTCATTTGCCTCGCTTCATTGCAACTCTGATAGAATGCAGTTGGGTCTGAAATGTTTTCCAGTGTGAACAAGGCACATATAAACCAATCAGCAAATCGGTTAAAATCATACTGGGAACAGACCCTAGGAGTTGTTTTTTGAAAGAGCACTAATACTAAAGCCAGAGTAGCCTACATCCAGTTGCCAGCCCCATTTAGGTTAGACATACTTAATCAATGGGAACGTCAAAAATCAACATCCATGTAATTTCCATTACTTTGTTAGAAGTCTTCTCTAGTTGGGATAAGGAATTGGATTTAGGCAAATCATTTTCTATTTATGTAAGAAATTTCTAAATAGCTGTTTTAGAAGAGCAATTTTTCAGGAACTAGAGTTCTCACCAATGCACTTGTATTAGAATTAAATCTGGACATTTGTTCCCTTATGTGCTTTGCTTTCAGTATAAACAGTTTAAGCTAGCAGTGAGACATATGCCTACACGCCCTTCTTTTGCATTTTAATTTGTTTGCATAGCCTGAGCTGTAATCCTGAATCATGATTATACTGGGGATTGTCACTGGTTTCAACAATAATCTCCTAACTCACCAATATTGTTTGAAATATTGGCTGAAGAATTCTTAAAATCCATGTGATACAGCATGTGCTATATATAACAAACACATTGTATCATGATAACCCATCATAGATTACTTCATTTATTCATTTCCTTGTTAATATCCCTGCTTTCTGCCTGTTTTCAAGAGGACTAAAAGTTAGTATATGATACAATCCAAACTTAAAACATGAAAACAAATGCATTAAAAAAAAAAGGATCAATAACATAAAATATAATCTGCACCCAGCAGTTAAAAACAAACTAATTAAATTAGACCATTTGGAAAAGGGATGTCAGGAATGAGACTTGCTTGCCTTCTCTGAGAAGGGAGTTCCAAAGTCTGAGAGCAATCACTGAGTAGGCCCTCTCTCACACTGCCATCAAATGTGCTTTCCATAATGTGGGGAGAAAGAAAAGAGACTCTCTCAGTAAATCCTAGAAAGCTTATGTGGGAGAATGTAGCCTTTCAAAATAGACTGGTTCTTACTTTAAAAATTTCCAGGATGCAGAGGAGTCTTCACAGGCAGAAGTTAATGACTCCACCAACATCCATCACACAAGTATGGAGACAGTAAGAGTGGAACTAGGAAGAACTGTACAACATCTGAGATGGAGTTACAAGTGTAAATCCACAGTCCCTTTAATCATATTTTGCCTAGTTCATATGAATTAAGGTACATTATGTGCAACCTGAATGTATTCATGAGTTTTAGGGTTGCCTGGTGGGATATGGAAAGGGGCCCTTCAGTTCCCAGTTCTCAGTAACTTCAGTTCTCAACAGATTGTGGGGGAGGACAAGGCAGTATACAGCTCCATCAAGTGAGATGAAGGTATCATATCTTCCAATATTTCACAGACTGAAACCAAGACACATGCGTCCAAGCAACGTCAGAGGATGGTCAAGATGGCAAAAAATATTTGTAAAGAAGAACACACAACCAAGAAGATGCTATATCAGTTTGCTTTTGCCTTAGCCTGCTGGGAAGGGCAAGATCCTCTCCTCTCACTCCAGCTGAGTTAGTTAATTAATTAATTAATTAAGTGAAAACTACATTTGTGTTTTGAATTAAGTTTGCACCAATGGAGATTATGTAAGGACAAAGGAAAGAAAGGAGGACATGGAAAGAAAAACTGGGACTTTTTAGAAGCAGTTGAAAAAGTGGGATGACAGAGTGTTAATTGGGACTGTTCCTGCCAAACTGAGACAGTTACGAGGTATGATGTGTCTGTCTTCCTTCACCTTCCAAGACTAAAGTTTCAGCCACAGGCATCTGTTCCCAGCATAGCTATTGCATTCCCAGGGGAGAGTGGAAGGAGAAGGTACAGAAGAGCACCCAGTTTTGTTCATTTAACCACCAACAACCCTAGTGTTTGCTGACTAGGAAAACACTAACAGCAATTAATACAGCTGTGGTTTAGTTTCCCCATCTGCTACTCTTTTCTAGCCCTACTATATCCTTTTTCAAATGAATTCTTCATAAAACTTGGAGAATATTTTTAAAAAGGCAAAGGTTCTCCATGTCTCCTTTCTTGTATTTCCACTGTCATTCATCCAAGGAGACAAAACATGAGAGCCATCTTTTCAAACAAATAATTATAATTCTTAATTATCTTTTAATTAAATAAGGCAGCATGACATCTCTTGGGGCTTTTATACCAGCTTGCTCTCATGTTAATACTGAAATGTTCCATCAGAGTTTGTTTAAATCCTTTTTATTGGATATCTGTGTTCCATTCCTTTGCAAATAGAATTTAGCTATTTGCAGAGAATTATGCCATTGTTCTGGGTGAACCCTTCTGGTTCCAGGAAGACAAATGTTTGCTCTAAGTGAAAAAGCATTTCATATTTGGCCTTGCATCATATATTAGGCTCATTCACACACACACATTTGGAAAGTCCATTTATTCTTGATCCTGTTATCAACATAACCCCTGTTAATCTACTTAAATTTCATCAAGGCTTCCGATTCTCTCCCCCCCCCCTTTTCTCTTTCTTATATGTGTGCATGTGTGTTGCATGCTCTGTATTATTTATATGTATGATCGTGATTCAGCTTGGAAAAGTATTGTTTAAAAGATACAAAAAAATAATGAATCAATAAATAATTCAGGGTTGAAAAGGCATTAAGTCATTTTAGGAGAATTAGTTTGGGTAGATTAGACAAATGTAAGAGAAACAGTACAGAACGGTACACAGATAACATTGGTAAGCACCTGTGAGCACATAGAAGCACATTTATAGTTTAAGGCAGATCCTCAGAACTGCCCTGTGTGTCCTAGTTCTCATGGCAGGGAAAAGAGACTGTCCTTGTGGGTCCATCTAACCTCTTTCCTCTTTGAATCATAGGCCTTGGGGATGCTATGAGGGAGTATTCTCCATCAATAAGATGGCTAGTGGTATAGAGAAAATATATGCTTAGGGCTGAGACTATTGGATACCTTCACCACTTGGTTTCTGAGGAAGACGTCTGGATTAGAAACTTGCCTTCGGCATGCCCTCTCTATACAGTTAAGGTTTCTACACATACTATTTTTGGTCATAGTTTAAATAGTATATAACATTGTGATTCTATTTTCCCTATCATTCATGTCTTGCCTCTTTTTTCCCCCCTGGTGGGTGGACCATAGGGGTTACTCATTCCTTTTTAATTACTTTTGACAAAACACTCTTTGTGATGTCCAGCCACTACTGCTTGAATCTCCCCCTGCATTTTTCTTTATATTAGTTCAGGCCATAGCATATTTTAGTACAGAAAATGCTCATTGTATTAGTTGTGGGAGGAGTTGTAGGAACCCCCTGCATTTTCCCAGGCTTGGTTTGCCCCGGCTGAGCAAGCTCTGGTAGCTAGAGGCTTTTAGTTTGAGGCATTCTTTGCTGTGAGCTTGCAGAGAGCTGTCTTTTGGTGGCAAACAGACCCAGACAGCCAGAAAGGGCATTTCTTACACTTTAGCCAATTTAGTTGCTAAGAACAAGTTAGTCAAATTAGTTACTAACAGCAAATAAATCAAAGGGATCAGGAGCTGAAAGACCCTGCACCAGCTTTATTGAGTGAGGAGATCAAACCAAGATCATACCCAGAAAGATGACACCCTGAAGATTGCTGAAACTCTAACTATGAAGTAGTTTTTATTTCAAGTTATCTAGAGCTGGGGAGGTGAAAACTCTTTTTGTTCTTTAAATTAAACTTCCTCCTTTATCAACTTTATATTCAACATCAGAGCCTTTTTGGGTAAAAGAGTTTGATTTCGCCAGGGTAGCGGCATTGCACACCCAAACCTGCCACCACCTTTAGTTGTGTGTCTTCACATTCTTAAAATTAGAAAACTATCACAAACTAGCTAAACAATCTCTCCCAAAAAGCCCTCCCAACTGGCATTTTAGAAGTAATGAGTTATTTATTAGAGTAAGAAATGTCATTAGTAGTTGTTACATTGTTTTACACAAGAAATATAATTATCCTTCATTATCCTGAAAAGGAACAGATTACATGTAGTAATACTGTTACTTGTAATGTGTTACTTCAAGATCTAAAATGATAGCTGCATAAGAAAATACGATTGCAGTTCGATTCCACAAGGATGGTACTTGTTGCAGCACCTAAGATGCCTCAGGTGTTGAAGACCAAAGAAACTTTCTCTGAGCTGCAGAAGTGAGGAACTTTCTTAGGTTCTATTAATAAAACCAAGGTGCTGAAGGAAAAAAGAACAGGGAAGTGATGTTGCTTATGTGCATGTGTTGCAACTCAGAATGGGCAAGATATTCATTGGGTTCATATTTTGATAAAAACTAACCAACTTGGCACTTCCTGACGCTCTGTACAAGGCAGAATGTGGCACTACAGTGATATTTTTCACTTTCTCAATTTTGCATTGCAGTTTGCAAATCAAGGAAATGCACACAAAAATTCATATAATAGATGAAATAAACACAAAAATGTGTATTAAAAGGTAAAGTGTGTTTAAATGTGTGTAATGGGGAAGGTGTTCACTAGACTGCATTGTAGTATGAACTTGTCTTGGAAAACTTTCCAATGCAAGAAAATTAAGGGTTTTGTTTTTTAAAAAGAAAGAAAGAAAGAAAAGGTCAGAAAATAATAAGAACTCATACAAAAATATGTGCATTTTGTGAAATATGAACACCACACACGTGAATTTTCATCTGGACAGTCCAGACATTTTGGGCTAAATCTCATTTGAGTTCCATTTAATGGAACTCATTTCATCTCATTTCATCTCATTTGATGAAACAAAATGAATGGGACTTCTTAGAGCACAGCAAAATCAGTCTCACCAAATTCTGACGCATCTATTCCATTTGAGACTAATATTGTATTTAGCCCTTCACCTGGTATGATGAGAAGTGAATCTGATGCTGCACTCCTATGTACAGTTTTCTAGAGGTGAGTTCCATTGAACTCAGTGTAGGTTATCCTTTGTGGATCTTCATAGGACTGTGCGGATTGTCCTTATACACACTCCCATTATCACAGGAATGGTAGTGCTCATGAGGCAGGCCTTTGCATGTATAAAGATAAATAGAAATTGTATTTTTAAAATCTCTGATCACACCAGGAGCTGACAGAAAATATTCTGGGATGAACAAAAAAGATTTCCATACCTGACAGAATTGCTGGTAACTAATCCCCCAAACGTCCCTCAAACATTTCTCAAATGTGGAGGGAGCGTGCATGTCTGAACGCCTGGTGTGCTTCCTCAATTGTCATAGAATCTTCTCTCCCTCTAGCATCCCTGAATCATTCCAGGGGAGTGGATTTCCTATGAATGGAAACTTTGGCCCCATTCACACTACACTTTGATTCAAAGTGTGACGCGGGCTATATGACCCTCGTTCACACTCAAATCGACTTCCGATCCTCATCAGATCGATTAGTGGAGGAAAGGACCGGGTTAAAAGCAAATAGCCCGGGCTTTCCTGACACTAGTTTTAAAGTGGTCTTTTTCGGAAAACTCGTTTCTGAAGCGTTTCCAGTAAGTGGGAACGCTGGTTAGAATCATGTTGTGTGTGTTTTTTTTGGGGGGGGGGTTGGAAGGGGGTATTGATCGCAAAATCAATCTTGTACATTTGCAATCTTGTGCATTTGCGATTAGTATAATGAAGAAAAAGAAAACACACACACACACACTTACTCCTGGGGGGTCCTTCCTTCCTTCCCCCCTTCCTTCCTTCCTTCCTTCCTTTTTTTTTCTCTTTTTCTTCATTATACTGATCACAAATGCACAAAATCCAAATGCACAAGATCACAAATGCACAAGATTGCATTATACTGATCGCAAATGCACAAGACTGCAAATGCACAAGATCACAAATGCACAAGATTGATTTTGCGATCAATACCCCCCCCCCCCATAAAAAAATTCCCCTGTGGGAAGGGGATGAGGCGTTAAGGGCTGTCACCTTACATGGCAGCTGAGGGAACAGAAAGTTTAGGGGAAATGAATGTCAGCAATACACAGTGATGTAATAAACAAACAAATGTGTTTACTAGAGTAATAAAAAGCACAAAATGGCTGGTGAGCCAGTCAGTGCTGTACTAAACAAATGACAAATATTAAAATTGAGGCAAACAACTGCAATTCACAGAAATACCAGTTCTCCTGTGTCTCATAATATAAAAGAGAAAGAAATGTAATAAGGATGCAATGATGAGAGACACCACTGGGACTGGATTGTGTGGAATAAAGCAGTTGGCTCATAACACATTAAAATCTAGAACCGAGACCATTGAGACAAACAACTGCAATTCACAGAAATACCAGTTCTCCTGTGTCTCATACTATACAAGAGAAAAAAAATTGTAATAAGGATGCAATGATGAGAGACACCACTGGGACTGGATTGTGTGGGATAAAGCAGTTGGCTCATAACACATAAAAAATCTAGAACCGAGACCAAACGCGTTTCGACAGAAACATCTTCTTCAGTGGTCATACAACACTGTGAAAATAAAATGGATAAAGGTCATATACAGAAAAAATGCAGAAGACCATATAGCTTGTGGGAATTGGCCCTTTGTGTTCATAGGAAATTTGCTCCCCTTGAGATGATTCAGGGATCCTAGAGGGAGCAATGATTCCATGACGATTGAGGAAGTGAGCCAGGCGTTCAGACACATGTGCTTCCTCCTTATTTGAGGGACATTTGAGGGACAAGTTATCAGCGATTCTGCCAGATATGGAAATCTTCAAAATTTGTATGGACCTTCCAAATACAAGTGGAAAGAAAAGTCTGTCTGGATGTACCCTGACACAAACTTCAGAAAGGCAATTTCTGTTTGAAAACCCAAATGATTTATAGATGTCTTTCTGCTTGTTTTAGCTCATTTAATATATTCTTTTTACAGTGCCAGCAATCTGATTTGCCTTTATAGGAAGACAAGGTAGCACAAGAAGTTTGTGCATTATCTTGTGGTGAGGTGCCTCTCCTGCTCAGACTGCCACTACATATGGTATGTGTACTGAAGTTGAGAGGGGAGAAAAGAGAGAAGGAAATTGAAAACTACTGTTTATTCATATATATTTTAGTTTGTAAATCAGCAGCTCTTTGTCCATCATGGATAATCCTACTATCTCTAGAATCAATGTTCCTGACCATGATGGTGCTCAGTTCATGGCCTCAACTCTTCCTCCCTCTTTAATACTAGTATTGTGGCTACACACAAAATGTTTAACCTTCACAGAGCTGTTTTAGGATCCCATCTTAAGAATTTTCCCGTAAGAGGTGATATGATAGCTCTGTTTAAATATTTGAAAGGATGTCACATTGAGGAGGGAGCAAGCTTTTTTTCTGCTGCTCCAGAGAACAGGACTCGGAACAACGGATGCAAACTGCAGGAAAAAAGATTCCACCTCAACATTAGGAGGAACTTCCTGACAGTAAGAGCTGTTCGACAGTGGAACACACTCCCTCAGAGGGTGGTGGAGTCTCCTTCCTTGGAGGTTTTTAAGCAGAGGCTGGATGGCCATCTGTCGGGTATGCTTTGATTGGGAGTTCCTGCACGGCAGGGGGTTGGACTGGATGGCCCTTGTGGTCTCTTCCAACTCTAAATTTCTATGATTCTATGATTCTATGAAAGATTTCTGATATTTCCAGTGGCCTCAGTGATAACTGCCCACCAACAGAGAACACCCTCTGACAACATAACTCACACAGGGAGAATCACACAGGACAGTTGTGGTGGGCAGATCAGTACGTTGTTCTTGGGGAGAAGTACACTGTAAAAACCAGACAGCAGAAAGGAGAAGAAGGGACTGTAGTTGTTATATGGTGGCCTAGAGTCAGGATGTTTTCCTGCCTACCATTTTTGTTCACAGGATTATTACTGTAAAAGGAATACAATTGAAAAGCATGATGAGAGTTCATACCCACCTACCCCCACTGTCCCAGTGTAGTGAGGAGTCCTGATTAATCTCCTCTCATCCTACGTTTTCATCTCTTTTTAGAATGCCCCATTTTTAAAAATTCTTCCCCACATCCCACTTTGTCCTCAGCTTACTTCCATTGTTCAAAATGAGTTCAAAGTGCAAAAATTAGTTTGCACTCAATTAATTCAAAGGAATATCTTGCTCTTCCCAGCATGCTCAGGCAAAAAGTAAAGTGCTTCAGCTTATATGTCCCTCCTCATTTATAGCCATTACCATCTTGACCACTCTCTAATGTTGCTTTTCCATACACATCCTGGTTTTCAACTGTGAAATGCTGTAGGGCAAGGGAGCCTTTCAGATTCCCACTCCTGTGTAACCATGTTGTGCCAATGCTTCTTCCATTTTCTTGGAGGCCTCAATCAGGCTTTGGAGCAGGCCCTGATCAGCAAGTAATAATTACAATGTTGATGTCATTAACACCCTACATTTAAACAGCTGAGCTGTTTGTAATGAAAAGAAATATCTGCCGAGCTGCACTATTTAGGCGCCAATTTTGTCTCCTTGCTGCGTGGGTGAATAACATTGATGAGCAGCTATTTTCTTCCATAGAGCCAGAAATTATTTGTGCTGGGAAAACAAGTGAACTTATCTCTTAGCACCTGAAAGATGTATTTGGGTTTGTACAATTTAAGAGAATTTAAAAAAAAAGTAAAGAGGTTATAAATTGATGTGCAGCCTTCTACTCCATTAAAATGCTTGCCAATACCAGCTTTAGGCAAAGAATTCATAAATGTCCATAGAAAACCAAGCATAAGAGCAAGGAAGTATTAAATGGCACCTGTGTCTTATCATTAAGAGAGCCTGTTAGAGAGGATGAATCTTTTATGCTAGGAGAGGAAACTCGTGGCTTTTCAGATTTGAGCTCCCATCAGGTCCTGGGAAAAAAATATGGATTTATATCTTCCATTTGTTCTCTCTAAACTAGAAGGATATTGGCTCCAGAACCATAATTCCTGATTGACTCTAACAGCTGAATGATCTGTCACAGGGAAACACCTCAGGTGACTACTGGAAGTTATCTGGTTTACTAGCATCACCACACCCAAACTGGGGAGAAAACAAGGAGTCTTTACTTACAAAAGGGAAATCTGGGAATTGGTAAAAGGAGGTCCTGGAGTGGTATGTGCAAAAGTGGTTAGACTGCCATCCATGAGCTGGACTTCGCTCACCCCTACTCTCAAATATGACTGCAAAGATAAATGTCTGTTCTTTTCTTCCTGAAATACTGTGTTCACAGTTTTGGAGTGCTCCTGGATCCGTCCCTCCAAATGTCAGCTGAGAAAATGTGGCAATCAGGACCACCTCTTTTCAGCTTTGGCTGACACACTAACTCTGCCTCTTCCTAGAATCAGAAGACATAAAGATGGTAGTACATGTGCTGGTAACCTCAAGGCTGGACTTCTGCAATGTTCTTTACATTGGGCTACCTTTGTACCAAGTCCAGAAACTCCAAGAGGTTCAGAACATGGAAGCTGCATTGAGTGTATTTTAATGGTTTTATACATTGTATTTTAACTGTTGGTTTTATGTGCTTTTGTTGTTGTTGTTGCTTACTTTAATTGTATTTTGTATTTTAATATGTTGTATCTCACCTCAAGCCTTTAGGAGAGGTAGGAAATAAATAAATAAATAAATTTACTACTACTACTACTACTACTACTACTCCACTAAGAAATCCACCATCCTGACTTCTAGTGGTTAAGGCTAGCTTGTTCAGATATTTTGAAACCAAATTCTGTCAGCATCAGCATGAGCATCATCATCATCATCTTTATAGGCTGCTTCCAAACTGGGACTCAATGTTTTTTGCATTAATTTTATATAATTTATAATTTTATATACTTTATAATACTCTATATTATTTACTTTATAATGAGTTCAGTGAATTCTCTTTTATTCAAGCTGCTGTCATCCTCAAGAGATGTATAGAATATATTGCCTTTTTCATGTTTTAATCTAACGTTCATATTTAAAGCATTCAAGACCTATATCAGCAATACATACAGATAACAGTACATGCAGATAAGAATTTCTATACATTGTTATACTGGATAGCATGTCCTTTCCGAATAAAACTATATTGCTCTATTACTACTTGCTTTGGGCTATATTAGCTCTCTACTTGTTTATGAGTTATAAATAGCCAGCAACTGCATACTGGCTGTCTGCTACCATGAGCAAACGATGATTTTAATTCCCTCAAACAAGACCATCTCAGGTTGCTGAATCCATCTAGAATGTTTCAAGTTACCTATAATTTTGGAACTTTCTTTCTTTCTGTTTAAGTTATAAATATAAATTAATGCAAATAGCAATTAAAACTAAAATAGAAGTACTTTGGAGCTATCAGGAGATGCCACTTTAGAAAACGCTCTAGAGTACTGAGACAAGCTTTTCATCCTTTTTCAGACACATGTATTCAACAGAGGAAAGGAATAAGTGAAAGAGGGTAACTGACTGCCAGAAATATAGATGCTCATGATAAGCCCCTATATGAACTTGAGCAAGGATGGACAACACAAACCACATGCAGACCCCCCACATCTATTTTTCTGGCATCTATCATCTTGCTAAGTTTCTGACTACAGTGCTGAATTTCAGCAGTCTGGAATATTATGCTCTTTTTCTTACTCTAATGTTTATGATTTAACAATGTTGGAGGGGTCATCCAAATATTTGGGATAAGCTACCACCAGTATGTAGATACTAATCTGACCACAACCACTGCTTGCGAGTAGCAATGATCTGGATGAAGGCAAAAACATGAATATACTATCGGTTAATGGATCATTCACCTCAGTGTGTAGCAGGTTATAGGAGTGATTTGTTTTAATTAATAGGGGATGCATGTCTCTGGCAGAGGACGTTTGTAAACTGGACATACAACACCCTAAAATTAAGACTGCTTTACCTGAATTGTCCTCTCCCTATCGTTCTGCTAAAACATTAAAATCCCTTTCATAGATTTTGCTCTGAGCAAGCTAACTAAATGAAATAAAGTGGATAGACACCAGGAAGAGGCCATTATCTGATATAGCACATGGGATCCAGTAAACTAAGGTGCTACAGAGGCGTCAGGTGCAAGCTGCCCAGGATTTATGCACAAATTAAAATATAGTCCAAGGCTTCAGATTATGAATTGTCACTAAATACAAAGCCAAAGGATTTAATTTCAGATGCTGGCAATGGTGTGGGGTCTCTTCAGTTTAATGGGCTTCAAATTGTTTTAAACTTGCCTTTGGAGTCTATGGTCCCAAATCACACAAAACATACCTTTCAACTGTCCTGATTTGGAAGGTTCAGTTCCAATTAATTCTCTGTTCCATTTTTTTTTCAACTGCTTTAAAAATGTCCTGGTTTTCCTCACCTTATTTCAATGGTTGCAAACTGAGTTCAAAGTACAAAAGTGTACTCAATTAATTCAGAAAAGAGGAGCCCTTCCTAGTCAGCTCAGGCAAAAGCAAACTCTTGAAACCTCTTCTAGCTTTTGTGGTTTTCCTTGTTCATAACATTTGCCACCTTGGTCATATTCTGATGTCACTTCACCATATGTGTCTCAGTTTTCATCTGCAAAATATTGGGGGGTATGCAAGGAGTGTAGAGAGGCATGAGAGCATGCATCAGCACAAACATCTGAACTGGATCTGTTGTGAACATTTATCATTTAGGATGGCATCAAAGATGACCCATGCAGAGTGAGGCTCAGGTGTAAAGTCCATGAGTAGATGGTTAGTGCCTTCAATATTAGTGGTGCCTGCCTGTTACAGAGCAAGACTGTCCTCAGCAAACAATTATTTCTCTTCTACTGATACATAAACAACCCAAGTGGCTTTCTAAGATCTCAAATCCAAAATGAAATCCTTCATACAATCATTAATTGGAGTATACTATAATTACAAACTAAGAAGGACCTGGGGACTGAGATACATGGATACTCCCTGCATGCAGTGCACAGTAATTTAAACACAATTTTGTGAGTTTCAGAAAAGTTACACAATTCCATTATTTCTTTAAACAGTGCAAAATCTATCCAGTTCTTCATATACATGAATCAATACTGATAATTTTAGGGCCTGTCCATGACATTTTGCTACCTGACATAGATGTAACTCCTTCCTTGTTCCATGTACAGAACCAAAGTGGTTTGTTAAGTGAATCTTGCTTCAATAGTGGCCATAGGATGCCATCTTCCACCACACATGAGGTCTTCCAGTGGCAAGAGGACTTAGGAGGAATGACTGGTGGTGTCTCTGCTATCCCCACTGACTGCAAAGTTGCTTTACTTTTCATAATTTTGCAAGTCCTGCATAATTTCATATTGAAACATATTCAGCAGTTGCTTTTCTAGATCTTGATTCTTGTCACATTAATCACTTTCACTATTCCGTTTCTATGCCATTATTCATAATGTGAGAGAATTTTAATCTTTTTCACAATGTGAAGAATGTGGTTTTGTTTCAGCTCTCTCAGTGTCAAATTACTCTGTTACTTTTCCTTATCTAATTGAGGATGAGCAGGCATGAATATCCAAGTAAATCTTTGAAAATATTCAGCAACCATTCTGTCAGGTACATTGTGTATGTGTGTGTGTGTGTGTGTGTGTGTGTAAGTCATAGTTGTTCTAATTAAAGTATGAGTAAGATGGAGTGAAGCATACTTCAAGGAGAAAATTATATATTTTATGACTGAATGAAATGGAATAGCAGTACCAGTCAACTTGCATAAATTTAATGAGATTCTTTGGAAGCAGACTGATTTATTGTGTCGACCAAAAGAATGGAATCTGAGACTCCAAATTTCAGTTCTCAGTTTTGGGCTGTTTTCAAAGTCAGATGCAGAGATTGTAAAAATTGCCATATTCTTAAAAGTGAAAAATGGTCTTTGGAATACTTATTACTTTTGTAACCACAATGACATTCACTCAGTTTCCTGTTCTTCTTTCTGTTGATTTGTGAAGTGATGATAATCATGACACTAAAATGTGTCACTCTCTTTGATATTGCTCTAAATAGATTTTTTTAATAGATAGCAAGTAAAAATTGCTTCCACTTCTGAAACAGATTGTTCTTTCCAAAAAGCTAAGTCTCCATAATGAATATGCATGTTACGTTTATTCCATGCCTTGTTACAGCTAGTTAAGACCCATAGGTGTTGACTGGGTAACATTCTCTGTGGTTTGGCTGGTACATGTGATCAGACAAAATGAAAGTAGGAGGCTGATACTGGTAGCTGTCCGTGGGAGGAGATAATGGTTTAGAGGACAGGCCTCAGGAACTGAGTACCAAAGAGATAGAAATATCCCCGTGCCACATGTTCAGCAACTTAAATTTATTTTAGACAACATATTCCCACAAGTAACTGACTTCTTATTAACAGGGCTGGCCTGAGGCACACAAGATGACACCCTCCCTCTTCCATGTGGGGCAGGTGGTTGGGTATGGGTCGTGTATATTTTATCTTGTATTTTTTAATTGATGTAACCCGCTCCGATTGGATACAGAGGAGTGGGCTGTAAATAAAACTTTATTATTATTATTATTATTATTATTCCATGTACACATGGTGAATGGGCTATCAGTTGACTCTTCACTTCAAGACTGACAATTCTGTACTATACCCAAGAGGAGCAGCTTTTTGGAAGGAAAGGATAGGCCCTATGACCCACATACCTTTGAGTATCCCACATCCTAATCAATCTGTCTGTCCATCCCTCTGTCCATCCGTCTGCCTGCCCTCCTTCCCTCCCTATGGATAATGGATAAAAAATATCCATTATCACAATCAAGTTAGCACATTATTGAAAGCTCTTTCTCCACAAAGCATCTGAATACATATATGAGTATTTTACCATTTCATTGTTGAAGTAAGGATGTATAATTTCCATTTTTTCCCCACTTCAAGTGCAGCTCTCACTTGGTATTTGCATGTCTTCTGCAGCAAAATGCCACTCCTTTTTAGATCAGCAAAAAGCTTCCCTTGCCACCACTGTGGTACCTTTTCAGTGTTTCTTTGGCACAGCACATCTGAATGCTGCACCAAAGAAATGGCATGATGCCGCCCACTGTGCAGTTGGGTGGGCAGCGTGATGCAGTTGGGTGGGCATCACGCCCCCACTCCACTCCAATGCCAGCATTTCTTGATGGTCTGTAGAGACCCTTAGAACAAAGGGAACTATTTTACACAGAGATTTGGACAAAGGAAAGCCTACACAAGTGAGGGACCACCACTGAAAAGGCTGACTTCCTTGCCAGATGACTTCTGGTTATAGGGCTATAAAACATTTTGAGTCTAGAGAGCCAGATATACAGTAATGCCAGCTTGGAGATTAGGAGCCTTACACTCAGGCAGTGATGTAGACCTGAGTTGATTGACTTAGGTTCAAGTCGGACTCATGTCACTTTAGTGACAGGGGTTGACATCTACTCATCAGCCTGTTCCTGCTGCACATCAAAAAGCTTAGAAGGATCCTTCTGTCTCAAGCCTGTTGTGTAATGTTTGCTTTTATCCCTCCAAGAGATGCACCTTATGCTATGGAGGTGAGTCTTGGCCACTGCTCCTGGGAAGAGCTTTAGGAAGTTTCTCCTATGGGCATAGGGAAAAGCTTCTGAGTAGACCTCACTTTTCTAAAATGCAGTCTTGATAAATTGCCTATGATAATTTAAATGTTTTACCTAACTTTGTGCCTGATTTCTTGATCTTCTATTTATTGAAACATCACCTCCCTCACCCACCCATCCATCTCTTGAGACTTGACTTAAAAGTATCTTGCAAGGACTTGAGACTTAACTTTAGACTTGAAGGTAGAGGCTTGAGATTTCCGTTGGGTAGGAGAGTAAAAGACTTGAATACATCACTGCATTGAGTCTGCTGCAGTTTGACAGTCTCCTTCCTATGGAATCCTGGGTTTTTTAGTTTGTTGTGGCACCACAGATCTTTGACAGAGAAGCCTAAATGTCTCACAAAAATACAATTCCCAGAATTCCACAGCATTAAGCTATGGCATTTAAAATGGTGCCAAACTGCATTCATTCTGCAGTGCAGATGCAGCCATAGACACACATCCATATACATTAACATGCACATCTCCCAGCAATCTTTTCTCTCTGGGAGGGATATCACTGCTCTTCCATTAGCTCTTTTGCAACTGCTACCAGCAGCAGGAAGACAGATATTTCTTTGAAATATGTGGGAAATTGGTGATGGGGGGTGGTAGACTCAAGCTTGCAGGGCAGGTTACTCATGATGGAGAAACTTGTGGACTTTGGAGGGGGGGTTGTATGTTGCCTTCAAGCTGTGTACTTCTGTGATAGACAGTCTCATGTGGAACATTGTTTTCTTCAAATTTCTTTTTTTTTTCTTTTAACATTGGAACTGAATGTTAAAAATCTTGTTGGTTCTGTTTTAAAGATACCACATATTGTGCCACCACAAAGAAGAGTTTTTCAGTGGCTCCTACATGTTGACGTTATTGGCTTTTAATTGGAGACCTAGAGAGAGCTGGTCCCTCAACTTCCAATTCCTCCTTTTTATTTAGTTCCTCTTATGCAACACACTCAAGTTGCCACAATTAATTGGCCAAATACCCTGCAAGCACTGTATTTTTAGTTAGCTTTCACTAGAAACCATTCTGCGTTTTCTCAATGTATTAAAGCTATACATTCATTTATCTCTAGCCACCCATCTTCATTTGTGTTCCTTGCAAAGCCACTCATTTCTAATCCCTTGTCTACCTTTCACCAGCCCATTTTTCTACAGTGCTGCCACCTGAATCTGTTCCTCTTTCTTTTAAGAGAAATACATAATAGAATTTCTCCAGCAAAATTGTGTGAGAGTTCTAATTAATTCAAGGCTGACAGTAAGGAACATATCTTACAAAGTTTTAAACTTCTGCAAGCTTTCTCGCCCCCCCCCCCTTTTTTTATTTTTTTAAAAAAGGATGCTCACCGCTCAACTTCTACCATCAAACAATGCAAATGGCACCAGCTGCAAAATTAGCATTGCATCAATATATCACAAGTTACTCATCAAATCCAGAGATCAGAACCCATGCATTAATCTTAGGACTTTTCTGCACAAGCCCCATTCTCACAGCAGTCAAAGTAGTTTAAAAATAATGGTAATATGCCACTTTCAAGACTCTCTCAGTTCTATGACCAGAGCTTCTGTCCCCATCATACTCTCTTCTTGATCTGTCCCTTGACCCTGCCTCCCTACTTTATGCCCCAACCAGCATGCCTTTATGGTGTCTGTGTATGTGTGTGTCTTTTTGTTGTTGTTGTTCAGTTCTATAGTTCTGCTGTAGCGGATGAAGTCTCAAAAAGTAAAAGGAAGGAGGGAAGGAAGGAAATAGAAAAAAGTAAATAAAGTTAATCAGGTTTCTTGGGAATAGTGAGGGAGAGGGGTACAAGGGGGAGGTGGGGACACTGTCACCATGTGAATGGCAATCACACAACTGCTGCAGGAGTGACATTTCACACCTAGGACTTGCATATTGCCAGGTTATTCATCCCCCCCCCCCATCAATGAAAAGAGATAAGGCAGAGACAGGGCAGCTATGGGTTGGAAGTGGTGGTGTGCAATGATTATTGCCAAAGCTGCTTCTTTCACAGTGAAATCACAGTTGAAAAGCCATGTACAGTAACGTTCTCAATTGCACTGATTATGGCAGTTACGAATTTGTAGCCTAGAGTTTCAGGTCCATAACTGCTCTGTAGTCTTAATGTAAGAGTACACGCATGCCACCCCAGTTCACCTTAATAGCCAGCAGCTGAATCAGGTGAAGCATATCTGTTTGGCTGTTGATCAGGTCTCAAGGAGAATGATATTTCCATCCCCCTCCCACCAACAAGAGAGACTGCAACTATGAGAAACAGGAGCCCCATTGCAATTCCTTGTCACAGTCTGGCTAGAAACATCCTCCTCCTTGCAACCCAATCAGAAGCTGAATGGAATTGTCTTGCCCAGTTCAGCTACTGCTTGTTAAGCTGAGCTTGGGGGAGGGGGTGGACCAGGAAATTTTACTTATGGCTACTTAGGGTACTTCCACACTGCAAAAATAATCCAAGTTGAAATCACTTTAACTGCCATGGTTCAATGCAATGGAATTCTGGGAGTTGTAGTTTTGTGAGACACTTGGGCTTATGCATCAGAAAGCTCTGGGGGTTATTGAGGGTGTCAGTGAGGATCGGTAGTTTCACAAAATGGGGTTGGGTGCCACACTTTCCAAAACGCATCCAGTCTTGAGCCAAAATTGCTTAGTGGACTGAGTGTTGGCTGTGACTATGGGAGGTCAGCATTCAAAGCTCCATTCAGCGAGTGTCCTTGGGCAAGTCATAGGTGTTTATCACATGGGGGAAATCCCATGCAGAAACGGAGGTTTAAACAAGAAAAAAACCCACAAAAACAGGTTGATTTTCACACAACGTCATTGTTAAAGTGGTGTTAATCCAAATGGAAAGTAGACAGAAAGTAGACAAAGCTACTCCTTTTTAATTTTGGAAAATCCCTAAAGTAAAAAGGAGTGGCTTTTGTCTACTCTCCGTTCAGGTTAACACCACTTTAACAATGACATGTGTGAAAATCAACCTGCTTTTATGGGGTTTTTCCCCAGCTTTTCAATCCCATTTTTGCACGGGAAGCCAATGAGACTCTCTGAACAAATCTTGCCAAGAAAATCCCATGATCAGATCACAATAAGTCATAAATGATATGAAGGTGAAACAACAACACAATGGACAAAACCCTCTGTAAAGTATGTTGCTCTGTAACCATGGTAGTGACATAGATTTTTAGTGAATCTCAACCAACCTGCCGCTGTAATCCCCCTTTACCAGTCAACATCCAGTGGGATTGTTGGGGGTATGTTCCCCTATTCCCACCCACTCTTGCAAGTTATCTCCAATGTGACAGGCAGAAACAGGATCCTTGTTGCAATCACACCTCACAGTAGAGATCACTCACACAAGAGAGGGCCAAAATGTTACTCAGCTGCTTCCTGAGCAAAATGGGAACAGACTCTCCTTCCACGATCCAAGTGACTGCTGCCCATTAAGTGGGGACTGATGAACTTTCATAACTACCCAATAGAATTCAAGACAATATATATATATAAGTTGGATCTTTGAATTGTGCTGCTTCTCTCCATTTTTTTTCCTAGTTAGAAATGTTTTGGAAATATTTTGCTGATGTGCCTTCTCTGTTCAATGACTTAACTTTGGGGCAAAATCGACGGAAAATCCTCCTAGGAAATGGCTTTTTTGAGCGGCTGATTCTTCTGAAGTAGAACATGGTTTTATTTTAACAGCATGATTTTACTTTTAATTATTCACATTTTCATAATGTTTCTGTGCATTGTTCTTGCTGGGTGTTGGTGGGTGGCATTGCTGGAAGTTGGAAGGAAGCAAACCAGGGCATACTTTTATGCCATTCTCTTATTAATCATCTAGATACTAATTCAATCCTGTGTGCATATTTATTTTTAATATTGTCTTATAATACTTAGGTGTATTTGTCAGTGACTTATAATATTCAAATAATTTTAAGTAACTTAAATGTAACCATTTAACTATTTTGGGAGATCTGCAGATTTAACATTATCTTTTCAGAAATTCTATTATGGTAACTAATTAAAGGGGAAATGGTTTTGAATTAATTATTTTTAAATATAATATGCCAAAATAATGGTAGCTGCTTATTCTACATTAATGTTTTAATTCCTTACAGATAATTCTTTACAGTCCATTTAAGATATCTGTGAATTCCTAATGTATACATTAGGGGGAATGGGTTGAGTTTTTCAAATAAAAAAAATATCCATATCATTTGGAGAGGTGACCTAAGTATGTATGCTGGATAAATCTGTTTTTGATGTTGTTGTTTGTCTGTTTAATCCTGATTTATGCCTAGTCCAAATGTACTGGAGGTTCACCATGTTATTGTTGTTAGCTGCCCTCAAGTTGACTTTGGCTCATTGTAACCCTAAGGATAATACATCTCCAAGACCCTCTGTCCTCAACCTCTCTCCTCAGGTCTTGCAGGCTCAGGCCTATATCTTCCCTGATTAAGTCTAACCATCTGGTATATGGTCTTCCCTTCTTTCTATGCTTTTCTTTCTTTCCTAGCATCATTGCATTTTCTAATTATTCATTTTTCCTCATGATATGGGGACCTCATTTTCTTCATGATGTAGGGACCAAAAAAATGAAAGTCTCAATTTAGTCATCTTGGCTTCCAGAGAGAGTTCAGGCTTGATCTGTTCTAGAACCCATTTGTTTGACTTCTTGTTCATCTATTATTGTTGTAGTAGTTTTCTTTGTCCTTACACATTGTTGAACAGTAGCATTCAAGGTTCTGATTATGTTTCTGTCTCCCTTTCTTTTTGCTTCTCTTCTTTAACTGCTTGAAGTGTTTTGTTTGTCATCTACTGTTTCTTCTCTTCTTTTTGGCCACTGATATTGTCTTTCTGCATTCTTCTTTGACTATGGCTGCATCCGCACTGCAGAAATAATCAGGTTTGACTGCCATGGCACAATGTTGTGCAGTTTTGGGACTTGTAGTTTGTTGTGGCACCAGACCTCTCTGACAGGGGAGGCTAAACATCTCACAAAACTACAGTTCCCAGAATTCCATAGCACTGAGCCATGGCAGTTAAAGTGGTGTCAAACCAGATTATTTCTGCAGTGCAGATGTAGCTGATTTCCCTTACTTCTGTCCATAGTTCTTCTGGTTCCTGGTCAACTAAACTTAATAGTGAAAATCTGTTTTTCATATTGTCTTTAAATTCTGTTGGGATGTTCTTTATTTTGACATGGTGATTGTTTGTATATTCTTCAGCTTTATTCTAAGTTTGGATATTATCAGTTCATTATCAGGGACACAGTCTGCACCTGGTCTCAATTTGCCACAGGAAAGGAGCTGCTTCTTGTTGCTATTTGTGAGCAAATATATCTGCACATTTTTCACATAAAATGGCAGAAGGTAGCAGATTTTAAAATAGACCTGACAATGGCTGCAACAAAATAATAAAAACTGAAGAGTGGGGGTGGGGGTAGGCAGATCAGATTTGGGAAAGCAATAAGGAGAAAGATAAACCTTTGTAGTTCTCTATTAATTTCAACAGCAACATTGTGGCAGAAAAAACTTATAAAATACATCAGTAATATTAATTCCCTAGACTTCAGTAATATTAATTTCCTAGTACACTCATGATATTAGCCTTCATTACAAATTATAAATTAATATTTTACTTAGGTACTAGCTTACTAACTTACAGTTTCTAGAGAACTGACAAAAATCCAGTTCTTTCTTTAAACAGAATAAGAAACCATCCGGATCAATCTTTTACAGTATGTTTTCTGCTGCTTGGAAAATTTGCTTTTAACAATACTTTTTCAGAACAATTTTCCCAGCATGGAAATTAGAGATATGCCAAGCATTCAGCAGGAGTGCTTATAAACATGAGCACCTCTAATTGAATGCTTGAGAGCAGAATCTGAACAGATGGGACAAATATGGAGACACTAGTCCTGCTGATGGAATCTTCTGTGTCTTCCCTCCCTAACGCAAGACTGTTCATCGACTAGAGGAAGAAGGAAGGAAAATAAGGTAAAGATGTGGCTTCAGTAAGATGATGCTGGAAAAAACCTGTGTTTATAATTTTCTTTTTAACTGCTAGAAAATGGACTGGGATTCCTCATTCCCTAGCAACCCCATTACCTCCCCATGAGAAGGAAACTTCTCCCTTGAGAGAGTGGCATTTCTCAGTCTTTTCCTATTGGGAAAGCTAAAACTGAGTTTCTTAGTCCACATCATCTTCTCATAAGAAACTGGCACTCTGTTTTCCATTCTCAGTAAGGAGAAAGTCCCTGCTTCTGCCATCACCAGGTTGTATCCTCATCACAAAAAAAGACAGAGAGTACCTAAAGGAACTATCACAACTGCAGACTTTACATGCCCAGAGCTGTTTCCTTACCTTCAGTCAAAGGGATCCTTCTAAAGCATGTTTGGAAGGTTTATGTGTGTTTCTTTAAGGTGAATAATAATAATTTCTTTGGAACATGTACAAATCTTTCTCTCCTGGCTTGTGGCTGTAACTGCCCTCAACAGGACCAGCGTGTGTTCCTAGATAAGCAAAAGTTTAAAGGGAGTAGCAATGAGCCAAGTCAGATTCAAGTTTGAGTTGGTGCATGGGGTCTACGGGAGTATTGCTATTTGTAGGAACAGCAAATACAATGATCAGAAAACAAGCCAAGCTGAGGTAACATAATTCAATACAAGAAAAAGGCCAATAGAATAGCCAATGGGCACCAATGCATATTTGGACACTTTCGATGGGCATCTGGATACCAGCTAGAAACTTCCAGAGTATAACAGGGGTGCTGAGTGTGCATCAGAATTATCTAGTATTCATTAGAAGTGTCTAATGTGCAACACAATACACAATGTGCATGCTAGATAGCATATGAAAACTGGAAGAGTTGTGGTAAAAGGAAGACTGGGAGCAGATGAGCAATACTATTGCTTGGCCTTTTTCTTACATTATTTTTATGCTAGGTATTTCATCTCAGCTGCATTTATCATCAAGCACCCATAGATACTGTCTCTCTTGAGAGCTTTGGGTTCTTTCTGCTTTAGAGTCTATTTCTTCCCTTTGCTTCTCTAGGAAAGATGTTTAAGAGACTGAAGAAATTTTGGAAAGCTGTAGCCAAGGGCCTTGGATTCAACCTCTGCTGTAGTCTTCCATCTGGAGTCTGCTGTCCTCCAACAGGGTGAGTATGATACTTTTTCCCCTTTGGGGACAAACAAAAGAATACTTACATATTGTTGATAGAAATTTAGTTGTGGTAGAAATATTCATTCATTGGATTTCGGTCAATGCTATTTTTATTTATTATCTCCCCTTTTGGCCAAAAATCGTGCCAAAAAGTCAGCAAACTCTAATAAACAGTTATTGGTAAAACCTTATTATTAAAAATTAATTAAATTTATTAAAATGAATTAAAACACAACCTATAACACAACAATAAAAGAAGAGACAGATGTATGCAACCAATTTACACACACACACATACACACACCGGTGCTGAATTCTAAACACCAGACTGGAAAAAAATGTCCTTGTCTGCCAGAAGGACAACAGAGAGGGATTAACAAACTTACGCTCCCTGATCAGGAAGCATCAGAGTCTAGGACCATCTGTCAAAGAGGCCTTTTCTGAATTCTAGCCAACATTAGAAGCTTCAGAAATCAAGATGGTATTTTCTTTGGTCTTCTATAATGCTACAAAAGTGATCTATTTTCTATATGAATGTTGCCCTACTTTCACTCCTCTCTGGTGCTACACGAGCAAACCAATAAAACTATCTGTTGAAAATATATGTATCTTTCCATAGATAGGTTTTTGCATTGAGACCTGGCCACCTTCACTCTCCATCTGAAGAAGGTTATTTACCATTCCTTTTACAATTCTGCAACTTCTCCCCTCCCTGATTCTTTTCTTTAGCCCCAGCTTTGCAATGTATTGATTAATACACAAAGAAACAGTTCACACTGCTTCTGGAAACACTATTTGTCATCGCTGTCATCACTCGGCCCACTGCGCTATCAATTCATAAGTGCCAGAAGAATTGTACATTTTGTATTTTACCCTCTACAGGCAGAGACATGTCTTACTAGCCAAATTTGTCACTGGATGGCTAATCATCACATAAATTTTTGTTTTAATTTTTTCCAGTATATTAAGTACATTTCAAAGCTTTCTAATAAAAGGTAAAATAAAACTGAACCTGCTACTGCACTGGTATGTAATTTGCCATTTATTCATCTTCATTTAAATTTATTAGATTTATACTGTGCCTTTTACCCACAAAACTGAATCAAAGTGGCTAATAATAAATAATGGCTAATAATCAATAGTAACAATTGAAGTAACAATTGTAGTAACAATTGAATAAAATAAATACAGTTTAAAATTTGAAAGAACAATAAGTGATTAAGAGCAGGAATGACAGATTAATTAAAATATCACACAACTTTTAAAACAACTACAATCAAACAGTAATTAAAAGCAAGCCCCAAAATAAAGGCCCTTTTAGAGCAATTCCACTTGACTATCAGAAGAGAGCCTCAACAGAAAGACCTTTTCCTGACTTCACATAATATATAAATGTATATAGAGACAATGTGGGAACTGGTGTCAGAAATAGAGATTTAGGAAGAAACATAACCGGAAGGGACTTATTTTGAAGTACATGAAGATAGAATATGCTATTTTAAGGGAGAGACCTACTGATTAAATAGCTAGCACATTGCAGGGGACAAAACTGGCTATGTGAAACTGTTACAGCATCATGGACAGTAATGCTGTGAACCTTTGGCAACCTCACGCTTTGACTTTCCAGCATTGAAAACCGTGGTTTGAAAGGTTTGTTGCATATGTGGTGAATTTTGTGTGCTGACAATTCAATGAGGAGAGGGAGTGTGAGCATTCATTCACTGAAAGGAACACATTGTCTATCTGTCTGTCTGTCTATCTGTCTGTTGCAAATGACCTCATGCTGACTAAATTCTAGACTGTGATCCAAAACACACTGCAGAAATAATCCAATCTGAGACAGAACTCTTTTCCAGCACCATATCTCAAATGAGTTGATTCTCTTCCTATCAGTGAACATTTCTTTACTGTTCGTCAGCTGCACATAGAAATGGGAAATACAATGGCATGGACAATCCTAACTTTCATATTCAATTATTTTTACTTTATACTTCAGGATCATGTTTAGTTCCTTCATTGCTGCCTTCCAAGTCCAAGTGCAAGAAATAGAACTGAGTAGTTTTGCAATGACCATATTCAGCCAGGGGCTGTGGTGACATTGCAATATATGAGCGCCCATTTCACAATAGTAGCCAGTTGACTGACTGATGCATCATGGTACCATGGTGCAATGGGCACCAATGCATATTTGGACACTTTCAATGGGCATCTGTATACCAGCTAGAAACTTCCAGAGTATAACAGGGTTGCTGAGTGTGCATCAAAATTATCCAGTATGCATTAGAAGTGTCTAATGTACAACACAATACACAATGTGCATGCTAAGCATCCAATACATGAGAAGTGTCAGCTGCTCATCAGGAGCATCTGATGCTCACCCAATGCACACTGGAACACTCTTTCCTGTTCCTGGATTCACATATTCATAATTTACTAACAGAGGTGTTGTTTGTTGTTGTTGTTGTTGTTTTGTCTGCAACAAGCTTATCTACATGATTAAAGTATTCCTCATTCTATTTGAATAGAATGTGATTCCACCATACATGATTTAGAGAAATTTAGGGAAGGATGCAAAACTCCTTAAATGCTGCAGAAAAATGAGTCATGGTACATTATCAAACATGTGACCATCCATCTGCTTTAAATGGGTTCTTGTAGCTGCACATTTTCAGCAGAGGGAGAATGAATAGATGTGAATTTGTACAGGACAGTGTAGGCAATTAAGCATCAATGTGAATATGAGAAAAATGAGCCATTTGCATGATACACTTACATATAGACTACCTCTCAGCTATGGATTCATAAAAGTTACAAAATGTATAGATGTAGATATCAACTTTTAAATTGTACCCCTTCAGGTTTTATCATATTAACATAGGATGGGATGGAAGTCAACTAATGGGAGAGTTTGTAGTTTTTTACTTGCTAAGCTTGGATTTTCAGAACAACATGTAAGGACTCTTCATTTGTACACTGCCAAACTCTAAATTAAAGATTGCAAGATCTAATTGTTCAAACAGATCTAGAATTATGTACCATGAAATCAGATAATCTTTATGAGTAATTTTCCCCTTCTTCTGACTCTCCATTCTATTAATTATATTATAAACTTTGATTAGGCCTTAAATAAGGTATTTTTTAAGCATATCAATTCTTGTCAAATTAGAAGGCCACAACAATAGGACTCCTTATGATGAAAGTTGTCTGTGTGGTCACAAAAATGTTGAAGTCTTGATGTATGTGATACTTTAGAATCATATATTTTTGGTCAAGTGAGGGAAACATCTGCAACCTGTTTAAAACAACTTCCATGAAGAACAGATCAGAACAAATTAATGAAGTTATTATCAAAGCAATATAAATTTGTCACATTCTGCATGGTAAGGTTTCCCAGTTTGGTGTTAAATCTAAGTCAAAGTTAAAGCCTAAAATTCCAATGGCAAGCAAAACTGACAAACCTGATTTCTCACTCTGGGATTATTTTTGCTGTATGCTGGATTTGTAGTTGTGTTTATATTCTTTAATTGTTTTAATATATTGTACATGAATAGGATGTGTTTTAAAACTGCTATGGAAATTTTATCCATTTTTAATTGTAATATTTTGGTTGTTTGCTATGGCTAAAGCACTAAACTGTTGCTTACAAAACTGATGTGTGAATTGTTAATAAAGTATTTAAGCATCCATTGTTAAACTTTAAAATTAATTAAAATTAATTTTTAAAAGGCTACCTTTCCAAATTACAGCAAGCTGAAATAATAGGAGACATTGACAATTACAAAAAAACAAACACCTCTCTAACATTATTGGTCATGGATAATTAAAGTAAATTAGTTGCTGAATGTTTTTTTTTAAATAAATAAATAAGGGTAACAAATTCATATTAAGTGTATTATTTCCAGGTTCTGCTAAATTCTCTGTGTTTATTGAAGTATGTTGTACTAAAGTCTGTGCATGTTTATAAATGATATACACTCGTCCCTCTACATTCACTGGGGTTAGGGGCACAAGACCCCCATGAATGTGGAAAAACTGCAAATGGTCAACATCTGCTAGGCTTGGACCATAGAAATGCACTGAATGAGTTACAAATGCCTAGTGGAGGATTCTCTAGGTCATTCAGTGCAACTTTTGGTCAAAGGTAGACCATAGAGCTGTGCTGGAGGACCTAGATATTCCTAGAGATACATATTAATAAAATCCATGAATAATCAAATTCACAAAAGTCAAAGCCGCAAATGGCGAGGGATGAGTGTATATGTGACTGATTTCTAACAATAACTTCAAGCAGTTGGAGAAATTGCTGTCTGTCTGAATAATGGGAATACTGTTTCTTCATCGCTTTGAGGACTTCTCTGTGTGAAGCACAGAATTAAGGTGGATATATCTGTGCAAACAAAAGAAATGTGCCACCAGTAATAAATTGGTATGTGAAAATGACTGGCAAAACTTTTCCACCCTCATGTCAAATGATGTACTTCTAAGATAAGACAAGTACCTATTGTTGTTCAGTATGTGAAAAGGCATGGGAAAATAAAGCACAATGGCAGCTAGCTTGCATATCCAGCTCCCTCGCCTTTGCTAGAGAATACTCTGAAGGAAAAGAGGTGGATGGGGCAACTCTTCAAATTATGTAGCTAATAATGTCTACCTATTCTTAGTAAGGATGCAAATACAAAGTCAACTGGCCAAATGCAAGGGATGGGCAAAACCAGGATATTCCATTCTAGTGGTTTTGATCAAGTGAGGAATGAACCTATTCAGTGTTGTTGTTCAAGCGTTTTATCTGATTTCTTTGATTTGTGTGCTATAATTTAATGTTGGGTTGGGATCTTTAGTGATCATATAATGTTTCACTGATTTCTATAGAATGTTCTGGAAAAGGATCAGCCCAAAACACTTTGCTATCTGAGGCATAACAGCAAATAGCACCCCCTTACACATCCAAGTCACAGTCCACAATACTCAGAGACAGACAGTTTTGGCACATAGGCTGCATCTGCTCTACAGAAATAACACAATTTCATACCACTTTAACTGTCAGTGCCAGATGCTAGAGAATCCCGGAATTTGTTGTTTTGTGAAATGTTTAGCCTTCTCTGTTGGAGAGCTCTGATGCCACAACATGTTAAAAATCCCAGGATTTCATAGCATTGAGCCATGGCAGTTAAAGCCTGAGGGCAGGGATCCATCTAATATGTGATTGTATGTACAGCACTGTGTAAATTTACAGCACTATATAAATAAAATTAATAATAATAATAATAATAATAATAATATCAAACTGGATTATTTCTGCAGCACAGATGCAGCCATAGAGTCCCCTCCCCTAAAAAGTCATACAAGCATCTCTTCTTATCTTGGGGACTAAAATAATAATAATAATAATAATAATAATAATTGGATTGGATACCTGGATTTCTATGGAAGCCTTCTCCTCAAGATCAGAAAATCAAACTGAAAAACAGTATCCCTCTGCCTGGTTTCACCTACAGCTAGTACTTTGCTCCAGTGGCATCACTAGGAGGGTGCAAGGGGTGGAGACCACACCTTAGGGAACACCCTAAGGGCATCGGTGTGACACCACTGTTCCTCAAACATCTGCATTTCAGCAGAAACAGGCTTTAGGGTTTGCCTATATCTCTTTAAAGTGCTGGGGAGATGGTGTGAGTGGGGTTAGGCTCAATGGGAGGAAAAAGAATAGGCCCCAGGTTTTCTTTTAAAAATTAAAATTTATAATTTCAGAATTTAATGTTATTTTTAATATATATATATATATATATATATATCAAAAATATCAAAAATAAATTAAACAAAACAAAACAAATGCTGAAAATGTCAATGAGCCCCAGTCCCCTGGATAAAATCACTGATTTTTAATCATTTTTGTCATTATGAATTTTATTTTATTAAGTATACTTCTGAACTATTTTAATACTGTGATTAACTTTAATGTGCACCTTTGTTTTAACTCATATTTTTGTTTCTAAATTGCATGCTGCCTTTAGTCTCAAATTGGAAAGAAATTTTGTTATTGTTGTTGTTTGTGTTGTTGTTTGTGGGAGGACTTGTAAGTTTGTTTGTTTTTTTAACTTAGTTCAATATAACCAGGTCCAGGATGTTAGCATAAGGGATGTTAAAAATTACTTATTTCATTTCTGCATACAAGAATGCATTATTTCAAAAGTTTCCTCCCTGCTGGGTGAGAATTCCCCCCCCCCCCCGCACACACATACACATGTTTTCAGATGATTTTTCATAATTTAAGGAACAAATGAAAATATGTGTGCAAAAGTTGGCTTTTGTACAAAAATTGGTGGTTTTCTCAGTGAGGATAACATATGGTATCTCTATGTGGCTATTTATATAAGGCTAATAAGGTAAGGGTCCAGCCGTGCCCATTGCCTGAAAGAGGCCAAATGTAAATGCTGGATAAACTAAGGCTACAACTTTCCTAAACTTTTATAGTTGACATGTGCAGCAAGAATCTAGTGACTATGTGGGTACCTAGGAACATAAAAAGTGCTTCCAAATGTCTCACTAACAGGTTAATCCTGTGTGTCAGACAGATCGAGAATATGTGAGAAGAATAAGTGCATCTCCTGAATTTCCCATCATGAGAATGGACATATCTTCTTAAAAACAAGGTGGTCCTCAAGGTGGGAAACTTCAGAGTACATGTCAGGAAAACTAGCGCAGATTATATAGTAAACTGTGGAAAGAACACTCCTCATGTACAGGGTTTACACATCACTAGCTGTGTTACCCATAGTGCTCTATATGTATGATATCCGACATATGTATGATATCCAACATATATGACCCCTAGATGAACCCTGTCTGCTGGTTAATCATGAAAGGTGAAGCAAGAGGCCATAGATTCACCACCTCAAGGGAAGAATCACCTTTGAGCAAATATTGCATCCAGATAATCTAGGAAGTCGCAAATGAGATTATCACTCAGCAATCAGGAGGTGTAATGACTGTCCTCCTTAATCCGCTGATTCCCCCCCCCCCCGCAGGCTGCTTAATCTGCTTATTCCTCTCCTCCGGCTACCACCGCAATAGATTAAGCCCTCTAAGACAATCAGACCCCATTGTCTGGACAATCAGTCCACCATTAAACACCTTTGCCAGACTTGGGCTTTTGCCCTATAAAACCCCTAGGCTTTGGGCCATTCTGTGTGCCAGCTGAGAGATCTCCATACTCCACGTCAGTCTGATCTCTCATCTGGACACCAACAAGCCCGCTCAAACCCATACTGCGGAGTGGACTTGTCCCAGAATCACTCTTCCCATTTGGCTCCTAGAGGAGAATCTACACTCTGGTAAGTATCACTTTAGCAATGCCTGGAAACTATCCTCACGCTAACCCCTGACTTTCCTGAGCCTTGTATGTGTGTGTGCATGTTAGTGAACTGTGTGTGTGCCTTTCTCTTTTAATAAACTAGATGTTAATTAGACAAGCTTGTCTCTGCTCAATTTCTTGGTTACAGCTGGAGTTCTGAGCTTCCCTAACATTATAAATTATTACCATATAATCCAAAAAAATAAAAGGCATCACCAAGATGTACAATGGGCCCTCCACATTCACCATGAAAGTGAAAAATCTGCAAATAAAAAAGTACTTTTTTTTTTAACTGAGAGAATACTTTGCGGGGCATTTCTCTTGTGGATGTTGACCATAGAATTGCACTGGAGGACCTACAAATGCCTCACAAAGTATTCTCTCTAGGAATCTGAAGGTAGTCCAGTGTGACTCAATGGTCAACCTCTGGCAGTCATGATGGAGGACCTAGAGATTCCTAAAGAGAACATATCAATCAAATCCATGAATAATCAAATCCGCAAAAGTCATATCTGCAAATGTGGAGGGATGACTGTACTTTTCTTTTGAAGCCACTTTCTTCCAGAGGATGTGTGTCCTCTTGGAAGAGGAGGAGGTGGTGGCAGTCCCCATTCCATGCAAAACAGTAACAACAAAACCCCACAGAGTTATTGGAGGGAGATTCCATTCAGTGCTACTACTCTGCTTAATCTTAATAGGAAAAGGAGCGAGACATTAAACCAGAGGGACACTAGTTGTCAAGGGAGGGGGGGGGTCATTTCAGTATTGAAAGTTTTCATTCCATGCCAAAACAATCAAGCAGATATCCAATTAAGCGCAATGGGGCTTGCTTCCGCATAGACATATATAGATAGCTGCACTTGTCCTCACTTATCTTCCTGTGCTTCCATGCCAGAACCAAACAAAAATATTGTAGCAAATGGGAACAGACCCCCCTCTCTATTGACTGCAGCAGCTGCTTCCCAGTAAATGGGGATTGGGACTGGGATTCACTACGTAGAACCATAACTATGGGATTTACACATATGTAAAGTCCATACAAGATTACAGCCATCATATTTGAGTATCTCCAGCAGAGCAATAATCCTCTGAAATGCATAAAAAGTATACTGCCTCAGCGTGTAGAAAGAGCACCACCTAGTGAAAATTAAGCAAAATATTTTGTACTTTAAAATGCAGCTCCTAATGTTTATATCTTTATTGTTTAAATATAGAAGTTATTGGTATTATTTTCATACAAAAGTTCTAGACAAGTGTTTTGCCACATAATATGATCTTACCCTAGAGCAGGAGTGAGGCCAATTTTCACCACCGTGATACTCAGTCCAGGAGTTGTACCTGCCCAGCCAGGTTCCCAATTACTGTATATTACTGTATATTTACAGTATATTTACTCTTGAGTAAAAGTTGACCTCATGTATAAGTTAAGAGCCACATACTGGCCTAAATATTATTTGAGCCAGACTAGAACAGAAGCATTGCCTCCATTAGACATAGCTGTGTGTTGACTCACATTCAAAATTTGATTGAATGTGTCTTCTCATGTTGGGACCAATTAACTGGATGCCAATGAATGTGACAGAAAATGTGAAATATGTAAAACAAGGAGTATAGCTAAGTGATATATCTTATCTTTCCTTAAATGCAGAACATTATCCTGTCTATCAGTTATGGATAGCTTTAGGCTTCAATATCTTCATATTTATTTATTTTTAAATAAGCAAAATGTTTAAATTCTGCTTTAAAAGATTTGGAAAATTATAAATTTTCACCATGAAGCCAAAGGAAAACAAAGGATAATAGTGAGAGGGAAATCTTTCTGGGAAAAAAGTTCTGGGGCCAGGATGTGACAGCTATATGTCTTATTATCACTGGCCTCCAATACTGGGCTATCTGGAGAAACACCTCTAAGATAGATCTTACCATATAGGCAAAGCCATGTTAGAAAAGGTGGATTGCAATCCTGTATTGCAGTTACAGGATTTACAGGATCTCTAGGATAACCTAGAGATTGATCTGTAACTGTTCTCTATATTAATTTATATAACATTGGGCCCATACCGACAGGCTGAAATAAAGCTGCTTCTAGTCACTTTGGGGGTATGCTGTTTAAGTGCTATAGCTCCATCCTATGGAATCCTGAGATTTGTGGTTTTTCAAGGTCTTTAGCATTCTCCACCAAAGAGTGCTGGACCCTCGTCAGTTAAAGTGGTGTGAAACTGCATTATTTCTAAGACAGATGCAATTCTAGTGAGCACCACCACCACCCCAGCAGTTTTACTATATAAAAGAAAAAAAACTAAGTTGGCAATGTAGGATCTTGGCTGTAGTCTTTAAGGTGCCTAACTTCCAAATCATTTACTGTGCAGTTCTAAGTATATTTGTACAGAAGTATGTGTCATTGTGTCCATTCTGTCTTACTCACTAGAGAACATTCATAGAAGCTAGAGGATAGTAGATTAGGCTGAGTCAAAAATGCTGACCAATGTCATGCCGCCATCTGTTGCTCACAGAATTGGGGAGGAAGCATCATTTTCAGAAACTTTCAGGGAATGGGTTGCAAGAAAACAAACAGCTTCATTTATATACCACTTCATACCCTTAAGGAGTGTCTAAGTGGTTTACAATTGTAAGCTATTTGCCCCCCAACAATCTGGGTACTCATTTTAGCGACCTCGGAAGGATGGAAGCCTGAGTCGAGCTTCAGCCCTTTGCTGGTCTTGAACTCGCCACCTTCTGGTTTTGAGTGAGTGGCTGCAGTACAGGCATTTAACCACTGCGCCACCAATGTCTTTCACATTTACTGGGGCTGTTATTGTGATAAACAGAAGTCAGCAAGAAGTTGCCATGAATCTTTCTTTTACCACAGTGGTGGGAAAATTGCATGTTGCTCAAGTGTAGCTCCCATAAGCCCTACCCAACACAGTGAAGGATGAGGAATGCTGGAAGTTCTAGCCTAACAAAAGATGGAAGTCTGTATAATTTTACAGTTTTTTTAAAAAAGAATTTCCTCATCAGAACCAGAAGAAATAGCATCAATCTACCAGTATTCTTATTCAGAAAGGCCCATCGCAAATTATGCTGGCTCATTCCTTTGGGTATTCTTAGTGGGGAGTATGATCCAGCTCTCACTGGTCATAATGTAACATTATTCCCTCTCCGCCATTCTAATGAGCAACTGCTGCTTCTTACAGCTCCATTTCCCTTTGAACTTGTTTTACTGTTTAAAAGAAAAACTGAATGCAAACCTCAACATCTAGATGTAAATCTCCTCTTAGTTCATTCTTCAACATGAAAAAGAAAAATGCCAAATATTTTCTCCCACAAGAGGGGTTTTGTGCATTTTTTCAGTCATTCTGTGCAATTTTGCTAAGCATTCACATTTCAGGACTTCTCTGCAGAATTTTCATGAAAGTTTTCTTGCAAAAAAAAAAAAAACCCTTGTATTTCACAAAAAAAGTGACAAACCTCACAGCAGTTGACAGTTGTTTGCTGTTGTCTTTCTTTCTTTCCTTCTTTCTTTCTTTCTTTCTTTGATTAGATGTTACCACATGTCAAGACAGCCTTTCCTCATTGAAGATGAGAAATTTCACAAACATTCTTCCTTTATCCTGGCCTTTCATTGACCCCCACACTGTCTTCAGTATGTGTCATTTGTGCCAACATAAAAACGTCTTTGGTCTTCCTTTCTCTCTCTCTCACTCTCTTTCACACAGAGAGAAACAAACATTCCACTGGAATGTTACAGTCTGGACAGTAAATCTCAGTGTTATAGTTTTAAACTATTGCTTTTAATGGTGGTCAGAAATGGACAAAATGAGTGTAATATATTCCATTGGTAAAGTCCCACTTGGCAATCTGGCTATTGTCTTGTAATGGTTGATTAACTCAAGGGATGCTTGGTAGCTGTGATGGTGGAATGGAGTATTTGTACCTCTACATCACACATCCTTTGCGTTCATTGGTAAGTTAAAAATTACACAAAAATGAAGCTTGATCCTTTATGACAAGAATATTTTCTGCAAATGACCATTATCAAGATATATTAAGCATGTCAAAAAGCAAGATAGATGTGCAGTAATGTAAAAAGCTGAAAGGAGATATGATGGAACTGAATAAAGTGAAAGATAACAGTTTGTCATTATAGCACGATTGCAAAACTGTGCAGAAGTATATATTTTCATAGTGTTACTGTCACACTCATAGCCAATAATGGGATAATTGTGGAACGCTTCTGAAAGTGGCCCTAGTGTGATAATCTCCTTAGTTAAAGACCACTAGTCTCATTACTTTTCTAAGGCATGTTTCCATTTAGTAAAATCACAGATATTCCAAACTGATCAGAAATGAACACTCTATTCATAGACCAAAATCACCACCTAGTGGATGTTCATAATATTTCACCTCAAGACTTTTTGTCTTTGCTGTTTGTTTTGCCATCAAGTCATCTTCATTTTGTGGCAACCTTATGGCAAAAGCCACGATCAGCAGCAGCCCTGTGCAAGGCGTTTCAAATTCAGGGCCATTACAAATCTATAACTGCAATACTAGATGTGAGCAAATATAATTAATGTTCTTATATTAGTGTTTAAAAGTATCACTGTTGAGTACGTACACCATTACCCCAAAAGTAGCACATTATAATTAATATCAATATGTACAACTTCCAAGCTCTGGGAACCTTCACTTCATGTTAATTTCAAGGAAGAATTTAATTTTTAAATCAATTGACCCAATTTGTACTTCCTAGACTAAAGTTAATTTTGCACAAGTTGTCCATCATTCAGTATAGTTTTCTGAATTTTCCAATGCAATTCTTGGCTAAAAAATTGTATTCCATAATGTGCATATTAGGAGAGGCTGTGTACCAAAAAAAAAAAAAAAAGCGTGGTTGTTAGGGGAAATTGTCCATAAATGTGTGTTTTTAAAGAAAGCCAAATCCAGATTGATTTGGAAATTTGATACATTTTATGATTTGAGTTTTATAACTGAATATATGCAAAATCAACACATACTAAAAACATTAAAACAGACTGATTAGTTCATAACTAGACTGTATCAGTGGTGGCTAGTGGCCACTATGTCATTGAGGTTGTGCCTCTGCTCCAGGCTTTAGTTTGAACTCTAAGGGACCGTTCAGACTACCATATGAACCGGTTTGTAAACTGGTTTAAAATTGAGAAGTTCATACTGGCGCTGGTTTTAACACTATGGAATCCGTATCTTGGACACCCGTTGCGGCGCAAATCCCCCTAAACCCGGTTTTTCCCAAAGTGGTTATTTACTGTTTCTTTTTGGAAAAACCGGTTCGAGCGAATGAGAACTTGGCTCTGATCATGATTGGGTCAAGTTCAGGGGAGGGGAAAAGGCCAGGGGGCGGAACATGCCTTCTCTCCTGGCAACCACCAGCTTTGATCCGGTGCTGGGCTTCATCGGGCACTCCTACATTTTTTTATTTTTTTTATTTATTATTTATTTATTTTATTTATTATTATTTTATGTTATTTTAACAATTTGTCAGCTCATGAGCATTCTACACAGGGCTCTTTAAACCGGAGGGGGAACCCCCAGTCCATATATGGATAGTTGGATTGGGGTTCCCTCTCCCTTCCTTTAGAGATCCCCATTCATAGTGAGCAGACCAATTGTATCAGGGTGTGGATCCATACTGGAACCCCTTGCTGAATATGTGGATTCTTTTCTCAAACCCTTTGTCCCATAGATACCTGCCTACATTAAGGATACTGGACACTTTTTGCAGGTGTTGGAACAGATTACTTTGCCCAATGAACACTGTATCCTGGTTACGCTGGATGTGGGATCCCTCTATACTAACATAATCCATGATGAAGCTATGGAAATTATAGAATCAACATTAAATAAGAGGAGAGACCACCTATATCCCCCCACCCATTTTTTGTGCACATTAGCTGAGATTTCCCTTAAGCAAAATTATTTTTCATTCCAGGATAAGTATTATTGGCAGATATCAGGGACTGCAATGGGGTGCAAATCTGCACCAGAGATAGCCAACTTGTTTATGGATGGCTTTGAGCAACAGCATATATTGAATGATGATAACATCTTTAAAGCTAACATACTAGAATTCAAAAGATATTTGGACGATATCTTTATAATCTGGAATGGATCAGAGCATGCACCAATATATAAATAGTGTGCACAGTACAATAAAATTTGAATTGAATTTTGACTATGTCAAAATTAACTTCCTGGATGTATTAGTGGTGAAAAGAGGAATCCTATTGAAAACTGACCTCTACAGGAAGGAGACTGACACAAACTCTCTCCTGAGATATGATAGCTTTCATCCACCCCATATGAAGCACAATTTACCTTACTCCCAGTTCCTCAGACTCAGAAGGAATTGTTCTGGACTAATAGATTTTGATAGTCAAGCCAAAATTCTCATAGAACAATTTACAGTACGAGGATACCCTAGAAAGGGCTTGAAGCAGGTTTACCTCAAAGTAAGGAGGACGGAACGAAGGAGCCTCTTTATTAAAAAAAAAACAAAACAAAACAGAGAGAGGGAATACAATCTAGAATGTTCATACCTATAATAGGAATACTAGATACATGCAGAATGTTATTCTTAAATATTGGAACTTGCTTCAGGACATCCCTGGATGGTCCAAGAAACCCCTTTTTGTGTATAAACGGGCTAACAATCTTGTGGACCATTTGGTCCATAGTAAATGCACAGCTCAGGAGACCCAGCCCAACTTACTACAGAGGAGGACCAAAGGGAATGCCCCATGTTACAACTGCAGTGTATGTAAATACTGTGTGAAAACTACTGAGTTCATGAATCCTGTGAATAACAGATTGTATACTCTGAATGATTTGTTTACTTGTAATACTAAGGGTGTCGTATACGCCATTCAATGTCCTTGTGATCTTTTGTATATTGGCATGACCACTCAAAAAGTAAAGATGAGAATATCTCAACATAGGAGCTGCATTAGAAATAGAAGAATTACTGCACCAATGGTCCAACATTTTATTCAATGCAAGCACTCGGATACGGACATTAGATTTTGGACTATCGAAAAAATTTCTGGAACTGGGACATATCTGGAGAGGAAACTCCGGCAAAGAGAACTGTTTTGGATTTTCACTCTACAAACACAGAAACCACATGGATTGAATGAGAACTGCAATTGATCTGAAATTCTGTAACTATATGGTTATTCCTTTTTACTTATGCTAGTGCTTGTCATCATGAATATTATTTGTTTGGTTGATTGTACTGGCATTTTTCGATCAACATAATGGAAGGGGTTATTATTACCTACAGAATCTTTTTGGCTGTAGAATGGTCTCAGGTGGGGTTCAACGGGTGTATCAGTTTTTGTGATTGGGAAGGGATATAGAGTTCCCTCTTGCTAAACTCTATTAGGGCTTTCAACTACATGTGGGACATCCTAGTCCTAGGTAAGTATGGATACAATTTGGAGGGTATTTATTTTAAAAGTTTTTTGATTATTACAATATATATCTCATAGGGGCCTGCACACATACTTTTTCAGGCATGATATAAGGTATATGAGGACCAACCACTTACCTACAGTGATGGGATGCTCCTACATACCACATGATATACCTTACAAGGCAGCTATATTAGGTATTTGTGTATTATATGTTTTTATCTATATGGTCTTCTTCATTACTTATATGTTGTTGTATGTGACCCATATCTATTTTATTTTCACAGTTTTTCATGAAAACTGACGAAGATGCTCTAGTCGAAACGCGTTTGGTCTCTGCTTTCTATTTTTTACTATAATGGGCATACTGTGTTATCCCTTTTAATTTGGCCTCTGTTATGCACTTTCCAACTGTATGGATACATTGTGTTTTCTCTTTTAATTCCATGCTGAAAGGCACAGAGGAATTGTTATTTGTGTGTTTGATATCTCCTTAAGGGATTTGCAGTTCCCTAGCCCAGTACTGACTGGTTAAACTAGCCTTGTCCATGTTTGGGCGTGGCTCACAGGCCAGAACAAGCCTTTTTGTGTTCAGGATAGCGTATATTCTATGCTCTGTAATTTCTTTCAAAAATTTTAGCATTCTAGTGCAACATATTGTTTTAATAAAACAGCGGTGTTTTCCATTTTCATTCCCCCTAAACTTTTTGTCTACTCACACACTACCGGATTGGTTGGACTTGACTCAGTTCTGGATGTGGGAGAAGTCTGAATCCAGAGTGTGTGTGTGTGAGAGAGAGAGAGAGGGAGAGGGAGGGAGAGAGAGAATATATACTATGTGTGTGACTGTGTGAGTGTCAAAGTCATAGTTTTTCTAATTAAAGTATGACTAAAAGTGTGTGTGTGTGTGTGTGTGTACACATATGTATTCAGGTTGGGTTGCATAATACTCTATTGAACAGCAATCCTTTTGTCATCAGAGACAGGAATCCTTTTTATAGTTATGTTTCATTTTATATTGTTATAGCATTCTTAGCTCAGATTTTAGCATGTGCTTTTCAGAATATTTCACTTCTTGAATAAGAAATGAAATAGAGTATTAATGTAAATTATACTTTTTTCTTTAAGTACACATACACATACACAATCCTATGCTTTTTTATTTCTAGGATGTATCTCTCTGTTGAGCTGCATTGTAAGCTTAGCGTTAGTGATCTAGTAGTTATTTTAACTGCTGCTTGGCTCCAGCTCACTTGATATATTGGTTATTTTTATATATGGTGGGCCATTTGTGTGACTGATTTTGCAATTCATGCCGCCTGCTGAAGGACATCTTTTGAAACAGACCTCAGAGCTGTATTCTCAAGATAAAAACAATTGGACAGAAGTACCTTTCTGAAAAGAGGAACCTCGATTACATTTTTTCCCCTGAATTGCTTGCACAAGCCAATTGGCTGGCTTACTGGTAGGAATGAAACAGAGAAAAATTGATAGGATTCAGGTGTCAGTGTGAGGCATTAAAACCATTTCTTATACTTAGCAAATGGTGAATGTTTTCTCGAATTCCAGCATATGGGCAAAATATAGGACAAGGGAGAAAATGGCAAGCTAGCAGAGGGTCAGAGTGAGAGATAGCTGCCAGTGCCTGCAGATAGTACATCCAATTTACATGATATTGTTAACAGGCACAGTGGTCTGTTCCCCTCTTACACACACAAAATGTACTGACCATTTCAAATATGGGTACAGGAAGGGCATGGCAGACCAGATGAAAGCTGTAGCAAATATAGCATAGAGAGACAAAAGAAAATCAAAGGACAGCATTACAAACAGAAATTGAGTAGAGAGTTATGTTCTGAGGGTCACTTATATGTAAAAGTACCAGTTCTCTTCAATGAGACTTAATAGCCCAAAAATGGTGCTTAGGATTTCACTGGCAGTAATATATATATATATATATATATATATATAACGTATATATGTAAAGTATATTATACCTGATCAGTCTAAGGCCTGAAACAGACGGCCCAGATGGAGTGGCCTGATGTTGCTCCGGCAACATTTAGAGTGGCACATGCTTGGTCCAAATCCAGGCTGCTGCCACAGTCCTAAAGCAGGCCGCTGGAAGGAGCGGGTTCTATTAGCTTGGCTTCAGGCTGTGTTCAGGGCATGTGTAAATGCCATGCCCCCATCTAGATTTTTCTGCCCCAGTGAGTTTTTTTCATGTTGAATGTAGATAATCAATAGGTTTTTTTAAAAAAGAAGCTTGATTACACATAGTCATTCTCACATTTGCAGTGCATTGACAGCAAGGATTATCAGTGCAATCAATGAAAATGTAAGGAGGGAAATTCAGAGACAGATATTTTAGGCTTTCTTCCCTGCATTGCTACTATAGTTAAAATATAGCTATATTGGGTCATACTTTAAATCTGATCCACCATAACTAGAGAGAAATGATATGTTAAAAGATTGTTGTATTGCCTAGCAACTAATAAATTAGAGGGGCACAGAACAGAAACATGCAACAATCAGTGATCATCACTCTTTCACCATAAGTACTGGTAGAGGAACAAAAGGTTTTGAAAGTTCTCCCAACATGACTCTCCAGACAATATCACCTCCTTCTAAGAAGCCTTTGGAGTGCAGAGGAAGCTGTTAGACTAATATTCGACATTACTTGAGTATTATGTAGTGTAATTTTCAGTAACTGGGGTCAAACCCAAAGTTTTTGTGAGAATTACATTTACCGGTACATTTAGGGAAGCTGAGTTTCATCAGACACTTTACTGTTACCTATAACAATATGAGGGAAGGAATAAACACACGCAAACAAAATACCAACATTTTAATTTTCCCTTTCTTTCCATCACAAGACCACAGTCCTGTAGGTGCAAAGCTGTCTGAAGAAGCTTAATAAATAATTCAGCCTTCCCCTTCACTGTTCTATAGAAACCCAATAGTTACTCACCACAGTCAGACAATATTTTTAAATGAATCTATGGACTAAACAATTTTTGTATACCTGTGTGAAGTTAAGGTCTGGTTGTGGGGCCATCCCATCTCTTGCAAAGTCACATGGCTACCCGAAGAAGATTATACTTTAGCAAGGATCACATGGAAGTTTTGATGTTTTGAATCAACTTCTCGACAAAGTACAGAAGTAATATTAAAGGCTACTTCAGATTGACAGTTTTCTTCAACTGAAATAATGCTCATTGCGAAAATTGCACAGGTGATATGTATCTATTTTGCTATACTTTTGGAGCTAGTGCTCATTTTTACACTTAGCATAATAATAATAATAATAAACTTTATTTTTGTATCCCACCTTTCTGCCTGGGCAATCAAGGTGGCTTGCATGAAATAAAACAGATTTAGATAAAACATTGCCTGAATAAAAAGATATGACCCAATCCCCACAAAAGAGAATTAAATATAATACTATTTAAAAAAGAAAACTCACCCGTTACAAACAACAACATAGTATTAAAACAGAAACTTTCTGGTGCGAGATCAAATTATACAACACGCACACACCAGGCATGTACAATGTGATCCTTTCCAGGGCTGGAGAAGCTATATCTATTGTACCCAACCAGTGCAACTACAGATCATTATTTTATTTTATTTTATTTTATTTTATTGTATAAACATACCAAAATTCTTTGTGTGTGTGTGTGTGTGTGTGTGTGTGTAAGGAAGGGACAGCAACTATGGGGAGGCTTCATCAGTTCCCAGGAGGCTTTAAAGGGTCACACGCCATACTGTCAATCATCATCATCATCATTGTTATTTTAATATGATTTCTTTATTGTAATGTTATTTAATTTTAATACTTGCTCACTTTTGTATGTTTTTATCTTGTTATGCTGTGCACCGCCCTGATCGCAGGAAGGGCGGTATACAAATAAAGCTTATTATTATTATTATCACCCCCAGACCAACTAGGGGTGGCATTTTTACCATGTCCTTCCTCACAAGCCATTTTAGTACCACAAGAAACCTTTATAAAAACAGGAATAGGTTAGAAGTCACTTCTGTGTTAGCTCCTTTTTATATATAAAATGAAAGGCCTCTCTCCTTGTGTATCAAAAATGTGCCAAAATGTCCTCCATACACTCTAGAGGAAATTTGAGGTAAAAAAAAAATCTAAAAAATAAAAATGTCCCCTTGGGGGCTATGGGTGTTTCCTGCAATCTGCATGCTGCAAATTATCCAGACTGAATATATGGTCAGAAAAGAACTTGTTTTTTTTTTTGTTTTTTTTTAAAAAAAACACTATGATACAAAGTGAAATTAGCCCAGAGCTGTCCCAATGTCCCCCATTACCTGGCACTCCTGTATGGCTGTTCTCATGTGTCCCGCTGTTCTCCCCACCACTGCCATCAAAAACCCAGAATTGACCACATGGCTGAGCACCCCATTCTGACCTCACAGAATGACTCACAGAAGTGGGGACGGTGGGCAGCACAGCAGGACACACATGAGAACAGATGCTCACCATTACTCCAGAGGGCTTCCAGGAGATCCAAAGCATATGGTAGGTTTGGTGCTGAGCTGCCTGAATGTTGTACGGACGGTTCACATCAGAATTTTTGGCCCTGCGCCATCAAGACAGGGCAGGATGTGGTATTTGGCAATTGTCAACAAATGGGTTCTGCAGTTGTTTAAGCTTGTGATTTTATTTTTACTTCCTTTTGGTTTTATTTTTACTTCCTTTTGCAATCCTTTTCTTTGCCAAAAGTAATTTGACACCTGACATTGTGGGGGGATATTGCTGCTTTAGGAAAAATAATGCTCAGGTATTTACTTTGTATTTTGTATTTGTATTTATTTATATTCCACAAAAGAGGAATGAATGGGTCTGTCATATGCATTATCTCCCACATTTATGATGAAATTTGTGTAATTTGTTGATATTCCATTTAAAATAAATCAATTAAGAGAAATTCTCACTGTTTTGTATCTGCTACATTTGGTAAATGCAGCTCTTCCCAACAGGGACAAGACCATGTTAATTTAAAGCCAGATAGCCAGGTAGAGAAAAAGGAAATTTTCAGATGGAAAAGAGAGGTGACAACTAAGGCCCGGTACAGACCACTGCTTTGCGGCGGTCTAGGGTCGAAATTAGGGCTCAGGAGAGTGGAGCGTCTACACTCTCCCAGCGCCATTTTGGGCATGCGTGCATTCAGACAGCGTGCACTCTGATTATGTGCCTTGTACGCCGTGTCCAAATGGTGTGGCACACAAGAGATGTTGCCATGCCACTCCAGGACGCTAATGGCACCTCGGCATGGAAAGAAGCCACATTTCGTGGATCCTTTATGGAGCACATCGTTGCTGATGCCATGTGGTTGTCATGACAATGATGCAATGCAGAGAGGGATGGCATCTTGCCACCCCTTCCTGCCCATCTGTACAGGGCCTAAGCTCCACAGACATTTTTGCACAGGCAAGAATCCAAGTTCTTTCTTAAATTTATGAAAATCATTGTGAATTTTAGATACTTCTTATGAAAATATTGACCAAATATAATTCTCAAACAACTGTATACTCAAGTCTCTTACACTCATAGAACTATTTCCCTACTTCTTTGGATTTTAGTCACCATCGCCAGTATCTGTTGCCTATACATAAAGGAACAAACAACTCTCATAAACCATGGTTTAGGCAACACTTCTGGGTGGGTATCTGCATTCTGCCCTGATGGTCAATCACTGAACCACTTTTTTTTTAAGCATGGAAATAGATGGATCTGTAGTCTGATTTATCAGAAAAAAATCATATGTTGTTAGTTCTTAGGAGTTAAGTGAGGTTTTTTCCAGAAGTATTAGGAGCTGGAAGTCACAAAACAGTTTGGATGCAATACTGCAGTCAATCAGTAGAGGGCTACATCCAACCACGCAAAAGTAAAGCAGGGAAAGCTAAAGTTTTTAATCCTCTTCTTTCAGCAAATTCTTCTTACCATAGATTCCACTGTACATATGCTTCACCATCAATGAGTGACTATTGCTGTATGAATTAGTGATTGTAAGGAGCCAGGAGCAGTGTCCTTTGGAGGAGATTATTTTCAGAGCTGTAATCTTTCACTGAGAATGTTGTACAAGTGAACCAACAATGCATGAGTGAAGGTCAATAGAAAGTCTTTCTGACATTTTGCTTTCAGTCTCAATCCAATCAATTGGGTTTGTAAGTTTTAGAAGCAAAATATTTAACCTCCCAAATGGGTGGCACATGGCAACAATGGAAGAGGTCAGTCAGTAAAATAAGTGTAATAGATCATGTTTACTGGAACAGTCATGTATTATATTCATGTACGAGGGCGCATGTGTGCATACTGCATACCTATGCCCTCGTGCATAAATATAATACATATAAATGAAGATTATATTATATAAATATAATACAATATTTATGGCTATTTTATTTTATTCAATTCAATGTTATTTGATTAGTTCAGCTTCTCATTCTATGAAACAAAATTTATAAAGTTTTATTCTGAAAGGCTATGTAGAAATAGTTTAAATAAACACATCAGGCAAACAGACATGACAGTGAATGTACAGCATGAACTGACAATAACAGAATAATTATAATTGGGAAATAGAAAAACATCTAACCAAGCATCTTGTTATTTTCAGACAATGTCTAATTCAAGATACTATTGGATCTTTCCATTCAGAGTTAGGGATAGGCTGAGTATTTACGAGAAGACACTCAAAATGTCAAAAAATAGCCCCACTTCTACTCACATTGGCCTATTTTATCTTGGACTTCCATGGGCCCATGCAGACTGGCCATTGAAGCTGGCTTCGGGGTGGAGTTGGGGTGGGGAATATGATGTATGCCCTGTTTCTGCATCCATAGTGGCATGATGCCACACACCACTCCACACGATGCACAGCATCACAACACTCCTCTGGTGTTGTGTTTACATGACACCATGCCAAAGGAGCACCTTAAAGTTGTGGCACCATGGCTATTGTGCCCTGGAAAGGCCAGATCAGGGCTGTGGCATACAGTTGCCACAGCCCCAATCCAGCACAGCTGGAGGTGGCTGCAGGCCACCCCTTAGAGGCAGTCTGCATAGCCTCCACTATACTTGTATTGTTATCATGTCCTTTCCTACCATGCTCTCACTACTGGCATCTCCCCACATCTACTTTACATTTTTAAAAAGCCTGACCTTGTAGAAGCACAGTAGGGGTGTCCCCACAGATAAAGGGAGAGGTATCTCCTACCCGTTTCATGAACTCCAGCAGGAAAGGATGCTCCATCCATTATTACAGCCATGGAGACATCCTCTGTGACTCCACCAATGCCAATGGGGATTCTCTGCATCTGTTAACTATCTCCCTTCCCCAGAGTATCCCCTCTCTCTTTTTATTTGACTTGAGAAAGAGAAGGATAGGATGGTTTGGCTAGACAGTGGCTAAATTATGCTTCCTGAATGTCTATATGGCACTCTCAAAAACACCTCAAGGTGCACTTATAGTTCAGTTAGAATACCTCAAAAGCCCTTCCCATTTTTCTGAATAGACCAGAAAAGGTTGGCAGATCCTGTATGGATTACACCACATCATCCAGATGACTCTGTCCAAAAGCCAAGTGACAATGCTGAATTGTTGCTCTCAAATATTTAGGAGGCAAGGGGGGGGTGTTAAGGAATATGAAATTTCCTTCTGTCTCCTCAAAATTCCTTTTAATATTACCAATCACAGCCATTCACACCTGAACTTCCTTCTTTGACACTGTTCTCATGCCCTTTTATTGGCCAAGGATACTTTCATATCACACAGTGATAGACTTGTTCTTCTAATTTCACTGCCATGGTTCTATTCTATGGAATCCTAGGATTTTCATTTCAGGAAGAGGTATTTAGTATGCTCAGACAGAGAATTCTAGTGCCTCATTAAACTACCAATTTCAGGATTTCACAGGATGCACCCATGGCAGTTAAACTGCTATCTTATTTCTAGAATTATGTAGTGTGAAAGGTCCCCAAGTCTCCCTTGTGTGATCCCAGCCAATTAGCCACCATGCATAGAAGGCAATGTTATGGCTGTACTATATAGTGAAACTAATTAGACAATCACAGTGTGAGAGCAAATTAAAGCAGTACTCTGTCCTCAGTTTAAGTTAGCCCAGCATGAAGATAATGCATTCTTGATACCAAGGTAATCATTCTAAACACTGGCACATTTGCCTTGACAATGGGAATGCATTCTTTATCTTATGCAAATATTTCTGCACAATGCCTCCAAGATAAATTTGGAAAATAGGCAAAATAGACAAAAAAGAGGAGTCATTCTCATCCATTAAAAAAAACCCTGAGAAATTTAAAACCCCAGGATGGGTGCAAATATGACACAAAGATGGAAGGAGGAGGACATCCACATACAATGGTCCCCCAGCTTACGAATCCCCTGGGATCCGAAAGCCGCCGGACCGCGATTGTATCCCCGGGATACGGAAAAAAAAAAACCGCGCGGCCCCTTTAAATTGGCCACGTGGTCCATTGAGTTTAGCGGTCCCCCAGGAAACGAAAGCTTCCAGGTTACGAAGGTAATCCCGGAACGGATTACCTTCGTAACCCGGGGGACCACTGTATATGGACTGTATGAATTTGCACATGCCTATTCTGTTCTATATTACTATGATGCTTTAAAGCAAAACTGCTTGCTGCTGCTGCTGCTGTTAATTGCCTTCAAGCCCACTTGGACCCATGGCAAACACATGAATGAGAGTCTTCCAAGTCACCTTATCCTCTACTGCCCTGCTCAGCTCTTGCAGATTCATGACCTCTGATTTGAATCAATTCATCTGGAATGTGGTCTTCCCCTTTTCCTATTGCCCACAATTATACTAGCAAACTGGCTAGGTTATGCAGGGGAAACCAAGCAGAAAAAACCTGGTAAAGTCACTCCCAGTAAGGAGAAACAGAAGCGGCTCACTGGGGATTCATTGCCAGCCTAAAGCAGGGTGCAGGATGAAGTAAAAGGGCAGGAATATTAGCTGCCCACCAAGATGAAACAAACAGCTTCATTTATATACCGCTTCATACCACCTAAGGAGTGTCTAAGCGGTTTACAACTCTAAGCTACTTGCCCCCAACAATCTGGGTACTCATTTTAGCGACCTCAGAAAGATGCAAGCCTGAGTCGAGCTTGAGCCCTTTTGCTGGTATTGAACTCGCCACCTTAGGGTTTTGAGTGAGTGGCTGCAGTTACAGGCATTTAACCACTGCGCCACCAAGGCTCCTGAAAGGCTGAAGGAGCCAGGAGCCGCCATTCCCAAGCTGCGGTTTGGGGCTTGAGGAATACTATTCAGGTTCTTGGCTAGTTCTTCATACCTGCCCTTCCAAGTCCTAGTCTTCTTCTGATTTCAGTTTCCACTCTGACTGATGATTGAACCCAAGTTTGGAAAATCTTGGACCATTCGATCTAATTTAAAATTTTGTACACTGTTGGTGTACGCTGTTGTTATTTGGCTGTAAACCTGTCTTTGCACTTTCTGCCTTGACCTTCTTCAATAATTTTTCTATATCTCTGAAGTTTTCTGCTAGAATTATGGTGTCATCTACCATCTTGGATAGGCTTGCATTGGCACTTATTATCTTTGCTGTGTTCTTCATGGAATGTAGGGAAGCCTCCATTTTGCTACTATTAGGCTTCTTTTATGAAATAGGTTAAGGCAGATCACAGCAACTTCCTTTAATTTGTACTTAATCTGAGTATGACTACATTATGCTGTGCAGAAAAAACATTTCAGATAAATGCTTCCCTTGCTCCTTGGTAATCAAGTAATATTCAAGTAACCTAAAATGGAAGACATCTTATTGGTAGAAAAACAACAAGGAATCCTATAACACCTTAAGGTTTATATGGCATAAGGTTTCATGGGCTGAAACCCAGCTCTTCAGATACAACTTATTGGTGGGTGTATATATTGGCAATTCATTAATATAATCCCAGCATGATTACACTTTATTACACATTATTAAAGATAGTTCCATTAAAAGGACATATTGTACTTTAAGGTGACATATCCAGTTTAATAAGGTGAAATGGACAATCAAACATGTTTCCTGGTTTAGCTGAGCTTAAAGATGACATACTCTTTCTCCAAGTATCATCACCTGTATTAAAATATGCAATGCGATAGAGTAAGTACATCTTCAAAGAGGTTTAAGAGGATGCTTTTTGTTGCTTTTGTGTGAGACCAATAATATATTGCATTCATGTGGAGTAATTAAAGCTGAAAGCAATCCAGGTGTCTGTGTGTGTGTGTGTGAGTGTGAGTGCATGTGCACACACACACAGTTCTTCTTACAATTTATAGCTAACTGTCAGGTGAGGAAGATAAGTAGCACTGAATACCACTTGATGCCATTCATGCCTAAAGGAGCCTTCTGAAGCCTCTCGTACAGGAAGGAGGTAGTCAAATTTACATGGACAACGAGCAGAATGCATTTTCACCTGGGGAAATATGGCAAGTGCTTGCTGTCTGCAAGAAATCTTTGCTATGCATTTCAGGAAATGAAGAAGAGATCACAGGAAACTTGAGTGCTAGAAAGTCTTTAAGTTACTTTACTACTTGGTTGAAATTACTCAATAATGATACTTGAATTGACAGTTGAGCTTCAGTCAGCTTGTGGAGATTTGTCCTTCCTATTTTTAATTAGCTGATTGAACTAGAAAGCAGTTCACACAACAGAGCCTGCTTGATGGCACAGTGTGGGCCCTTTTTTTTATTTCCTGACAGGATTGAAGATTGCTCACAGTAAATAGATTGTGAGAGTTTTACATTGACTGAGATCAGCCACCCTGATTTGTTGCTCTCCAGATATATTGGATTACAGTTCCCATCATCTCCAGAATGTAGTTATTGGCCAGGCTGGGGAAAAGGTTTGGAGAGATATCAGGTTGGAGATAGTTGGCTTTGCTCATGGTTGTAATCATACTTTTAAAGTTGAGTTAGTTATAACATCATCATGTAATCTTTCGATAACCCATTGATTAAATTAGGCCAAGTACAGACCGGCACTTTGTGCTGGCCTGCGGGTGGAGTCAGGGTGACATGTCCAGCACCAAGGTGTCATGTTATGTGCACTGCTCCAGATGGTCCACGGCATCATGATGCTCCTCTGGCGCTGCATCCAAATAACGCAGCATTGAAGGGCGCCCTTTAAAGTGCACAAAAAGGGCACAAAAAGGTCATGATGTGAGGTTGCCATGGCCCCAATCCGGCAGAAGAATGGGCTGCTGTTGCCACCCCTTAGGAGCTGTTTGTACAGCCCCTTAATCCGCAGCCCTTAGATTCTCCATTAGCCTCAGTAGGTACCTACTGAAACTTTCATGATTATTGAAATCTTCCCTGGCTATGAGTTAATAGGCATGCAACATGCTGATTGATGAGGAGCACTAGTACAATAAAGCACAAGAACTGGTCTTCTGAAATCAGACCAAGTCAAATATATTTTCCCCAATAGACACTAGAGAGATTCCACTGGAGATTTCACAGAAAATGTATGGTATGAGCCATGGAGACAATGAGCAGAGAAATCATCCTCTTTCATTAGCTTCCTTCCATTTACATCTCCTATGAGCCAAGGCTGTGTCCATCAGAAAGGCCTAAATCCAGTTGCAATGGACCACATAAATTGCTAATTTATGTGTTTCATTGATTCAATGAGTCTACTCTGTTTGGGGTCAACAATTGGATTTATACGCTTAACTCCCAGCAGCATGGGCCTCATCTCCAGCCTGATAGCATCTTAACCTGTTAAGTCAACCTAATGTTCTCCCAGAGCAAATATTTGAGGATGTTCTAGCCGTGTTTCTACTAGCCTCTTCCTGCTCAAAATCGGCACTCATCCTGTCAATCTCCCAAGTGTTTCCATAACATCTTGGACAAAGGGACCCCAGAGTTATGCTGGATGAGAAAATTAAACACATGAGGTCGTGTGATTGTCTGATGACACTTTGTTGCCCTTGCATTATTGGGTATTGAAAGAAATCTAAGTTACAAGAAAACATTGGTAGTACAATCTAATTTTCACATGTGCTGGATAATAAATAAATATGAACGATGAGTAATGGCATCAGTAATAGCATCTCCCCACATGTGCACACACATTTATCTATTTCTCCTACGAAACAAATCTTATGATTTGCAATAGTGTTATAACAGTCTAGTCCTTTACATATATACTCAGAAGCAAATTCTGGTGAGTACAGTAACACTTCCTCCCAAGTTGCTCAGCTGAAATTTCAAATGCATAAACCTCTATTTTCATCTCAGTATAAAAATAAACCACCAATAATATCAATAGAAACCTGATTACAGAGTACTGAATCACATCTATTCATCCATATATCACTTTAAGTGCTGACCTAGGAGATTATTGCATGAGCAATTGCCAGGATTGCATTCATGAAATAAATTAGATACAAACCTTAGTTTATTGTAGTACTTTAGTGTACTTAATTTTATATTGTTTTTATTTGATTTTTTTTATTGTAATATGTTAAAAAAAATTATTTGTGAGCTGCCTTGGGTCCCTTCTGGGAGAAAAGCAGCATAAAAATAAAATTAATTATTTAATTAAACCACTTTGGAAGCAATGCTTATCTAATGTTTTATTGCACCAGAGCACTAATGCTATAGCAAGGCAATTGGCAGCTATTGATGGGCTTTGTCCATCAATGGAAATGTGTTCCACAGCCACAAGGGGACTACAGACCACATACAGGGCAGTCACAACAACATCTGATAAAGTTCAGGCATAGATGCTACTTCCATTCCACTTTTTGAGCCTCATGGAATAATCTCCCTAGGCTTTATAAAGTCACAGACTGAAGAGGTAGAGCCCAATAAGCACAGAATATATAAGGAGTGTCTACCATGCTTGGACTCAACCCCTTATTTATATTCAACTACCCCATGGACAAAGCTATAGTTTTTTAATGATCCAGGTTAAGGGCATTTGGTTTAGTTGGGCTCTGCTATTGCAGTCATTTAGAGGGTAGTCAGTCATGTTTTATCAGTAAGAAACATAGAAAATCTTGTGGAGATATAAACACATACCTAAAAACAATTTATTTGAGAGGTCATTCACATCACAACCTATGTCATTTATGTCATTTTAATTGTTATAGTTCCCTCTCCAAAGAGTGCTGGTAGCTATCATTTTATTAAGGCCGTGACACTTCTATTAGAGATCTCTAACTTTGTAGAAAACTGTAGTGTTCTGGTTTCCATATACCTGTACCTAAATAAAAACTTTGATTTTTCTTCAGAAGAAATCAACTTAATCTTAAGAAGTTGAGTAAAGAAATGGAAGGATTAGCTTTTACTTCCATTGTGTTCAAATATCACTCCAAACTCCCCATGACACGGAGTTTAAATGGATCACTGCTTTGTCATTTGAGATGCTCTTTGGCTCAAAAATGTCAAGTGTAGGGCAAGCACCTGCATAGCTCAAGTCTTTAGAAACTGCACATAAGGAAAAAAAATGAAACTGACCTTAATCAAAACGACAGCTGTTATGTTGTGTTGCAGCAGCCACACACATGCATATTTCACCCAGAAATATCCAACACAGATTTTAATGGTAGTCTGCTTCTGTTGTTATGTGCCATCAAATTGACTTTGACTTATGGCAACCCTATGAATGAAGGCTCCCCCGAAGATCCTGTTACTAACAGTCCTACTTAGGTTTTCCCAATTCAGGGCTGTGGTGGCTTTCTTTGAGTGTTCAGGACATCAGCTTTATAGTGTTACTTACTTTAAGGCCAAATTTGCCTATATCTATGTAAAAAAAAATTGGCTGGCATCCTGATCAATATGTATGAGATTGTAAGCCAGACATATGATCTCATAATTTTGGGGATTCATGTTTACGGTTGACCAAATGTGACCCTTCGGACTTACTGCTAAAGCCAGGCAACGCTCTAACTGAAGGGTTTCTGAGGCACTGCAGATACTAGGATTTTTTGTTTTTGTTTTTCATTTACTTCATTCGTATGCTGCCTTTCTCCCATATTGGGACCCAAGACAGTTTCCAAAGAAGGCAAATTAAAAATGTTTACAATAAAAATTTTAAAACAATTTATAATTTACACATTAAACATTATAAAATCATTTAAAAGCCATACAAAAGATAAAAACAAATAGCAATAATAATGAGATGATCACTGCAGTGTTCTCCCAGTTGTCGGGTAACCGTCAGATGGCTGTTGTTGTTGCTGCTGTGTGCTGTCTAGTCATTACTGACCTATGGTGACCCTAAGACAAACCTACCATGAGGTTTTCTTGGCAAGTTTCTTAAAAGGGCATTTGTCATTGTCATCCTCTGAGCTCAAGAGAGTGTGATTTGCCCAAGATCATCCAGTGGGTTTACATGGCAGAGCTGGGATTCAAACCCTGGTCTCAAGAGTCATAGTCAAATGCCCAATCAACTACACCACATTGGCTCTCCTTGTCAGATAATAGAGGGCTATATTATTCCTACGGAGACTTTGTGGTCACTCTCTGTTTTACCCCTGCACCATTTTAGGCCTAACAGAGATCTTTTTTTTTTTCTTTTGCAACAGTGAAGGGTTGAGGCCTAGTCACCACAAATACTCCCCCTACCAAAAAAATTGGAGATAAAATGTCTCCCACACCCCTTAGGGTCATTTGAGGACAAAAACAAATTCAAAATTTGGTCCTTGGGGACCCTTGGGACAAAAATGCCCCAAGGTCACATGGGGCACTCCTTGTCTTTGCAGTTTATAGTTAGCGATGGGGCAGCTACTTAAAGCAGAGGTGCACTGGCCATGTTGACTAGGTATGTTGGCGGTAATATTCCACACATCTGGAAAACACCATATTGACTAACACTGTCATTGTGTAAGACAGCTCCTAAATTTCTTTATGGGACAGAATGTACTGGATTAGACTAAACACAACCTGCTTAGCATGGTCAGCCCAATTCTCCAGGGATCCAACAAGTAAGATTCAACAGCAATCACTGTTCCTGCTGTTTTCCCACAGTAACTGCTGCACATCTGGCCAAAAAATATTTTGCTGGCATACTCCATCTCACTGTAGGAACAAAAGGCAAACTATCTGGAATACATAGCTCTGTTTACCAACAGAAGCAAATGGCCCAGAAGCTGAAATTTCCCCACTCCCTATCCCCATTCACCTACCCCTACATATCAACCAGTATTTAACATCTAAGACAACCCCCTCGCTGTATCTAATGGTGGGGGCAGTCCTGAACTAGTAGCTGGTGGCATCCTGCTTCTGAATATGGACTATTAAGCTCTCATGGTTGCTGTCAGGCCTATCCTAAAGGCACAAATACTCTATTTGCACAAAACCTGGAAGCATAGGGTAATAAAGTCCATGAAGATTTATATTCCAAATATGGATGTGGTGAAGACAGAAATGAATGGAAACATCACACATGAAAATGGTACTGTTTCCATTAATTCTGAAGTCCTTAGCAAATGAGCTTTTGTTAACATTAAAGAACTTTGTCTTTCTTGTATAATCTGTATTCCCCTAAGGTTATCCTTGTAAATATTTCTTTGATTTTCAAATACATTTTCTTTATATCATGTAATTGAAGGCAGTGTCTCAGTAAGAGTGACATTGGCAAAATGCACCTGTTAGTGTTAATAGTTATTATATATGGCCCCTTTGTTCCATACAAAGGAGTTAACATAACTGTGTTTTTGTTGTCAACACATGCAAATGGTGTAGGAACTCTGGCACATGCTCTTACAATCCATGTAAATTACTAAGAAAATAATATTTGTTTTAAGTATACCATGATAACAAGATGCAAAATAAAGAGATGTTAAAATGTCACTGGAGATATTTACATGTGCAATTGGGGTCAATAAATCATAATTTAAAAATGTTTTGTTGTTGTTGTTCCTGGACAATAAAAAGTTAAATGACATTGATAACCATGATGTTCACCTTTATTCTAGTTCTCTCCCTCATCACCACCCCACTCTCTCGGCAAGTTTAATAAGCCAATATCAAGACCATCTAGGCCTCGAGCTTTTGAAGATTGAAGACTTTTAAATGTGAAGCACCTCATTATATCTGAATATTTTCAATAGAAAGAGAAGATAAGACATTGATATGACACCAGTTATCAGTGGTATTTGTTTGACTTCTATTTGAAATGTGCACCATTCATCATCTTTTTTCCCTCTCTTTTTGGTGGATAGTGGAATCAAACACTTATGAACTGTACAGTATAAGATGATGTATCAGTTTTCAAATAAGAACATAAAAAGGACGCCGGTCTGTTTTCTTGCTCAGTATAAATAAAGAGCTATTGTACAGTGTAGCATATAACATTTGCTACATGGCCAATTGACTTCCTTCCTCTTAATCAACTACAGTGTTTACCTTCTTATACAAACCATTTCAAAACCATTAAAACTAAGAGGATTAGCATCACATTTCTGGCAAAATGCACTTTTATTTCAGCAAATACTACTTTCACTCTCCGAGGAGATTAAAACCCCCGAATGGAATGGCTTCTTCATTGTTGCACACCAAAACAGGTACAAATGGTATCTTTCCTTGAGAAAAAAAAGACGTACAGTCCTTTTATCCTTTTAAAGAGGATTGAAAATGAGTTCAGTTACATGGGGGAGGGTGGAGGTTCACCCTGAAATGGGAGTTAAATCCCAACAATGTAATTTAGATGTTCCAACTTCACCATGTTGGGGGGGGGGGAATACTGCTAGTTAGGAGTCAAAGGGGTTTATTTTTAAATAAAAATGAAAACACAGCCTTTTTAAAAAGCCTGATTTGCCCGTGTCATTCTGCAAAATGGATTTTAATGAATGTGCTAAAACTGCAAAAATCACTTTGCTTTTTTCCTGCTTATCTTTTAAAAACAATTAAAAAGGCAAGACACCATTTTTATTTCATAAGCATGTATTCCCTCCATAAGTGCATTATTCAACATATGATTAGGACATCCATTGTGTGTACTGTGGGATGGAAGGCCACTTGTCTATCACGATTTATGTAACTCTTCTGTAATTCTAGTACCAACCAAAGAATAGCATGTCAGAAACTAAGCCTGCAAGAGAAACGTACAGGAAATGTAATCAACAGAAAGCAAGATAAATAGAAGACAAGACACATGCAGTACTTGGAGGGAAATGCAACAAAATTCAAAGATATCCTGAGAGTCAAATTTCAGAACTATGATGAGCTTTATTTAAATTTCAGTTTTCAAGTGTGGCTGTAGTAACAGCACAAGATTTTTGCTCTGAAACCTGTATCCATCCTTGGAAGCATGAACATATAGGATGCTCTGTTTCCACAGTACTCTTACAGCCTATACTCTATATGCTTAAGTATGAATTTGAATGGATTGTTCTATAACTTCTGCAGGAATGCTGAAAACAGATAACCAAAGAATAACCACTGGCCCTTGTGAGCTAGATGTGATGCAGAACATGAGAATTTCCTGTGTTTCAACACCTACAAGAACCAGTGTGGTATAGTAGTCAGAATGGTAAACTGAGATTTGGGAAACGGAAGTTAATCTTGTTCATCCTCTGAGCCATAAAAATCACTAGGTGACCTTAAGCCATACATTTTCCTTACCTTGACCTACCTTGCAAGAGTGTACTGAGGACAAAGAGAGGACCAGAGCCACCTTTAGCTGTTTTCCTCCTTCGGTTACATAGGTAACTTTTTGTTGTTGTTAAAAGCCTTCAAATTGACTTTGACCTATGGTGACCCTGTGAATGAAAGACCTCCAGGTCACCCTATCCTCAGGCACCCTACTCAGCTCTTGCAGATTCATGGTTGTGGCTTCTCTGATTCTATATGGTCTTTTCCTATTGCCCTCAATTTTACCAAGCATTATTGACTGTTCCAGTGATCTCTTTCTTCTCATGGTATGGCCAAAATATGACAGCCTCAATTTAGTTATCTTCCAAGTCCAAGCTTTCTTCTGATTCTTGATTGCAGTCCCCTCTCTGATTGAGCCCAAGTATGAAGTCTTTTTCAGTGTCAATGGCCTCAAGTCTAGTCCAAGACATTTTGTTGTCTGAGGCCAAACACAAGATAGCAGTCCTCCCCCTTTCCAGAAACGGACTGGATTGCCAGCTGAATCTCACTTCTACACTGGCAAATGGGATAGTGCCTTCCATTATGCTCAAGCATGGTGGAACCATGTGACATACACATCTCCATCCAGATGGTTGGGAATGGTTGGGCATGCACACATGTGTGTATGTGTAGACTGAATAGCTGATACAACGTACTGCCCAGCACCTGCTGCCTGAGGCAGATCCCTTCCCTAAGGGCGGGACTAGATAGCCCAGAATATCTGTGGCCCAGTTATGCTATGTGGTTCATAAATATATCCCTTCAAGTCAAAATAACACACACTGCTCTATAGAAAACAATGGTTTTACATAGATCTTCATTCTTGATCTCCTTAGAACATATTGATTGTATTGTGGGACAAACTTCCTACTCAACCATGAAGATTACCAGATGACCTTGAGGCCTTCCTCATCATTTAGTCTAGCATATTATTGTTCACAAGGCTGCTGCAAAGATAAAAGTAGGAGAGGATGTTGTAGCTTGACTATTAATGGTTACTTCCAAAGAGACTAGATTGAGTAAATCTTATTTTTGTATGATAAATTAGTGTACTGATATACATCATATGTTCAATGGAACCAAGCAACAGTTGGGACTAAGCAATATTATTCAAGCTGCCCCAAGCACCTTGGAAGAAAGCAAGGATAGAAAGATAATAATTTAAAGATGAAAACAGCAACTTCTAAAAATACCAATAACCATACCTTCCAAATGTCTCGGTTTGGCAGGGAAAGTCCTGATTAAGCCTTTGTTGTTTCACTTTTTCAGCTGCTTTAAAAATATCCTAGTTTCTCTTTCCTCCTGCCATTTGCCCCATTCATCTCTGGCATACTACAGTCACTGCAAACTGAGTACAAAATACAAAAGTAGTTTGTACTCACTTAATCCAGTAGGAAGGAGAGGAAGGAGGTACAATCTTGCTCTTCCCAGTAGGCTCACAAAAAAGCAAACTACTGCAGGCCCTTATAGCCTGTGTGCTTCTTCACATTAATAGGTTTTTCCCATCTTGACCACACACTGATGTTTTACCTGTGAAATGTTGGACAGTAGGAATAGCCCCTAGCTTATCTGGAAACCCCTTGTTCAGACTCAACCACCAGAATCTGGAAGCTACATCAGACTACTATAAGATCAGGCAATCACATTCAAGCTGAGGGGGTTAAATGACACCGAAAGCATGTGCCTTTAAGCACTTTAGTTTACAGATTGCATACATCTGTGCTACAAGATATAATATGCAGTATGGCCTAAAAGAAGATTAATTTAAGTCCTTGTTTCTGTTTAAGGAGTTAAATGCTATCTTGCCCAATCTTCTAAACTGGCTAAAGCAAAGCTGGAGGAGAGTAAGCTGGCTAAAGCAAGGGGGAGAGAGCAACCTATACTGTATATTAAAGGGTTTCTGATTTTTTCAAAATGATAACCTGCTGAAGGAAATGATGTACTATGCCACAGTACCTGGTTGTCTAATTGGGAACCATGCAACCTTATCCCTACAGAGATTCTCAGATAAAGCACCACTGTCATCACCTCCACCCGCTCTGGCTCCACTCTTTGTGCTCTACAGCAGGTAAGACAAGCAACAAGGCCTGGTGAGTTTAAAAGGCAGGGTACATTTGAGAAACCGGACAATTACAAATGCCCATGTGGACACACGTGCAGAGGGAATGTAACAAGTTACTGACAGAAGGCCTTTCAACTGAGTACTATTAAAAGGCAATGTTTGGCTTTGAGAAGAACAGTAACCTTGGATTGCTACATTTGCAGGCTGCTTGCAACCAAAAGGCCTCACAGAGCATGCTTGCCTTTTGAGTAGTGTATTTGCTTTACTGAAAAAGATGTGTTCAATAAAATTCTATCCATATTTAGCATGTCAGACAGGTTCACATTATAGCCAGGCTTTCTCAAAAACCAATATCACAAATTTGATCATTTCCCACAAACTCCAGAGTAACTATCAACCCTGTGGCATTTCTACCCTCAAATACTCCATTCAAAATGTCCAAAGCTCTGATCCACTTCTTTCTCTGTCTCTCTTTCACAACTTACCTCTTGTCTCCAACACAAGATAATTGGTCCTGCCACAGTCAATGATTCATGACCTGTCTTCCCTTCCAACCGCCCACTAGACTTTCGATCTGTGTTTTGGAAAACCTGACACTTAAGTAATTGTCATCAACTAGCGAAAGTACCCAACTTCATCCAGGTTAAAAATCCTCAGTTCCTGCTTTCCCACAGATATCAGCCCCTGTCTCCCCAATTGTCTTTGAAGATTATCACACTAGGGCTTAGCATCTGTCAATCGTTTCTGGATCATTGGGGAAGCGTGTATGTATGAACGCCTGGTGTGTTTCCTTAGCATCATGGAATCATTCGCTCCCTCTAGTGTCATGGAATCGTTCAGGAAAAGTGAATTTCCTCTTAACAGAAACTTTGCGTTAAGAGGAAATTCACTCTCCATGAATGATACCATGACACTAGAGGGAGCCGATGATTCCATGATGCTAAGGAAGCACACCAGGCATTCATACATACATGCTTCCCCAATGTTCCAGAAACGATTGACAGACGGTAAGCCCTAGTGTGATAATCTTCTTCACAATGCTATTCCCAACTCATCTTCACTCTCACTCTCATTTTCCAACAATGTCTCCTTATTCTCATTCCCTAAACCAGCTGTCATCCATATATAGATTTTCCATCTGCCAAATATCCCATACCTGTCACATAGGCCCAAAACAAATGGGCTAAAAGGTGCAGCTTCCAGCCACATGACACATGTCCCCAATGCAGCCAGAAGCCTCTTTGAGGCTGTCTAAGACATCTCAAAGCTATTGGAAAAAGGAGTGGCAAAACCTGCTTTCTTGCTGGTGGCCCATTTGGGACTGCAGCAGTGGCCTGCTTTCAGAGCAGGCCATCCAGTCACCAATTGTGGGCCAATTGTGGCTGGAGTGGCCAGAGGCCACTCCAAGCTTCTGGTCTGCTTTGGCCCCAATCATAATATAAACCCCTTACCTTACTATCTTAAACTGTAATATGAAGACACAGATTAGGGAACATTGCAGTAGCTGATTGTGATAAGATGTTTGCCTTTTCCAGGTTTGGTTATCTCTAAATGAGGTGTGAGTGGGGAACCATAGGTTATTCTTTCAAAGAGTTTATTATACATGAACAAATCATATTCTGACATATTTACCATGTTTGGTTTAGTTCCCCTTGGTCTTTGTGCAATAAGACAACAAATCAATTTGCTACTTTCAAACCATGGAAGGGTACAGGTGAAAGTAAACACAAGGGGGCTTTCTAGATTGGCAGGAAAGTGTGACATGAAGTTGCCTTTTCCTTAATGGTTAGCAGCTGCACCACAGCCTTTAGATGGAGCTGTGCTGTTCTGCAGTTTTTAAAAAAGAAGCTGGGAAAACCAGCACCTTTTTAAAGGCGCTTCTTCTCCCCTAAAATGCAAAAAAAGCGTTTTCATGGCACACTTTCCCTTTTTCTCATCTAAAGGCTAGAGTTTCATGCAGCCATGAACACACTTCTTTTTGCCAATCTAGATCAGGCCACAATGTCTTCCTCTACTATATTTAGGTATCTGAAATGAAACAGGTGAGATTAGTGGGGAGAAGTAGAAAAATGTGGCCATATATCTGCATAGGTTGGACTTTTATGATCCTGGATGTGGTTGGGGTTGGGTGGCATTTACAGTAAGACTAAGTAGTCTGACTATATATGGAGCAGTTAAAAATTTGTAGCGTTAAGTTGTGAATTCAAAAATGCAACACAGAATGACAGCCTGTATCTTTACAAATTCTCCACAAGATCACTGTAGATCACAGAAGCTGTAGACAAAAAATTAAGTAATATAAATGAAACTTTTTGAGGGGGGGGGAGAGAAAGAGAGAGCTTTAAATATCAAAAACATCATGAGTCTAATCTGAAGCAAATACTTATTTAAGTTTTAACATATAACATTTCCACTTAGCTGTGTTGGCAGATTTGGCTACAGCCAACTACCAGCTGCAGGAAAATTTATCTCTATTGTTTGGGAACCAGTCAGGAAATTAGGTTGTGTTCATGTTTTGTGACAAATATGAACTTCAGTCCAGGTTCATGAAAAGGCTTGCAAATGTTAAGGAAGAAGCTGAATAAAAGTTTGGTGTGACATTTGAACAATGTGTATTTTCCATGGAAGACTAAATGCAAAGGTGACCCACAGCAACTAATTGCTACATAATATTTACCCAGAAATTCTTCTGTTAACTGTTATCACTAGGTGTAATGCCAAGATTCTTCTTTAAGCAGCTATTTTATGTTCTTGCCAGTATCATATGCAAATTAAAACCTTTGTATTTGACTATTTTTCCTTTTGAGCAAACACTATAAATAAACTATATTTGAAATTTAGTGAACCACAAGTTAAAGAGTTTTCTGTTATGAAGAAAATGTTCAGTTTTGTTTCTGGTCTTGTGCATTTTACATTTCAGTTTACAAAACAAAATACTGATGGCTATCATTATTTGCCCAGGTCAGGATAACAATACATAGTTCATAGCAACAAATATGAATCCTCCAAAGTAGCAAACACAGCGTAAGCCACATTGAAAGGAGATTGTTCATTTAAAAAGGTCAATATAAACAAGGGATACACTCTCCAGTACCTTCTAAAATAGATATTATGTATAATTCCTGAAAGAATTTACTATTGGTATTATCACATATTGGTACAATTCAGACAAAATGTTCTCCGTTTAATAAAACATGATTTATTTGACTGAGAACAGTGGCTGCATCAGTTTCTTCCCCAATTCTTTTCAATGGCATACAGTAATTAAGACTGACAAACCAGGTGATAGGGTCACCATAAGTCGGAAATGACTTGAAGGCACATGATAACAACAACTTATCCCGTGTTGAGGCATATATGTCAGAACTAATACAGTAGGAAAGATCTCCCCCATCTGCTATCCTTAAATTGCTGTATAGATTCAATCATCTCAAGTGAAAATATTCCATTGTTGTTCAGAAGTTGGAAGTGGTCCATTAAACAGTTTTATAGCAAAACACTTAGGAATTCAGTATTCAGGAAGCAGAGATTCATTTCAAGAAACTGACCCTCCAGTTTAAAGTTGTTGGGGTTTTTTTCCTCTTGGCATGCCAGCAAGAGAGGAAAGCTGACCCTAGTCTTCTGTCTCAGTACAAGCATCAGTTATGTAGGAAGGAACATTTGTTACAACACTGTGACAGATTTGTGCCTCCCCAATGCTGAGACTTGAAGAGAGAGAGAAAGCTCCAGGTCTACTTGGAATTACAGAGGCTGTTGTTTACTTGCACAAGCTAACAGGGACACACTAGAAGTTTGAGAAGCTACATGATCAATATTCCATAGCCCAAAGCTTAGAAAAGTTAAAAGGTTTTGGACATACAGTCTGTAGGATTTGGGGAGAGGTGGTACAAAAAGAGGGGGGGGAGAGAAGTTTTCTCAGCATCTGTTACACTTACTAGTGGTGAAACTAGTGTTGCTAAGAAAGAATACTTCTCTGAGATTGTGAAATTGACAGTTTTCCAGGTTAATAATAGAAGACCTGAGCCTGTGGCTATGCTATCATTTAGTTATTTCTCTTGATATTCAGAGCGGATGGTGTCTTGCCCCACATTAGGGCTAAGCATTGCAGACATCTCCCCAGGTTCTCCATGGCAAGCAAGATTTCCCACAAAACTCTGGAGTACCTGGTGTTACATTGTTTTAGAGCACTGTGGGGGATTAAATTGTGGCTCTCAAAAGGAAATTTCTATCCATCTAGCCATCCACTGCTTTATTTATATCCCACTTTTTCCCCAGCTTGGGATTCAAGGAAGCTTACAACAAGGCAGAAAATTACAATAAAACACATCTCATTCAAAACATACAAAATTAAGATTAAAACAGTATAAAACAACATCAGAGTACTGGTCATGACCTATAAAGCCCCATATGGCTTAGGTCCAGACTACCTGAGACTGTATCTCAACCTGCCAGAATCTTAAGATCTTCAGGGGAAGGCTTTCTTTTGGTCCTATCACCATCACAGGCTCACCTGGTGAGGACACAAGAGAGAACTGTCTTGGTGGCTGCTCCCATCCTTTGGAACTCCCTCCCACAGAAGCCTAGGCTGGCCCTCTCCCTGCTTTCCTTTCACTGGTAAGCAAAAACATTCTCATTTAAGCAAGTTTTTTAATGCTTAAGCAGGGAAGTTTTTAATATAGATGTTTGTTTTATCTATTTTTAAGTTTTGTGTGATTTTAAATCCATTTTCTAGTGTTTTAGTGTGGTCTTTTTAAAAATTGGTTTTAAACATTTGGTAAATATTTTTAATGTGTTCTTATCAAAGCCAACTTTGGGTCCTGGCCTGGGGAAAAGGCAGCATACAAATAAAGCAAATAAATAAATAAATAAGAGTTAAAACCATTTGAAATTTTACTTTTTAAAAAAAAAAAAGATATATATTTCTGAAGCCCTTTTCATGTTAAAAAACCATTTCCAAAGGCTTGCTGGAAAGGATACATCTTAACCTGCTACTGTAAGGACAACAAAGAAGAAGCCACCTTAGCTTCACTATGGAGGGAATTGCAAAGCATGAGAGCAGCCACAGAGAAAGTCTTCCCCTGTGGTCCCACCAACTGTGTCTGTGAATGTGGTGTGACAGTGCCTCTCCCACAGGGCAAAGGGAAAGAGAGAAGTTATCTTCCCTTTTGTCATTTGATCTGATAGCATCATGAACCTAAACTAAACATTTGTCAACACAATCGCATCTTCCTCTTCCTCGTCCTCTACCTCTTCCACATTTACATAATAATTTGATCAGGAGTTATCCTTTTAAAAGTCTTCCACCTCATGGTAAAGATTCAAGTTGGATCACAACTAGTGGACAATAAACCTCTGGCAATGTACATACATTGGAGGTCAGGGAGGACAAAGACTATTCCTTTCCTCCTGTTTGTACAAGAGCACCTATCCAGTCAATAGCAATTTGGGTTAGCAACTGGAGCTGCCTCCTAGGTGATCCCAGTAGTGTACAGCCATGGAAAAAGCACTCAACAGGGAAATACAGGACACTTCTTTGCAAAATATCCAAGAAAGAAAGTACATGGGTGTGAAGCAACGCAAGCTTCTACTGGGTGTCTCTACCTTATGAACTCTACAGTCTAAAACAGTCTGGGGCATGGATGAGGGTATCTATCTGTCTGTCTGTCTATCTATCTATCTATCTATCATAATATGCTGTTGTTGCTGTGCCTTCAAATTGATTCCAACATTGTGACCCTGTGTTGGGTTTTCCTGGCAAGACATATTGAAAGGGAGTTTGCTATTGCCATTTTCTAAGGCTAAGAGTGTGATTTGCCCAGGGTGGGTTTCCTTGGCTGAGGGGGTATTCAGATGCTCTTCCCCCATAGTCCTAGTCCAATGCTCAAACCATTGCACCATGCCTATTATGAAAAGATATGTACATATATGTACATATTATGAAAAGATATGTAAAATGGAGAAATCTGCCAGTTACATTTAACCACACATCAAGTTATATAAGATGACTAAGAATACGTTTCAAACTACTGGAGTTCAATCAGTTTCTCAATTTCTATAAATGCATCACTGTTTACCTTTTCTACTTCAAAATTAGCACAAACTATTCTCAAGCCTACTACTTGTCCTTCCATGTTTCAGATCAATCTGTTGAGGCATTTTCTTTATGTAAGCTGTGGAACCTAGTGTTCATGTGTTTTTGTTTTTGTTTTTAATATGACAGAATGATATTTATCCAATGCAGCTTTGTTATAGGGCTAGTCCTGTGGCCATATAAACATTCTCTAGGATTAAAAAAAATCTCTCTCAACTGGATTGGACCCAGCCAACAAAAAATAACTCAGTTGTAAAGTTTGTCGGGGAGAGAAAACTAACTATTAAATGTAAATTATTTTTGATACATTGTGGTTATACAGTGTTCTATACTTCATATGAATTTGAAAATTCCTTTATAATAAAGGCTCAACAAGTTAAAGAAGCTTTTTCAACCTTTGTGAAAGCCTACTGTAAATCAAAACAGGAGAGTCAACTAGTCAGATACTGCAGGAGTTCATGTTGATATTAACATCAAAGCATTCTGCATATTTTTCATTCCTTCTCCTGTAATAAGCAGCAATGTTTGACAGAAGCACAAAAGCTCCATAGTGTTCCCTTGAAGCTTGCAAATCATCAACCATTTCGAACAGAAGCATTTTCCTTACTCAAATCTTTACAATGTTCTTGGTGTTATATTTAATATTAATGTTACAGGATGCCTGGTGATAGCTATTCCAAGATTGAATTTGCTCTGTTTAATGTTCTCTTATCGATATAGGTCTTAATGGAAATGCCGAATTTTTTTTAAAGAATGAAATTAGATAACTTTTGCTTCTTTTCTTCAATAGCATTAGGGGACATCCAAAATATTTGTACAATGAGATAATGCTTTGATTTCTCTCTTTCATTCTCTTTTGCCCACAAGTGAGGATTAGTGGAGTACAGTGGCATAGATCATGTTTGTAAAATATTTATTTATTTATTTATTTATTTAGTATGGCCAGAAGGCTGTTTGAATTCTGCAAGTAACTATGGATGTCTTAAGACCTCTGTTTTAAAAAAATGTTATGTTTTCACACGCCTTACATGGATTTAAATTAGTGGTATTTTAATATTATAGTTTATTTGTTGTTGTTTTTAAAAACTTGTTCTTACAGATTTTTATCTGTACTTTGTTTTGTGTTGCAAGGCACAATAGATCCTATTCAGGGGGAAAGCAAAATATTCCATCAATAAATAAATACATCTAACAATTTATTGATTTATTTGAAGCATACCATGCCTTTCTCCCAAAATGGGACTACCCTCCATGCATAACATACAAGAAATGTTCAGTATTTTCATTAAAAGGTTGTGCTGTAGAATGGGGGCTTTGTGTTCAAAATGGGGAAAAGATAAAAACTTCCACTGGGCCCATCAAATTGAATCTGCTGCCACACTACAGTTTGACACTTTTTTAACTGTCATGGCTCCATTCTATGGGATTCTTGGATTTGTAGTTTGTTGAGGCACCAGAGCAATCTGGCAGAGAAGGCTGAATATCTCACAAAACTACAAATCCCAGAAATCCCCAGGATAGAGTTGTGGCAATTAAAGCAACTTTAAATTGCATTAATTCTGTGGTCTAGATGTAGCCTCCTACAGTCTTTTGAGCCCTAGTCAATGATAGGCCGAGAGTGCAGCCACACCACAGAATTAAAGCAGTTTGACACCACTTTAACTGCTGTGACTGTCCTATGGAATCCTGGGATTTGTAGTTTGACAGACCAGACTGAATACTTACCAAACTACTTCCCTCCTACTTCCCCCACTTACTATGGCTCAAAGTATCACCCGGCAGAAAGTTGTGTTACATTTAATAACTTTTGCATGCCTATACTCACTAATTGCTCATTTGTAGACTTCTTGTTTGCTTGTTTTACCACACCAGTTCTCTCTCTGCATAACGCTTAGCCTGAAGCCATTTTCCCCTTTTCTCTATTAGATCACATGTTTGATTACAAAGAAGGTGGCTTGAGTTCTGCTGCTTGTCCTACCTAAAGTAGACCCATGGAATCAATGAGATTTACCTATGCGTTGACTTACCATTCAGCAGTTAATTGAATGGCTCTGCTCTACTTGAAACTAATCAGCAGAATTCCACCTGTTATTTGTAAGTAAATATTTTATATGTTTGACAAAGAAGACTAAGCTGTGCAATTTTTCTTTTAAACCCTGTGTATGAATGAGTGGAAGTGGGACTGGTTGTTGTTCAGCTTTTGCTTTGACAATTGCCTGAGAGTTCCAGTGCTATCTCTCACATTTTCTGACATTTTGGAGGTGACGTGAATTAAATACAATGCAGCAAGTAGCAAAAACAATCAAGATGGCAATGACACATTGCAAGGTGCTTTTAAATTTATTTAAAAGTCATTATAATTTCATTATATAATGAAATATCATCACTCTAAAAGTGCCCTTAAAAGTAACTTTTAAAGCTACTTCAAAGCTCCTTTTCAATATTTATTTATTTAAAATTAATCTAATTTAAAAGTCATTACTTGTTACATCAGTACATTTGTACCTGGCACATTATTTTTGAAATGTGACTTCATTTCACTCTCATTACCCCCAACAGTAGCTAGTTAGACCTGTTATTTGTAACACTGGGGCTTTCTAGATTGGCAGGAAAGTGTCAGGGTTAAAAATAAAATCTAGGGAACAGCTAATTGCAGAAGAAAAAGTAATTAATTTGTTCCATCATTTACGAATAAAACAAAAATTTGATAAAGACATAGACAAAGTAGGAATAGAATCAGAGTTAAGCCCTTTGACAAAATATAAATGGGAGGGGAAAAAAGGATTTATTTTAAAAAAACATACAAAGTCCTTTTAGGAATTGAACTGAAAGAGGAAACTATAAAAGAGAGCATGCTGAGTTGGATGAAGAATATAGGGAGAACAACACCTTTAGAGATGTGGGAACATACCTGGAAAATTAATCAAAAATTCACAAAGTGCAATAACATTTAACAGAATGCCATAGATATTTTGCACAGAAGGTATTAAGTCCTTCTAGAATAGCCAAAATGAGTCCTCACTATTCCAACAAGTGTTGGAAATGTAAAGGTAAAATAGGAACTCTTTATCATGCATGGTGGCTGTGCCCCAGAATCAAAAAAATACTGGATAGATATAAACAATGAAATATAAAAAGTCTTAGGATTCAAGTTTCCATTACTCCCTGAAATATTTTTATTAAACATAATTGACACGATTCCAACTAAATGAATGCAAAACCAAACTAGTGTTACCCTATATTTGATTACAGCGGCACATATTATATTGGTGAAACACTGGAAATCACTTCCAATTCCTACCATACAGGAACGGAAAACAAAAATTTACAATTTTATCAATATGGATAAAATAACCATGCTATCAACAGGAAAATCAATCCAGGATTTTGAGCACAAATGGGTACAGATTTTACAAACCTGGTTCATGATTTAAATGAAATAAAATCAAGATAAGCCCAACAGCAAATTAGGACGCAGTGAAAATATTTCTGATTATGGAAATCTTTTTTATGAAGGAATTAAAGTTAATTTACAGATATGATTGTAGCACAGACAATACTTACAGAAGGGAACAGAAGTGTTTGTTCAATATGTAATAACTCACTCCTCACTTCCCCCCCCCCTTTTCCTTCTTCGCAATTTCCCCCTATCCCTCCCCTCCCCTTCCCCTACTAACTCCCCTTCCCTCTCACATTTAATTTTCTTCCCGTTGTTTTTATCTGTCCTTTTTTCTTTTCTCTTCTTTTATGAGGTTTCAAGACTGTTTTCTGCATTACCTTTTCTCATCTTCATTTGATTGTCTGTTTTTTCTTTTTTTTTCCTATGTAATTTAAAAAGTTTAAAAAAAAAGTAGCTGCTCTTCCATTGAATACTGATAACTTAACAAGTTACTTTAAATGAGTCTCAACATGAAGCAATATCACTTTTAAGTAAATAAACCATGCCTAATCTGGGTCAGGCCTTCTGTGTGCAAGCAGCAGATTAACCATTTCCACCCTGTTTGTTCCTGAATAATATCACATACACACATACATATATACTATATATATACAGATATATATAGTAAATTAATAACTTCACAGTGCATCTATACTGTCGAAATAATGCAGGAATCCTGCCTGAAATAATGGAGACTTATTATGTCCTTCAGAGTTGGCAACACTGGCTGGAAGGACCAATGTGTTTCTTTGTTTACCAATCACACACTTATATAAGAAAGACAAGTCCTGTTATAACTAATATTGTATATCTGTGGCTTTAAGTCACCTGTTGACTTATGGTGACCCTGTACATTTCATAGGTTTTTCTTAGACAAGGAATACTCAGAGATGGTTTTGCCAGTTTCTTCCTCTGAAATACAGCCTGTAGCACCGCATATTCATGTTCATATCCAAGTGCTAACCAGGGATGACCCTTCCTAGCTTTCATGTTCAGGATCTGGTGCCTTTAGGATATTTAGGTCTTACTACATATGAGAACAATTTGTTAAGACTGGCTAGACTAAATCCATTGAACAGCTAAGATTTTTTTATACTAACCCTTCTGTAAGTTTTTTTTTTAATAAATGGGTCTGTTCATTAATAATAGCACTATCGTCGTCGTCATCATCATCATCATCATCATCATTTAGTATTATTACTTGTGACTGGCAAGATTTCTCTCTCACATTTACATGTGTGATTGCTAAACAGCAAAGAAATAAATTGAAAAGAGATCCTTGGGTTGCAACCATATCCTGATTTAAGAAGTATTTAAGAGTTATTTTATCTCAATTTGTGCTTGCAAAGTTTGATAACCTCAAACTCTGTTCCTAATTTTTTTTTTCAAAACAAGAAGTTCCCACAATCACCTTTTCCTCTATTAAGTAGTGTTCTATAGCCTTAAAACAGATCCCCAATACAGCTTTGACCTCAAATACGTGTGCGTTTTAAGAAAAGAAAAGAAAACCTGGCACTTCTCTGAAGATACAATAAAAGGCAGACAAAAGCACAAGCTAGCTGGAGTCACTTGCTCTTTTTCCATCTCAGCCAAAGTTTGGAAGACACCAAAGTCATTTCCAAAAGCATGCTGGCATCACAACAAAATATACTCATGAAGAAAGATCCCCTTCTGACATTAAAAGCTGCTGAAACAAAGAGCTTAAAAAGAAGCAGAAGAGAACAATATATTCTGAGAGAAAGAGAGATTAAGCCTGAGGAGTCACTTCCAATCAGAAAGCCACCATTTAATTACAACACACAGGAAATTACAGAGTGAATGGCTAGGACAGTGATAAGAAACTGACACTGGAGGATGACAGGTACTGAAATTCGACCACTTCATCACAAAGCTACTTATCACAAGAGCCTGTCTGGAAGGCTGACAATCTGATTGTACTGTCAACTCAATTCATAATTAATATATTTATCAAATTAATTACTGAAAAAATCTCACTGGCGCTCGCCATAAAACAGTGGCTAAATTCATTGCCCGTTGGCTTCGTTTACTGCTAATAACTGTGCTGTCAGTTTAATGAGGGCAGTGATTGGGCCCTGTTTTAGCTGCATGACAGACAAATTGCCCTCTTATAGGGAATGATACAGAGAATTTAAGAGAAGAAAAGAAATATGTCATTGTTTGGTGACAGCCACAATCGCAGCCTTGTCTCGGAAACTTAGCATCAATTCGGACATACATGAAAGGGAGGTTGGGAATTCTTTTGGCAGTTAAATAAATACTTTATGAAATTCTGACTGATCCCTTCATCTGAAATGACCTAGCACTACAGTGGATAACTTTCAATAATTCCCTCTTTATTACAATACTTGGCAAGAGTCCATTGCTCAGCAAAAGAGGAAAAAGCTGAGCCAGGCCACCATTAGGGTGTAAATAAAAGCTAACTAAACTAAGCTGTAATTCTGTACATTCTTCTGTTGCTTGAGACAGAGAAATCTGATCAATGCAAGCGTGCAGGTAACATTACCTATATCTCTGCATGCTCAAAGGCATGACTTGTCAGCTAAAAAGAATTACAGGACTTGAGCTGTAGTAAATGGGAATCCTCTTTGTAGCTACACTTGGTGACACAAGCTGAATATTCATTAGTTCATTGTCTTCAAGTACACGCATGCAATTTTATAGGATACAGTACTTTGAAGGCTATACCTAACTGAAACACTAGTTAGCACAGGAAGAAGTAATAATTTACTATATCTGTATCAAAGATTCACAGCATTGTTAACAGCAGATAAACTTCATTCATTCATATCAATGGGCATAAATACAATATAAAATCCAGACATAAAACATTCTTTCTGAATGTTTGCCTTTAAGAAATAGGTGGAGCTAACAACCAGCTGTGTAGCCTGAGGCTTGCCCTAGGTCTGCTCTAGGAGAGTCTGTGGCCTCTCCAGAGGTTCAGCAGCCAAGTCTGCCTGTGGCCGAGTCTGTGGACATAAAGGAGGACCTTCAGGGAGCATTGAGCTAAAAGGGAGGGCCTTTGATTGTCACAGAGGCTTTATCAGAAATGCTCTGATAATTAGACAACGCTCTGATAATTAGACACATCTAATTAGATTAGATAATTAGCTGGAGAATGTGTGTCTATTTGCCAATGATTATCTGACCTTCTTGAGGAAAGACTCTGTCTCTGTCTCCTGTTGCTGTTTGGATTGAAACCTTGTTTCTTGGACTGCTGACCCATCTTGACTCTCTGGAACCCTTGTCCTCGGACTGCCTTATCTACCTGCCTATCTGATACCCTGGACCTCGAACATCTTGACAACTCTTTTGGTAATATCTCTTGTGATATTGCACTTAGACTCGTGGGGGCTTTCCAGACAGCCCAAAAGGAAGGGGCAGTCCATGGTCGCCCCAGGAAGCAGCAGGATGGGGCTGAGGCTGCCAGACCAGCAGCCTCCGCGGCCCCATCCTGCCGCTTCCAGAGGCCATGGGGAAGCAGCAAACTGCCAGTTCCCCACGGCCTCTAAGCAGGGTGCAGCAGGTGCGTTGGGTGCCAACTGCACCCTGCTTGAGGAGGGGGGCCTGAAGGGAGAAAGCCGCGGCAAAGACCCGCCGCTAAAAAAGAAGCTCCGTTTGGAGCTCCTTTTTTGCACTGCGGAAAGGGCGCGCTTTGCACCCTCCCACAGCGTAAAGGTATCATGGCATGCGCATGGAGGTTGGTAATTCCAATGCATTGTAGTAATGTTGGTTCAAAGTTTAAAGAACCTATCCAATGTACTTACAATTTAGGGGATAAGATTCAGGATCTTGGATAGTTCCTTTCAATTTCAGACAGAAACCCATATCAAACTGACTACCCCAATGATATTGGATCTATGGGGTTTATGGGGTTCTACGGGCTGCCCCTTTTTGCACTGGATTGGGGCCGCAGCAACCTCATGGCACAGCCTCAATCTGGCCTTTCAAGGGTGCAAAAAGGAGCCACAAAAAGTGCTCCTTTTTGAGCCCTAGAAAGGGTGCCATAGCAGTGGCAGCACAGCTATATGGCACCCCTTTGGTGTTGCATCATCTAGATGCAACACCAGAGGCATGCTATGATGCTGCACTGCATCTGGAGTGCATCTGTATGTGACATCAGGATGCCCTGGGGAGGTGGAGTCTGGTGTTCACCATCAGAATGTTGCACCCCAACTCTGCCCCCAGGCTAGCCTTTCAGGCTGGTCTGTAAAGACCCTAAATTAATATGTTCATAATTTGTCTAAAATGTGCATGAATTACCTATGTTTAATTCAGTTTTACACATCTGTCCCCCTTGCTAAGTGAGCATGCTTCAGTAAAATGTAGACAAGCAGGAACAATTTTTTGAACAAGCCTAACCATAAAATTAATGCTGTGAAAAATCTGTATAGCAATCTTATGTGCTACACATTAAAATCTTATGTGTGGTATAAAGAATATGTACAGCTACGATCATTGAAAAAACATTTGAGAAAAGAGATAAAGTAACAGTCCCTGCAAATTAAACTGTTCTGGGTTCTTTCACGGTTTAATCAGCTAATCTGTCTCAGTAAATGCTGCCTTGTAGAATATCTGAGGATGGTCATCATATAGAATTTATGACACAATCCACTGCATATTTACTGAGAAGTCCTCTGACTTCAAAGGAACCTACTTCCCATTAAGTGTGCAGAGTATTGTGACATTAGATATATCACTTCAAGGTTAATGTAGTTGCTATATAAAACAGATGTTTACCAATAACTATTGCATCAGGGGCTTTTTCACATCACACAATTATAGCACCACAATTCCACTTTAAATGCCATGGCTCAATCCTATGGAATCCCGAAATTTGCAGTTAAGAGAAAAGCATTTAGAATTCTCAACTAGTTCTTCACCAAATTACAAGCACCAGCTTTCTATATAGGATGCAGCAATGGCAGTCAAAATGGATTCATAGTGGTATAATTGTATAGTGTGAAAGGCCCCATGAAGGGGAAACCTATAGGCCTTCCAAATGTTCTTGGCTATGTTGGCTAGACCAAATGGAAAGTGAAGTCCAACAACATCCAGAGGGTCACAGGTCCCCTAACTCCAAATTACACTGAAGTGAATGGACCTGCAACACCAACGAATGTTACATATGAAATACAGTATTGAGGGATTATTTCATGTGAAGTTCTATACTGTTTCAGAAGTGAAGATGTTAAATGGAAAATTTTGAAACCAATGTTCCATTCTATATTTTCTTTCTATCTTGTTTTCCATCTTTTTTATATATATATAGATCACTTCCAACGAAGCTGAATTTTCTCAGAATTCCCCCCCCCCCATCTTCCTTTTGGCAGCAAGTTGATTGAGAAGGCAGTTGCCTTCCAACTCCAGGTAGTCTTGGACGACATACACTTCCTTGACCCATCTCAAACCAGTTTCAGAGCAGTATATGGAGCTGAGATTGCTATGGTCATCTTAGGCCCAAAACACATGGGCCAAAAATGTCGGCTTCAGGCCAATTTGGGGGCTTGGCATTCAGGTGACATATGTTTCCAGATAGGTCTGAAGCTGCATTGTAGCTGCCTGGGGCCACTGGCAAAAGGAACACAAAAAAGTATTCCTTGCCAGCGGCCTATTCAGGACCATGGCAGTGGCTGGCTTCGGAATCCCTGTGTCTGGTTACTGTGGTCCCATGCTGAACAGGAAGTGACCAGGGCTGGAGCAGCCAGAGGCTGCTACAAGCTACCAGTCTGCTTGACCCCCTCCTAGTGGATGATATTCACAGGAGCATTAATGGAGGAGTGTGTCCCTGCTGGTGCTCTTGGACCTCTCAGCAGCATTCAATACTTTTGACCATGGTATTCTTCTGAAATATCTGAGGGGGTTGGGAATCTGAAACACTGTGCTCATGTGGTTCCACTCCTACCTCTCAGGCAAGTTCCAGATGGTGGTGGTTGGGGACAGCTGCTCCTCAAAAAAGCTCTAATATTCCATACCACAAGGTGCTATTCTATTCCTCAATGCTATTCAACATCTGCATGAAACTGCTGGGAGAGATCATCCACAGGCATGGGGTGGAATGTTATCAGTACATTCTTCATATTGTGTGTGTGTGTGTGTGTGTGTAGTAGGCATCCTTCTCCCACTTTACAGTTCACAGGACATTACAGTATTTTCCACGCTTTATACAAGTATTCCCCCATAGCTTGATGCCCTCCAGATGCTTTTGACTAAAACTCCCATAAGCCCTGACCATCGGCTGTGATGGCTGGAGCTGTTGAAAGATACTGTCTAGAACATCTGAAGAGCACCAGATTGTGAAAAGGGGATTTGTAATTCTCTACAGTTTTTAATGAGTGTGTGTGTGTGTGTGTGTGTACGTGTGTGTACTTGCGCACATTTCCCTCACCATTCATTTCACACATGGCATGTCTGTGCATGGGCATGGGCAAAGGCATGCATATGCATAGCTATGAATGCACCCTCCTACCCACTTACACACTTATTTCAATATAGGACTAAAATTTACTGTATTACATTCAATATTTGACATTGTATGAGGAGGGGAAGAGACATCTATTCAGTTGGCATATTAAAGCAAGCTTATCAAATTTTGTACTTTTGATCCAAAATAAAGCCAAAATATAATTATCCTTCAAAGTCTGCACATCTCCAAATGCTGCAGTACACTTTTCATAACAGAGAATTAAAATTACTGTGTTCACACACACACACACACCCATGCATTTGAAAATACATGAAATGCTTTCAAAAGAAATGCTTTCAAAAATGTTGAAGATGAGTTCATAAAATTATAATTTGTTATGTAAATTTCTTTTTACAAAATTTGAAAGTGATACAGAAATGAAACAAAATAAACTTAATGCTTGAAAAATGAGAAGCCAGGAAAACAGAAATTGTCAAATTAAACTATATCTACTGTGGACAATATGTGTCCAGATACATTTTACTCCTTATGGAGATAATAGAAAGAAGCTTGAGGAATTCAGCTGAAATCCAAAGCCTATAATTTGGAAGCATGTTCCAGTAAAATTCATTTTCTTCAATGCATAAGTATCACACTTCACTTCATTGAAAAGAACTAGGTACTCAATATACAAGGAAACTCTGTGATTCCAAAATGATGGACTGACATAAGAGGTCAAAATGAAAATTGTGCATCTAGTTAAAAAAGATACAAAATACTTTCCATATGTCACTACTTAGAATATTATTGCTCCTTGTACTTATATTAAAATGTCCATTTGGAAAAATTCACAGTTTTTCCCCATAAGCTTATGCAATGTGTAATTGGATCTACCTGTCTATTGAGGGCAACCTCTTTCTTAGCAGACAGCTGATCTAAAAGTGAAGTGAGGCAGATTCCATCTCATCATTTTAGTTTATCAAAGTTCCTTAAAGAATTAGGATGAAAAGCTTTTTTAAAAAAATTACCTTAAAACTGATTCAGATTCTAACACACTGATTCACGTTTCCTTTCCATTAGGTGATACTGATGATAATTATGATGATTACAATCTTTATTAAAATCCCACATTTTCCCTAAAACTAGGACTCAAGGTGGCTTACAGATTCAAATTGTCAGTTCTTTATTATAGTCCAGAGACCCAGTAAAAGGTTCAAGTGCAACATACTTTAAAAACACTTAAAGATCAAGACTAAAATAAAGTTAACTATTAACAACTTGAAAAAACAATTTAAATTGTACAATTCAGTGTTACAAAGCAATTTTTAAAAATCAGTACAATTAAAACCAGGCAACACACTCTCAAAAAACCTTCCTTTAAAAACCTTCAGTTCTCAAAAGCCTTTCAGAATATGAAAGTATTTGCTTAGCAACAGAAGGTCAGCAAGAAAGGGGCCATTCTTACCTCTCTGCAATGGGAGTTCCAGAGCCTAGGGGCAGCCACAGAGAAGGTCCTATCATGCATCTCCCTAGTTTTGCCTATAAAAGTAGTAGGAATGAAAAAGGTGCCTCTCCTGAGGAGCACAGGGTCAGGGCATGCTCATATGAGAAGATAATCTGTCAGATAGCCTGGACTTAAGCTGTATAGGGTTTTAGAGGTGATAGCCAGCACTTTGGACTGAACCCAGAAACAGACCTACAACCAGTGAAGCTATTGGAGTAAGGGAAATGTATGGTCTCTGAAGGCAGCCACAGTTAACAGTCTGGCTGCTGCTCTTTGTACTAGTTCAAGTTTCCAAATATTCTTCAAAGACAGTCCCCTGTGGTCCCCTTAGACTGCATTTTGTTCATCTTGAACGAATGATAAATAAAATATTCAGCCTTTTCATATATTACTGTTCCAGGCAAAGTGAAACCTTAATATCCCTTTTGTAGACCCCCAAGTTCCCTCCCTCCCCAATGTTCCATTGAGGTTTGCAGCTAAAATTCAGCAGCAAACTACTACAGAGGGACCTTGGGTTCCATAACCCCTACCACCACCATGGATACCAAAATCTGTGAATGCTCAAGTCCCATTAAATACTGAAATGGTGTCCCTTATACAAAATAGCAAAATCAAGGTTTGCCTTTTTGGTATATATTTTTTAAATATTTTCAAGCTGTGAATGCTTGAATCTGAGGATAAGAAATCCATGGATAGGACTGACTGTAACTGTGCTATAGTCAGTGGGCCAGTAGGCCAACTATGACCAGTATGCTTTGATTGTGTATTCTGCATGGCGGGGGGTTGGACTGGATAGCTCTTGTGGTCTCTTCTAAATCTATGATTCAATTATTCTATCAGCTACTTAATTAAGTGTATTAACTAAGGCTGCATCTGCACTGCAGAAATAATGCAGTTTGATACTGCTTTAACTACCATGGCTCAGTGCTATGGAATCCTGGGATTTGTAGTTTTGCAAGGTATTTAGCCTTCTCTATTAGAAAGTGCCACAACAAACTACAAATTCCAGGGTACCCTAGCATGGAGCAATGGCAGTTAAAGCATTGTCAGACTGCATTATTTTTGCAGTTTGGCAACCTCTCCTAGCCCAACCCCCTCCAAAACATCATTCACCCATAGCTTACAGTTGTAAACCACTTAGACACTGCTTAAGCAGTATATAAATGAACCTGTTTGTTTGTTTGTTTTCTCTGATCACCAGCAGAATGGACTTCAGTCCCCCTCTCACAGCTGATGCCTGGTAAAGTAGGTTTGGAGGGGTTATAATTGTGGCAATAGTGTCACAATTGTGACAAAGTAATGATTGAGATTATGGAATACTTACCCAGATTTTCCCATCCGTGTTATGTATTCATGACCACTGTTCAGTAATGATTATAACACTATTGCCAAGATTGTAAATCTCTCCCCCACATATTTTATCTGGCATCAGAGGCAAGGAGAGAAGGAAATCAATTCTGCTGGTGACGGGACATGGGTGAATGACATTCCTGTTTGGGGTGTGGTCAAGTCAGGATAAATAGTTGATATCAGGGGCAACTTAGATAATTTTAGTTCAGTGTCAGTAGACTATCAAAGTCAATATCACATCAAGTCAATTTAAGACTCATTTATATATCAATATAAATTTGATAGTGATTAATCAAGTTTGAGTAGGTGGGTTATTAAAATGAAGATGGGAAACTTAATGAATTTAATAATATGTAGAAAAGGTGTTTTTCATTTATTTCAGATAATTTCAGTCAATGTTTATATTCTATTTTTGCATTCATTAGTGATCTTCAAGTGTCCCTGAAATACTGGATATCTTATTACAGTCGGCCCACTGTATCCATGGATCCTGTATCCATGGATTCAATAATCCACATGTTTGATTTTTTTTTTTAATTCCAAAAAGCAAACCTTGATTTTTAATATTTTATATATGGAGCACCATTTTACTGTTCCATTGTATATAATGGCACTTGAGCATCCAAAGATTTTGATATCCACAAATCCTTTGACAGCCTGGAACTACACCCCAAAAGATACCAAGGGCCCACTGTATCGAGCTCAGGATGTAGATTAGGTGAATAGACTAGAAAATTCTGGGCCTAGGATTTGGTTTTGTGTGCTTTATATCCCATTTTTTGTTGCTCTTGTTAACTGCCTTAAGTCAACCTCAACTCATGGTGACCCTGTAGATGGGACCATTGTGGTAGCACTATGAAAAAAATGTATATAGCAATCTCTTTTAGTTTTACAGACATTTCCATCTAGCCATCCGACTGCACATGTTTGGAATGCTTTTGGAAAGGAGATGTATGTGATTTTTGCTTTGGTAATAATTTAGAATAGGTTCCCCTTTACACCCATACATTTTTTTCTTGTGCAGTGAACACACAATTGATTTTTATATGCATATTTTCCTTTTTTAAAGCACAGAACTAATAAATATTATTTTCTATTTGAAGTAGAGGGCTGATTTAACTGTGCATTATCCATAATTTAAAAGTGTGTTATCTGCTCAACAATTTTCTCAAGGACTCATTGCTATCAACAGTTTACCATACAACTACGGTAGTTTTTGAAAAATCTATCCCTGGTTCAGGACACTTGCCTGTGTCAGTAAATAATACTTAAAAAAATTAATCTAGGTATGAGCAACTGTGTTGCTGATCTGCTGCTTCCTTAATCCTTTACCAATAGAACTGTCATACACAGAACAGCTTTGTTTGCTAAGTGTTTGTGCAATCACTTTAAATGCTACTCTTTAAATGATGTTGTGGTGGACTGTGTAGGGAACTTGCTAAACTGCCCTTTGCGTACATTCCTAATACATATATATATATATTCTTATGTGACTTGTAATTGTTTTTAGTCAAATTCAACAAAAGGTTGAATGATTGATGATGGGAGTTTAAGTGCATGAACATTTGGAGGATCATAGTTGCCGACACATGCTTAGGAGGTGGAAAAAATCATTTATTATTGAAGATGACCTCTTTATAAATATTGTGAACATTTGCTATTATGTTCACAATATTTATAAAGAAGTCATCTTCATTAAGTATAGATCCCGGATGAACACAAGACATTCTTCTGGAACCATATGGTCACCAGGAGTAGATATTGTGATCATATTGTTAAGCATCCCCTTATCATGAAGATAGATAACCCTCATTTTCTAAAACCAAGAAAGTCTATTTTTATCTTCCAAATTCTTTCATTGTATTCTTCAAAATCATCAAACCATAAGAAGGATTCTGATGGATCATATCCAAGGATGGCCCAGACCATTATCATGTTTCTCATTGGCTAACTCATAAAGGGATGAGAACGTTGCAACGTTTCACATTATTTCCAAACCGCCCACCCAGCCCTATACAAATATCAAAAATAGATATGACTAACCTTAGTTATCATGCCTAATATCCCTTTATAGATTTGTCATCCATACATTGCTCTAATCTCATGTTAAGCTGTCTAAGAGGTGACCATCATGTTGGGGCATACATTAATTTTGTTTTGAGTTCTATAAGTTATTGTTCAAAGATGTAGCTGTGTTGGTCTAGAAAATCAGTATGCAAAGGGATCTTGCAGCATCTTTGAGACTAACTGTAAGACAGAAGTTGTTAGTACGAGCTTTTTTAGACTTGAGCTTACTTCCTCAGATGCATTTGAGAAACCTTACTTGCAGTTACCTTTCCAGCCTAATGACATAACATACGCAATGGGCATGAAACCCACTGCGTGACTATGGGCAAGTCACATGCTCTCAGCCTCAGAGGAAGGTAAATACAAGCCGCCTCTATACAAGTCTTGCCAAGAAAACCACATGCTAGGTTCTTGAAGGCATACAACCACTTTGTTTGTTTTACCACAGGATCTGTCTTCTTGATTCACTCTGACCTGTAACTGTTTTATCTTCTTTCCTTGCTCTTCTTCATTATACTGTGTATTTGATTGTGGGCAAGCACTGTAAGTAAAACAACGTTTATATATTTTGTAAAGAAAACTAAACAGTATCTTTTGTCTTCTAAACCACATGGTTTGCCGTGGAGATGGGACTGGTTGTTGTTCATTTTTTGCCTTGCCAGTTGATTATCTTCTTGAGAGTACTGTTACTTTCTCTGATGTTTCCCAACACACTCAGAAAAGGTCTTAATGTAGTCACTGACTCTCACATATGTCGAAAAGTGCATTTGCCACTAAAATAGGTAGTTCTTTGGACACAGATGTCCTCATACATTGTTAAGACAGCTTCTAGGAATAAAGCATTAAAAATGGTCCATAATTAATCTCAGAACTATCAAATGATCAGTATTACCAATGACACTGTTTTTCTCTTTCGGAGGAAAAATATGAAGTTGCAAGCAGTGCTATTCTGAACCATCCTCAATTATCATCAGTCCACAAGAGGGGAAAGATAATCACACTCAAAGTCACTCTCCACTTCACTAAAGCCAGAAGTAAACACAAGCTATTGATGTCTGTGTAATAGAGAAAAGAAAAGAAAAGAACAACTCTCATTTCACAGTATGATTAGGACAGCTAAAAAGAATAGTGCATATCCTTTAATTTGACAAGATGCTTTGCCTTTAAACAAGTCTGAGAGTAGACCATTTATTTAGAATTCACAAGCTAACACACTCAAGGCCCACTTCTGATAACTTGCAAAAATCTAAAACTCCTCATTAAATGCCAGATAAATTGACTAGCCTAAGGGGAAGATGGAGGAAGAGGATACATGATCTGGAGCCCAGTTTCCTGTAATTAATGAGCTCTGAATAAGCAGATCCAATCCAGTCTGAGTGAGAATAAAATTACTGCACCTAGCAAAGTTCAGATAAGAAATATGTGAACTTTAAAGCACTTGAACACAAATCAACGTGGCTCAAAAAGCTTAGGCTCAAAATGGCCTTACTCCTTAGTCTCAGAAAAAAAACATGAAGTAAAGATTCATTCAGGTATTCCATTTTCAAACCATGTATATGGAAGCTTTCAACGTGTACTATGAATAACATAGCTTTTTTGCATGGTGGCAGCTATTTTCAAGTGCCCAAAATTTGCCTCAGAACAGGGCTTTTCTCAGGTAAATAAAATAGTAGTTACAATTTGTATGTAACTCAAACAACAACAAAATGCAGTTTTAAGATGGTAAAAAAGCTAATAAATAGTCCTTGCCAATTTGTTTTTACATTCATACAGCATGCCCCCCCCTTGGTTTTTTTTAGCATTCTTCCTTCATCTCCCTTTCTGGTCCCAGTTGTTGATGTGTAAATTAAATGGTTTTTCTTTTAATTCTCAGTTTTTCTTTTAATTCTCAGACAAGTATATCCATGTATCTAAGGCCCTGCTGTGTTGTCCTACTTTGTAGTTACTTTTCACTTTCAAACTGATAAAGAAGGAATTATTGCTAAATGGAGTTCCCATGTTCAGCAGTGTGTATTGTTATTTACCCAGTAGTAAAAGTAGAAGTAGCTGTGGTAAGGTTTACCAGAAGCATCAATCCAACCATATGGGCAAACAGGAATCTGGACTAGATAGACCATTGATCTGATTCAGCAGTGCTGTTTTAGATTCTTTTATTAATAACTTTAACTACATTGATAGAGAGAGTTTCTGTCCTGGAATAATTTTGTATGGGTGATGGTCCTACATTATGTATTTATCAAAGGCATTCTTTTGCTGCCTCTGTATAGGTCTAATACTGAAGGTAGAATCCAAAATATTTGACTCTTCATATAATTGCTTTTCTCAATTGTTTTTTATTAAATGTATTTCAATTGTATGTTATCATTCTAAGATCCAGGTTCTAGCTAAAAACAGTGCTGTTCAGTTCAACAATTTATCTATAGCTGAATCTTTATCTCTTTATAACTATATAGATATAATTATAGATATAGATACATATCTATAGATGAGGAGATAATTCACCTTGGGTTCTGTTCAAGAAGTAAATAAGATGAAAGTTAATTAAATAAAAACATAGATATAGATATTACACTATTTCCAATATTGTCAAATGGATTATTGTGTTATGAATTATCATCTTGAGACTATGTGATGTTACAGTCTCAGGTCTGCAGAACCACTAAGTCTCACATCTGAGAGAGATGGTATCTCAGACCCAAACAGGGACAAATCAGAGAAGATGTCATGTTCTGAGTTAAAATGTCTAGCAACTAGTTGCTTAAGCTTTGAGGTCAATATTTCAGAGTTGCAAGTGTACAGGATGCCATCTTCAGTACATGGGCATGAAAACCACAGACCTACATGCACTCTTCAAGAATCACCAGTCTGCAGTTGAAAATTATGGGGCCATCTAATTCGTGTACTTTGGATGTAAGGGAGAATTTCTAGATCCACAGACTTAAGACATCAACATTGCATGGTCGCCATCTATGTAAACTCAGAGTAAACTCCCCTGTTGGATAAAGCTCACTTTTTTGTTCAGCAACTGAATGAGGTAGAAGCCAAAATGTTTTGCTAGTTTATGTAGTAAATTCTGTTTATTACCCACTCTAGCAAATATATCTTTTTAGTGATTAACACTATCCTTTTGGACCCAGAACAAACTTATCAAAAATTATCTTTGTTTTTCAATCACATGTGTCTGTATGTGTGTTTATATACACTTTTATATGTGTGTGAATAAAGCTGGACTATGATAACAGGAGATGCCTAGTCTTTCCTATTACATAGGCTTATCATGAATGTGATAGATTTAAAATCAGGTTAACTAGAGATCTGAGAATATTATGCAATACAAGGAAGTTTTTAAAATAAAATAAATTTTATTTATGGGAGATACAAAAACCTGTCGTTAGGCTCAAGATTTTTTTAAAGATAGCAATATAGTGGTACATCTAAAGAAATACACCCCCCCTTTCTATTATAAGAGCAATTTCCCAAAAGACTTTGGTCAACTTCAAGGCTGCTTTTTTCAAAAATTCCAGTGGGGAGGGACAGGAAGAGGAGCTGGACTTTCAAGGTAATACAATAGGAGTTTGCAAGAGTCACAGGGGTATCAATTACAATAAACCAAGCCATGCAACAAGGAGATTAAGACGTGGATTACCGACCACTTACTATGTGTCATACAGAACAGAATAGTTTCAGATGCAAGCTCTACTTAATCTGGTACCAGCGGCCTTTCCTTGAAAGGATTAATGAGGAAAGGGTTTTTTAGACATTTTTAATGGGCCTATGATAATCAAGATTGAGAAAAGAAACAAGTAACGACAGAGACGTCAACATTAGCCATTAAGGGATTTAATAACAAATTATCCATTGCAGAGTTAAAACCAAATGACATCATTTATGTGCCCTGCTTAATTAAGGAAACATTGTATTCCAATTAAAAAATAGGCTGCTGTGAAGATATTGTACTGCAGATCAATTTGAGCAAATGTGAACAGAGCTCAGAATGTATATTGATTGCAGATGAAGAAATAAAGCACGTGCCCCCTCACTCATCTGTTACAATACTAGTTTGTAATTAACGCTTTTCTATCATCTTAATACATTCAAAGGGTTTGATGGCACTTTTACAAATAAATGGTTGCAGACTAAAAGGAAAACTTAGATCTAAAGACGTTTCATCCTCTTTTCCCCCCAGTGTATGTCAGTTTGTTTTTTCTACTGGGCACACTAGTTGAAATCCAAGAGCCAATGTGGCATAGTGGTTTGTGCACTGGTTTATGATTCTGCAGAACAGGGTTCAAATGCCCACGCAGCCATGGAAACCCTCTGAGTTACCTTGGGCAAGTCACACTCTCTCAGTCTCAAAGGAAAGCAAAGGCACATCTCCTCAGAACAAATTGTGCTATGGAAACCTCTTGACAGGTTTCCTTTAGGTTGTCATAAGTCAGAAATGATGTGAAGGCACAAAATAACAATACTGAAATCTATTTTTAAACAAAACAAAGGAAATCAAAATAAAAATTCAAATGCTCTTTATGCTAAATATCAAATTTATCCAATTATATGCACTCCAGGTCTTTATGTAAAGATCCCTCATATAAGTAAAATTTCAATGGTGAGGAGCAAACTGGTTGCATTCTTGCTTCATTTCCAGTGTGATAGCAGTAAATTTTGAGATGAAGGCCTGATACAGACGGCCCAAAAGGGTCGTCTGTGGGGCAGGATTAGGGTTAGGGAGCACGCAGCATCGACACACTCCCTAACCCTAGCGCATATAGAATCCGCTATTTTAAAATAGCGCCGTCCATACACACGTACCATTATAGCGTCATGGCGTGCACCACGTTTATACAATGCAGCGCATGCATGACATCAATGTGCCGCAGGAGGGGAGGGCACCTAGGGCGCCCTTTCTGCTGCACCAAAAGCAGCTCCAAAATGGAACTCCTTTTTTGGTGCTAGTCCTTGGCATGGCCTTTACATGGCTGTGCCAAGGACCCTGAGGGGAAAGGCCACAGCGGTGGCCCCTTTCTTCCGTCGGGACCGCTGGGGATGGTGGGGTGCAGCGGGTGCCCAGGGCGCATGCTGCATCCCACTTTCAGGCCATGGAGAAGCGGCAGTTTGCCACTTCTCTGTGGCCTGGAGAAGCAGTGGAATGGGGTCTCTGGGGCTCCCAGTGAGGCAGCCCTAGCCCCATCCCTGCGCTTCTCTGGGTGGCTACAGACTGCCCCTTTTGGGTGGTCTGTACTGCCCCAAAGATACTCATCATGACAGCCCTACCTTTCAGAAGAACTCAGGTGCTTTGGAACGTATCAGGAAACCAATTGTAGATGTTTTGGAAAAACTTGTTTTTCTAAAAGCAGGGTTTTCATTGTTCACACAGGACCAAACCAATCTTCAAACACTTTGCATAACAACAAGGCAAGCTCACAACAATTCATTGTTACTGGGAAAATCAATTCCTGGCAGAGGAGGAAATCAAGTCAGATCCCTAGTTATGTTAATGTCCTGGAATTTTCAGTCAGTGAATTCTAGCTCCAACATGCATTTATAGGTTCTAACTCCTAGTTCAGAGTGGCTGCACAAAGTGTTGTTTTTGCCATCTCAGTTAAAATGGCACCCGTTGTCTAACAAGAATTGCATTTTCAGGAAGGAAGGAAGAGAACATCAAGGAACTATTTTCAATACACCATGGAAATGTTAGCTCAAAAAGTGTAGTTTAAGATGTTCAATTAAGAAAAGATATCAGTTTGAAGAATTAACTTTTCAAAGTATGAAAGTACACTCATCCCTCCCGATTCGCAGGGGATGTGTTCTGGACCCCCCCTCCCCCAAATCGGAAGTATTGCAGATATTCAAGTCCCATTGGTTGTAATGGAGATGAGCTCCCGCCTGCATGCCCCATGCATGTACCCCATTTTGTCCCTCCCCACTTGCTTTCCACAAAGGATCAAAACCACAGATCCCAAGTCCGCAAATGGGGAGGGACTAATGTATATTGCAATACATTCATCCTAAAAAGAATAATTTAACTTGCATACAGATGTTGTACCATCTGCATCCACAATCAATGGTACCCTGCCATTAAAATAATATTATTCAACACCACAGACTCACCATTCTAATGAACAAAAGGAGTACTTCCTCTGAATTTCAAAGCATTATCGAAACTTAGTGTTTGCTGTATTGGCATTAAGAGGATATGAACTGAGAAATATAGTGTGATCTGCAGTATACACTTTTGTTTGTACTTAAACTTATTTGTCCTAATCAGTCAGGGAGACACATGCATGACAGCAGGATGGATAGTCTACAAAATATCAGCTGATGCAGTGTATAGACACAGCACAATGCTTATCCAGGTTTCATTGAACTTGATAGGCACATTGATTAAGATGGCAAGGCAAATATTGTATGTTTGTAGAGGAGAATCAAGATCAATCTACAGTACTAATACATGAGTGTGTTGAAAATATTTCCCTGCACTAAATTTGAAAGAAGCTCAACTCAAATGAGTCCGTTTGAGTCAATTCTCAGTCAGATCTGAATTGATACATTTAAGCTTATTTGAATCATGTTCCAAATGCCCTTTACATTGGAGGTTATAGCTACAACTGAAGCCTGAAAAACTTAGGTTCGGTTGAAATTCAGCTCCCCATGTGTCCTGTTCTTCCTGAATTGAGTTCATTCTGAACTTGACCGAAAACCCAGAGAAGGCTAGGTGGTGGCGGTGGATGGCTTACGTGTTTTACTCCAAAATTTTCAGGTACAATCTAAGGTTCAGCACCTTGGCTAGCTCCTTTAAACTTAAAAAAAAAACCCTTGGTGGACTTATTAGGTAAATTCTGAAGTTTTTCAGGGCTGGGATGTGGAGAGATGGTTGTGTGTGATCTTCCTCAACCCCATCTGTTTCTTTATTGAAGTGCCAAAATATGTAGTATATTTGTTAAACAAACAAACAGCTTCATTTATATACCGCTTCATACCCTTAAGGAGTGTCTAAGCGGTTTACAATTGCAAGCTATTTGCCCCCCAACAATCTGGGTACTCATTTTAGCGACCTCGGAAGGATGCAAGCCTGAGTCGAGCTTCGGCCCTTTGCTGGTCTTGAACTTGCCACCGTATGGTTTTTTTGAGTGAGTGCCTGCAGTACAGGCATTTCACCACTGTGCCACCAGGGCTGATTATATTCTGTTATTGTTAGAAATTGGAAACAGTGTGCTGCTTTCCCAAATTAGTATCTGAAGGCTGCTTTTTTTTTCTTGTTCGCTTATTTAAAAAGAACATCAAAACTTTCTGTCTGGTCAGTTCATAAACATGCTCTCAATACTTTCATCCTGATCTTTACAAATGTCAGTGTTAACTGATGTACTTAGGGACACCTGAAGGATATTTGTTGTCATGATACAACTGAGCTTGCCTTACTTTGTGTGTGTGCTCATTCACCCAATATACACATGCAAACTAGCCTTGAGATCTCGTGTAATTGAAAAGGTAGAGTTTTGTGCTCTCATAGTAAAGGGAACAAGCAAAACAACAAGCTCCTATTCAGGGCTAATTCACAGAGTAGTTCTGCCATGTCTCACTGACTGCTCTTTAACAAGCCCTTCATTCATTCTGGGTTTGTGCAGCTGAGCTGTTTCTACCTGAGCCAGTGTTGCAGACCTTTAATCAAACAAATGTACAAGGAACCTCAACTACTTAACCGCTGCGCTTGTTCGGTGGACTGAGGTAGCCAACTATATAACAAAAAAGAATTTTATCCTCCTTGGGACGAGGACATTTCCTTTCTGTTGTTCTCAACAAAGGGCAGCAGGTACAAATGGTCTCCTATCTGTGTCACTGGGAAGTGGAGAGCAATTTGTTTCTATTAAACAGGATGAGTCTAGCTTTTATTTTGTTGGCTTTCCCACTCTTTAACCTGTGCCAATCACAGACTTTCATCTGAACTGCCCTTGACCATATCCTCCATGCCATGGAAGAATTCTTTCCTTATTTCTTCTCCCCCACACCTAGTCCCCTCCCTAGTGCACATGTAATTGTGAGAATGCAAGTGAAAGCCCTGGGGTATTGGGTTCAAAACACAATCCTGCAGTTCTCAGAATGGGACAAAGAATAAACTTGAATGCGACATTGAGTACTGTCAAGCTGCACCTGCTGGTGATCTCTCTTCCTCCCTGGTTCATGGCGGGGTCACCGTATGCTAGGCTATACCCTGGTGGCAATGAGAGCTACTGATTTCAGATCACAGTGAGATTAGATCTGCAGTGCTTGACCCACCAAATTTATTTTCTGTCTTATGAAGCAGGAAAAGACAAACAAATGCCCCTTATCTACCCATCCCTTTCTGTTTATAATGTTCTGTTAACTCTTGTACCCTTATTGTTGCACTATATTATTAGTGGATCAGATTTTCTCCGTTACAGGTATACTGTCTGTTTTCAAAGCCCAATTTATTTTTAGCTTCTACTCCAATTAAAAGAAAAATGTTAGCTGGGTGTTTTCAAACTTCAGTGCTATGTCACAGCACAATGAAGATGTATTTAGAAACTGATAGGATAGATACATCTCAATAGTTATGATCAAAACTCAGGCCAGTTGAAGGATTTATATTTAAATTTTTGACATCAGGAAATTTTTATTAAGAAGGATTTTAAATAAATGCTGTCGTACCTGCATAATTCCCCCCCCCCCGCCGCCATTTCTACTCTACCTCTACACTTAAATTACATCCATGTCTTTTCTGGAAAGTCACCTATTTGACAATGGAGAAGAGCTATGGAGAAATGATTTATCAGATGAAAAGCAGCTCACCACCCATGTATTCTTTCTCTCACAATAAATAATGAAAAGTAATTCTGACAGAAGAAACATTTTTAGTACATGATTATCAGCGTCTTCTCTATTTGTTAGATAATGCAGTGAAGTTAAGGATAGAGTGCTGGATCTGCGTGTGGGAAATCCAGGTTCTGGTCCCTATTGTGCCACGAAATTCCCTGGCCCAATCAGTCACTCTCAGACTGACCAACCTCACAGGGTTATTCTGAAGATTACAGTATAGGAAAAGAAGCTTGTATGCTGCTCTGAACACAGTGGAGGAAAAGTAGCATATTAATTTAGTTAATTAATAAATATATCCTTCTATACACGTCTTATTTTCATATACTTCAATAGTTCCTCTTTAGTAGGACTGTTCTTATTTTGTGATACATTTTCTTGGTATATCACTATCTCTATTCCATTCCTAATTTTAGCAATGGGTAATGCTTTGTGAAAATTTGGTTGATGTTCTTTGTTTGACTAATTATTTTTCAGTGTTTTATTCACTTTCCTAGCTCCCTAATGACTGGACATGTCCCTTTCAGATGTGCCTTGTTCATAATGTCTCCATGTATTTCTGCCTGCACTGGCTACCTATGCTATTAAATTTGTGTGGAAGGATTGTTCTCTCACTACTGGGAGGAGTAGATTGCATGGTCACACAGAGTGGCATGTCCACTTTGGGCTGTCCACTAAAGTTTTATTATTTTGTATAAACAGACATAATTATATTGTTGGATGTGAAACTCTGTGTGACCATGCAATCTTCAGATGTTGGTGGTATGGAAGTGAGTGGGGTAGATATACTGTTTGACCCTTAGTTGGGAGGAAGTGACTTACATGTTAATCTATGCATTGGTCCGTTGTTGAATGGCAAGACCTCAGGGTGGGAGGATATGCAGGAGGATATGGGTCTATTTAATTAGCATGTTCCTTGGTTTTTGTTTGAACATTGCATTTGGTGGTTCCTATGTAGAATTATCCACAGCTGCATGATATACAGTAGGCTTCTGCGGCCATGAGAGGTTCTCTTCTGTCCTTCGCTGAGCACAGAATTTGCTGGATTTTCACTCAGTGAAGGACAGGAGAGACACTGAGACACAAGAGATACTGCAGACTGGGCCAGCCAGAAACATCAGCAGTAGCAGAACATGTTATAAATCAACCTGGGCATAAAATGCCATTTGAAAACACTGAAATTCTGGACCATGCCAAGAATTATCAGGTCAGAATGCACAGGGAGGCAAGAGGGCAGTATGTCTCAGAATGCCCAGATTTTTCATTCAGCCAAGGAATTTATGCAGATTTTTCATCATAGAGTAGAAGCAAGGAATCAACAGACCCAAAACCTAGCCAGCCATTTATGACTGTAGGTGTTAAACTACTATTGACAGATGATAGTAAATGACTATGTGAATAACGGAATACATTCAAAGTAAGGAATATATTGAGTTCTGTGTGTGTGTGTGCGCGCGCGCGTGTGCACGCATGCCTTCAAGTTGTCTGTCTGTTTATGACAACTCCATGAATTTTGTAGGGTATTCTTAGGCAAAGACTACACAGAGGTGGTTTTGCCAGTTCCTTCTTCTGAAACATACCCTACAGCACCTGTTATTTATTGGTGGTCTTTCACTGAAGTACCAAAAAGAACTGACCATGCTTAGCTTCCAAGGTCAAATAGGATCTAGTGCCATTAGGATATTTAGATAGGTGTACTGAATTGTAAGTTGCTCAATTCCTCCAAGAGCTCAATTCCTCCAAGAGCTGATAGGTATTTGGTTGATGTTTCTGCAGTTGAAAAAATCACAAAGGTTCTGATGAGATGGGATGCAGTTCCTTTTTTTTTGTATGCAAGCTCCTTGAGCCTACTTGTAGTAGGATATTATATCAACTTGACAAAAGTTTGGGGAAAGTTTCTAAAGATGTGTTTTTAAAAATATTGTAATTTGTGGTTTTGTCCATTTAAAATGTTAATTACAGTTTTGAGAGGAAGGTGAATTTTCATTATGGTTAAAAAATGTTAACATAGGCAAGTATTTTCTTAACAGTTATATTTTATTTATCTGTCTAGAAAAAAATCACTTGAATGTTGAGTCCAAGGCAGAGCTCAAAGTGGCTCTAAAACAGGGAAAGAAGTGACATAATGCCCTTATGGGTAGCTTTAGCTTGCATTGAATTGGATATAATGTTCTTATTCAATTTGATACAATTACAATAAAAATTGCAATCTAAGGCAAGTAAATGAATTTTGTGTCAGGAGTGAAATACAATCTGTTAAAATTGGTTTGAAAATACAATTTTAGGTCTGGTACAGCAAGTCCTGACATTTCAAATGAATCTGTCCTATAACAAAATTAATGACACTCCAGGTTGTTTAAGAATGGCTGTTAAACTATACTTACCTTATCCATCATTGGATCATGCTGCATAATCCAGGGAGTTAATAGGTTATTAAGTACAGAACACCAGTTCTTTTTAAGGAAACTTCAACTGGTGTTCTTTGAGAAATAAATTGCCTAGCCATTTAAAGCCAAATAAAGTAAAAATATCCCTTTATAAGTATTTCAAGAATTTTACTGTGAAGTCTGTGCATGTTCTAAGTGAATCCAGTCACATTTATCTAAGTATCTGCAGTTATTTCACAATATTGAGATAAAAAATAATATCTGGATATATGAGATGAGTTATATCTACATAGAGATTACTATTAAGAAAACAAAATTAATTGATGACTAGGGCTGCACACCCATGCACATTTGAACTAAATAAGGCATACATCTGAATAGGTAAATAATATTTTAAGAATGAGGTTTAATCAAGAAGGGATATAAGAGATGTATCCTGTCCCATAAGGATAGGTATTTTTATATCATGATCACCCCACAGGGATTTGAAGGGAAACACAAGGAATAAGTCTGCTTCCAAATAATGTGCCATGCTACTCCAAATACGTCTTCCTCATTTTATGCTATGGAATGATATACTGCTGACACATTCACACACATATACATATGGGATCTGTTGATCTTCAAGTGTTGGAATTGAGATGTATTTTTCGGTGTACATTACGTCAAAGGTATGAGTCATACTTATCAGGAATTGTTCCCAGAGCTAGCCCTGAGACATTTTGTCACTTCAGACAAAGGAAATGTCCTCCTTCACTCCATGTAGAGAAGTGGCAGGTTAATTTGAAGGCAATGGACTAGTTTAGGGGATGGAGGTAAGGTCTTGTGGCACACCCAGCTCTTTCCTCCAATACAGGGGAATGGCCAAAGAGCTCAGGAAAAATGGCTGGCGACATCTGTCACCTGAGATTGTTGCTTCACTCTGCCTGCTGGAAAGATCAAGCCTGGGTAGCCCATTTTTGTTTACAAATGTCAGGTGTCAGTATCAAACTTAGCCTCACCAAGCACTGAATTTAGATAAGAAAAGGTTCAAGTGGGAAGGTTGTGTAACAGACAATGGATGCATCTGCACTGCAGAATTAATACAGTTTGATGCCACTTTAACTGCCATGGCTCCTTCCTATGGAATCCTGGGATTTGTACCTTTGTGAAATATTTAGCCTTCTCCATCTGAGAGATTTTGTGCCACAACAAACTGCAAATAGCAGGATTCAGTTGAAAGAACCCATGGTAGTTAAAGTGGTGTTAACCTGCTCTATTTCTGCAGTGCAGACGCAGCTGAAGTCTCACCAGAAAAAATAAGATGTTTTTAAAAAGATCTTAAAAAATCAAAAGGAGAAAGAAAAGTGATGGTATCAGAATCACAGACCTTGTTTGAAATGTTTGCTTAAGATGGTGTTTAAGGTGCCTTGAGGGAAGGCTGGTGCAGGTAGAAACCATGAGGACAAAGGAAAGAAAAGCCAAATAATAAAATGTATGTCTCCATCAGTGGCAACAAAGCAATCCCCCTTTGAGTTTCTCTCTATCATATATGAGATTGGAAGACAAATAGTAAGCTGAATACTGTGAATCTTTCAGGAAGAGTCTATCAAGGGCCCTCAAGAAATCTTTCCATTTTCATATCTGTAGATAGGTTTAGGTGTTGTAACAGATCACATTTGTCAATGATAGCCAAATTCAGATTCTTTTAGTTTTGGTGGAGATAAAAACCTTTTAGAAGTCTCCAGAATTTCAGTAAGGATTTCCAATAGGTCTTTAATCCTTGAATGTGCCAATAGTAGGTTGGACCAACTCTTCAAGCTACCTATGATGCTATTGTGGGACTTCTGTATCAAAGCCTATACTTTTGAGTGCACATTGTGAGAGAAGGTCCTTACCTGGGAGCGGGACATTAGGCAAAAACTGAAAGGCTAGAAATACAACATGTAATAGTGCAATTGAGAGAGTTTCAAGACAGGAAGAAAGTCAGAAACCACTGGACAGGCCAAATCAATTGCTCATGGTCTGGGAGAAACAGTTGGTCAGGCCTGATCTATGAGAAGCAAATCCCCTTTCTTTTAATTGAGGACAAGGAAAAAATTAAGGGAGAGAGGGGATAAATCATTCAGCTCCCTTACTTAAATGTGGTGAGAGATGTTGTGAATAACCGTGAAGGTAATATTGGAACCCTCCTATTTTATAAGTTCACCCCAGTGCTTCCATCCTTTGTTCCGTTCCTCCCCAAGACATACACCACACTAAACATGTTGACTGTGACCCTCATTATGTATGTTTATACTTAAGGAACAACTTTGACGTCTAGACATGTACTTGCATGAATAGTACAAGCTTCAGGATGACAGAGATAGGCTGCACTGGAAAAAGATAAAGTGTGGTAGTACAGCACTGGCATTAGTACATGGAAGTACCTCTGTCAAGTTGGACGTGTTTTGCTAGCACAGTCTTCTGTGTTTTTGCTGCACTTAGCCATTTCTTTTTTACTTGTGGAAGTATAAGAGTTGGAGGACACTTCCCTTCATCATTCTGTCCTTTACTCTATTTACTTCCACTCACCAGCTTGAAGTAATTACAGTTTAGGGTTCAGTTTGGGATCATTCAGATAGCCCATTTAATAAATAATAAGAGTACTGTTTATTGATTTCAATATTGGCTGGTTGGGAAACACAGCGTGCGTGGCACAATGAGAATAATGTCACTCATTTTTCATTTCAAGCCGCATGCCTTCTGAACTTTACCTGGGTTATTTGCTTTTGCATAAACTGTGGTAGACCATATTGTACTCTCAGGTTCCACTACTGTAAATCAAAAGAACTTTGCCAAAATCAATGGTGTTTATAAATTGAACCCTTTAATAGATCCAGGGAGACAAAAATATATTGGTAAATAAACACACTAGAAAGAATCCTTGCTCTGCTGGAGTACATGAAACATTTCCCAGTGATCTGGAGCCTAAAGCTCACCTATAGTATCAAAACTTAGGAACTGTACTGACAGCTCAGATACAGAGAGTTCTGTGTGCAGAGAGTCAATATTATTCAATGTATTGAAAGGGTGGTGTGTCACTTATTTGTCTACTGATGAAAGGAAAAGAAGGGCATTCCACAGCCTGGGAGCAGCTCTTGGAAGCCTGTCACCTGTGTCCTTATCAGCTGGGTGCAACCCAGTGAAAGTTGTGCCCAAAAATCTTAAGATTCTAGCAGGTTCATAGTGGACAGGGATGGGCAACTATGGGAGGTTACGGGGCTACATACACCAAATTATGGGATTTTAGGGGCACATTAGCACCAACCTTGGAAGATTGCACTTCCTCTACTGCACACACACACACACACAGAGCAAAGGAAGTCATGTTTTAGGTTTAAGTTTTAGGTCCTAGGCTCAGTAGAAGCCTTTTTAACAACATGAAATGACCAGAAGTCACTTCCTATTTACTTCCTGTTGTTGTTGTTGTTGTTGTTGTTGTTGTTTTAAAGGGCCTCAAATGATCCAGGAGGACATAACATGACATGACCATGACATGCTATCTATCTACTCAGAAATAAGTTCCACTGAGTTCAAATAAGTGGATGTTGGAATTCAGCCTTGCTTAAATTAATATATTTTATAATAGAGTTATAATATCTTATTCCATCTTTCCTTAAGTCTCTGAATCCCACCTGGGAACTTGAAAAGTGGAAAATGCTCTGTAATCATCTCACAGAAACAGAAACGGATCTGAAAAGCTGTAATGAGGTGATAAATGTCTTGGTGACACATACCCACTATGTGGTCATGCCCTAGAGACAGATGCTGAGAGCCAACAGGGGCAAAATGGAAAAGTTGAAAGACAAGCCCTTTAATACTGTTTGTGTTTTCACTGGTTCTTTTGCAATGACTTTTCTGAGCAAGATAGATACTGCCTAAATTTTTTACATGCAGGTAATTACAGTAGGATATGGATTTGCTAGTCAGTTTAGGGGAGACCAATTAAGCAGTATAAATCAGAGCATAAAAAATTAAACTGAAGCAAATTTCACCTTTCCAGAGGTGGGATGGACTCATAATATTAAATCAGGAATGGGAGCCTAACTGTAATCCAAATTGTTAGGGCTGAGCTGAATGATTTTTAGATTTGGCTCTCTTCTTAATGATGTTGGGTGAGCTAATCCACCATCTGAAAATGTACTTAACTGCTTTTCTCTCTGTCTGCATAGTATTGTTCTCAGTCATTTCTCCCTTTCTGGCCATCTTCAGTATTTGCATATATATATATATATATATATATATACTATCTGAGGTCACCAAAAATAAACAAATTTTCACAGCACTACTGGAATGATTCCCCTCAGAACTTCTGAAAGAGGAGAACTTTATAAATTCATTATAGCCCCACCAGTTTATCCCTAACCAGTATAGTATTGTGTACTGAAGTATAGTACAGTACAGTATAGTATAGGACAGCAGAGAAAAAATGAAATGTACAGATATTGGACAGTTGACACCTGGCTTGACAGCAGTACCTGTGAAAGGGATCTAGGAATTTTAGTGGACCACAAGCTGGACATCAGCAATGTGATGAGGCAACTAGAAAAGCCAATGCGATTCTAGGCTGCATCAATAGAAGTATAGTGTCTAGAGCAGTGCTTCCCAAACTTTGGTCCTCCAGATGTTTTGGACTTCAGCTCCCAGAATTCTTGATTGTTGGCCAAATTGCTAGGGCTTCTGGGAGTTGAAGTCCAAAACAACTGGAGGAGCAAAGTTTGGGAAACATAGGCCTAGAGGGAAGTAATAGTTGTACTTCCTTCTGCTTTAGGCAGACCTCACCTTGAATATTGTGTCCACTTCTGGGCATTAGCATTCAAAATGGTTGTGGACTAGCTGGAACATGTCCAAAGGAGGACAACCGAAATGGTGAAAGGTTTGGAAACCATGTTCAGGTTTGAAAACCATGTTGGGACCAAGACTAAAGGATGATGATGTTGGCCTACTGTCACCATTAACACATTCAGAAAGGAAACAATTCTCCATACAGCCAACAATAGTGCTGGATAAGTTCAGGGAATCCCAGTTCTCATGGGGTTATTATGCAATAAATAATTAGTATGTATCCTAATTAGGTCATCTTTCCCTTTTATAGTTTGGCTATTCACAAAGAAAAACCTTTATGAATGATTCAGAAATTTCCCCTTTAATTTGGAATTTTGATGCTGTCATTTTAATGAACAAAGCCTAGGTTTAAATGACAAAAATAGCAGGTGTTCACTTCAGGTAACTGAAATACAAAGTGAATACCCTTGAGATTAAACAAAATGCCAGTTCTTTGTACAGGTGGACCCATATCTTATTCCTTAGCTCTCCTTCAAGTATGGAATTTAGCTGGCTGCCAAGAACCAGGTTTTCTAAAAGAATAATTTTAGTAGTTCTTCCATTATATTTATGAGTATGAATTAAAAGGGCTGTACACCAAACAGTTCAACATTTGTGGGTTGGGAAGAAACTGTAATATTTCTATTATTAAAAAATGAGGAATGTTGGTCACCAAAATAATCCAAGGAAAAATGGCCATAATGACAGGCAGTTGTGGGTGACCCATATCACTTCATAAAATCGACTTCATAAGATTGAATTTGTTTCCCATTTTTGTCTGATACTCAAGTATAATGTGCATGTGTTGCATATCCAGCAGTGTCTATGTATTACAGGCCTTCATTAACAGTGAGCTTGATATATAACAACCTGCCATTTTAGCTGCCCATTATACATTACATTACATTCTGCCATGTTAGTAAATCGGCAGGGAGGAGGTGATCTATATCTTCCATTTAGAAAAAAATGTTAACTTACCAGTCTGAAAACTGATAATATATAAGAAGCTGGTTGGAGGATGGCCTGTGACAATTTTGGGACAAGAGTAGGAATTTTTTCATTTAGAGTTTCAAGATTTTAAAATTTTGTAATGCCACTCCCCAGCAACTTGTCAAGTGTAGCCTGATGCCCTCCATTCAACTTTCAGACCAGCAAAATGTCTGCAAAAAGAAAGAAAGTGTGTTTGCATAAAAACAACAAAGACAAATAAGATAAAAGATTGGAAACTGAAAATAAAATTGGATATGAAGGAAAAACTGAGCCTCAAGATTCATGCATGTATGGTTTTATTCTATAAATGAGCACATTTCTAATTCCTGATATCTGTCTCTCCTTCATTATGTATTTAAGATGGGTACACCTGAATACTTGCAACATGGAATAATAACATCAATAGTATAGACTGCATGCATATATTCTAATGAACAGATAGATATGGAAGAGATGCACCATTTCATCACCAGCAGCTATCCATCTCCAAGTTATTGGTGAAACTGGAACTAAACATGTATTGCCAGATAGTGCATTCTTAAAAGCTACAATTTGAAGAGTGCATGAACATATAAAGTACAAGGTGCTCAATCAAAAGGGGGGGGGGTTATTATATGAATTCATTTTTGTGTGCTTTACCTTTTACTCAGAAGGTGGACATTCACCTCCTATGTATGTTTCATATAGGAACAATTTCCCAGAATTACATGTGTACACATTACAAACCTCATATATCGTTCAATTTGATATCAAGTCTCATTGCAAAAATGCATTATATAAAGAAGCTGTCTTTGACAGAACTGAACCCTCCAAGTAAGAATGATGTTGTTAGGTGCCTTAAAGATGATTCCAAATTATGTTGACCCTATCATAGGCAGTGGAATCGCCATCCCTGATGTGACCCAGTGTGGGGGGCTACCTGGGGGTGCCACCATGGCAAAGCCAGGAGAGACATGCTCGGCCCTCTCTGACATGAGAGTGAAGCTGGGAGGGGCACAGTGGGAGGAGGGCCCAAGCAGGTGTCACCTCTCTTCTGGGGTGTCACATTGCGCAGTCCGCATCCCCTGCACACTCTAGTGACACCACTGATTTTCTTGGCAAGATATATTCAGAGGGGGTTTACCATTGCTTTCCTTTGAGTGTGCTGGTGACTTGCCCAGTGTGCTTCCATGGCTGAATGGGAATTCAAACCCTAGGACTAGAGTCCTAGTCCAACATTCAAACCACTACACTATATTTGCACAAGTAAGAGGGCCAACCAGATATTATACTGATGTGAAACACAACACCACCCTGTCCTTTTGTGATCAAATGGATTCATGGTTTTAAGGAATAACAAAAAGCCAAGACAAAGCAAGCAAATTATTAAACATATGTTTTATACAGAAAAGCATTGTTTAATATTTATAATTAAAAGAAGCTTGACCTAAATGTTACTGGTAATCCCAAATAGAGTAAACCCATTGAATTAATTGCTAAATGCTAAATTAATACTTACATAAATTCCATTGATTCAATGGGTATCACTCTAGTTGGGACTACTAATTGAATTGAATTGTTGATGCTTTTACTGAATATATTGTGAAGTGATGAAATATATAAGGTATATAACTGTGCATTCTAGTAAGAAATCTTCTCTTTTCCCCAGCTGATCAAAGCCATACCTAATCTGTGACAATGAAAAAAAGAATGAATCAAGAAACAAATCAATTGATTACCCACAACTAGGCAACCCCCTTGTTTATTAAGCCTGTTGTTTCATGTAAAAAGAACAAAACCAATCACAAGCCATCTGTTTGATTGTTTTATTTGGATAATTAGTTAATTAACATGCACAGAGAGGGTGGCAGAAGTGAAACAACCAGTTGAAATCCAAATAACACAATTATTCCAGTCACCAAGGTTATAACCAGAGATATTTTAGATACATCAATCAATCCAAAGAGGCAGATAAAGAAAAGGCAATAAGAGTTTTCAGTATCCCATTTCGGGAACAAAAACTAATAACGTATGAAAAGTTGGTGGCTTATGGTTGCCTGATATCATATTATATTAATGCGCAGTATATGAACCATGGGATCCAGTGTGGTGTAGTGGTTCGAGTGAATTAGAATGCTGGGAAGCCAGCGTTTGAATGCCTCCTTAAAATATGGCAAATGCACTGAATGAACTTGATTAAGTAACATTGCATCTCCCCCAATGGAAAAAAATTGCAAATCCCATCTAAATAAATCTTGCCAGTATCTTGTGATAAGATCACCATATGTTGGTGTAAACTTGAAGGGAATGATGGAAACATATGATTTAAAATATGTGCATATATGCAAATAAAAAGAAAATCTGAACTATAAAAAGTGAACAGCTTAGCTACAGCTTTAGATTTAAAATGAAGCTTTATTGCCACATTGACTATGGTATTAACGCTAGCCTTTAACCTTAACTACAATTTATTTGCAAACAGACAGTTGCAGTATGCAACCCCACTTCCTAGCAACTCTGTGGAGTGGTAGGTATTGTACCTTAGATTCATATAGTAGTGTGATGGGTCGGCCTAAAATTGTTTTCAAGGGGATGAATAAGATAGTGTCCTGAAATTGACACTGTGATAAATAGCTTAGTCATGACAAAAGACTGAAGACAATGTCAGATACCAAATATTATCACATAAACATTTGGACTGATGGTTAATATCACATGGAAGAGTGATTTGATGACACATACCTTGCTTTGACATCATCTGGATCAGGGCATACCTGATGACAGAAAAATACATTAAGAAGAGATTCTTTATCTTCAATGACATTTCTAATTTTAAAACTTAAGAATCTTCAGGTGTTACCTCTGCATAACACTTTCAACATTAATCCGGAAGCATCTTCAAAGTTAAAGTTAGAAAAGGTATTTGTAAACTATTGTTCATTTCTTCTCCTTTTTAAAGGAGTCTTTATTGGGGGGGGGGGGTATTCAGAAAGTTTCATTTCAATAGGAATTTTCCAGTTTGTTCACAGAGTATCCCCAATGGATGGATGAACATAGGGCAGACCCTATGCATGTGATATTAAGTGCAAGTAGGTTGGCTTTATGTAAAAATTATCCTGACATGAGCACATATGTGATGCCATGACGTGACACGCAGGATGCTATGAAGTTGTATACAACATACAACATTATGGAGTGCAGTAACTATGTTTAGTTGCACTGTGTTCAGAATATTAAATGTGGATGTGGAAAGCAGGCAAGGATGGACATGCTACCTCAATGTCTACTACACGTTGACAGGAAAGGTTTGAAGAGGAAACATAATATAGTTACAACATCCAATGAGTTTGGCACTGATAATTGCACAGGGATCCTGATTTCATGGAATACTCTATTGTACCCTTACTCTTCAGATGTTCCTCTTCAATACAAGAGAAGCCAGGCATGAGCTGACAATCACATTGCCAACTGCCCTCCAAGCCTACATTTTTATTATGCTTAGAATACAAATAGGTGCATAGAGTGCAGTCCAGGCTGCATCTACATTGCATAATGAATGCAGTTTGACACCATTTTAACTGTCGGGGCTCAACGCTATGGAATTTTGGAATTTGTAGTTTTGTGAGATATTTAGTCTTCTTTGTCATAGTGCTCTGGTGTCACAACAAGCTACTCATATCAGGATTCCATAGGATGGAGCCATGACTTTGTCTATGAAGTTTACATCTACAGTGTCCATAGAACGACTAGCTGCCTTTTATGTTTTATGTTGTATGTTGTAATTGTTCTTGGATTTTAATCTGACATTGGTTTAATTTAATTTTAAGGGGTGGGAGGTGGGGCTGTGAGTTATCGGAATTGTTTTACCTTGATGTTTTTTAATCATTGTAACCCGCTCCGAGTGGTGACAGAGGAGCAGGATATAAATAAACATTATTATTATTATTATTATTATTATTATTATTATGACAGTTAAAGTAGTATCAAACTGCATTAATTCAGCACTGTGTCAACAGTTCCAATTACATTAAACCCAATATAATTTTGGTTCTGTGGGCAAATGTAGCAGATGTGAGGGCTGATTCTCTGTCACAGAACTCTCCAGAGGCCATGTGGGCTACCAAAGTTGAGGAAAAGAATAAAAATGGAAGTTGCTGGAACTTCATTTCTGGTTATGGGGATGGGGATGGATATTATTTGGTGTTAAACACTGAAGAGGAGCTCTGCAACATCTTTAAAAAGTCATTTTCTACTCCAGCCAGCTTCCAGGAGTGGCAACCCATGGGCAGGAAGAAGAGGTAGTCTGGAAAGGTTAAGGTTCTTAGAAACAGCCTTTAGAGGTTGGACTTTGTCCTTGATTTTGAGGAGTGGTGTGCTCTGTGTTAATCCATTCTCTGAGGCTATTCATTTGTTACTCAAGAATAAGCCCTTTTGGAAGCACAGGGGATTTAAAGAAAACAAGCATAGAATTCAGCTGCAGGGTAGTTGCTGGCTTTTTAAATAGTTTTTTTTTTTAAGCTTTCATGCAAAATATCAGATTGGTTGCATGGTGCCATTATTTTCATTCAGTTTTCAAAGAGTTTGTACAAAGCCGTAGCATCTGTAAGAAATAATCTGAACCCACATTAACATTGCTGTCTACATGAAACTCTCCCTCCTCTAATAGCCTTTAGAAACATTGCAGTTTTCATGCAAATGAGCCCCCAAGAGACAAAAGAGGAAAATAAATATTTGTTTTTCATTCAATGAGCCTGTTATGTTTTATCTGCCCTGACCCTCCCCTTGCCTTACGAACAGCAGACGCATGCAAACAGTGTCATTAGAAAAGAATGGCCTTCTTCACAAATAAACATAGATTTGCCTGTAATTTCCTTTATATCTTTTAACATTTCCATTTGGAGCAATCCATCTGCAGCATGTCGATCCTTGGTAGTAAAATTAAATACAGGAATTAATAAAGAGTTGTTCATGTAGAAAGGATTTTAATGGTTTATTTGGGTAAAAGGCTCTCTAATTGTTCAAACATAGTGCAACCGCCTTTGCTTTGGCCATCTGCTGTTGCAGGGGCTTTGCAGTCAAGGAATACTTTCCTTGGTTTACAAAACATTACCTAGCCACAAACGCTGAAAGCACCAATTGGAAACTTATTATTTGGCTCATAAAATGCATACAAAGTTGACTGGCACTCTGAATAACACATGTTTTATTTGTGCCAAGCAGCTGAGAAGATCCAGCTTTTAGTCAGGAATAAACTGGTATATGAGGACAGGTTACCAGGGATTAGAATTTTGCTCGTTTTAAAGGACTTTCTTTGAATATTTGAAGAAGGCATAATTGTGACTGATAGACTGATAAATTCATTTTTGAGTCACATAATAAAAGTGACCAATCAGATAACCAGTGGGGCTACTTCACTCCTTCTGTCTTTCAATGTGCTAAATTTGAGACAAAATGAAATATAGGCCCTGTCCACACTTATATGTGTGCAGTATATGCCTATTATTCATTCATTTTATACCCCATCTTTCTACCAACATGGGATCAAAGACAGCTGTTACCTAAATTTCAAAGGGTTCCAAGAGGGCACCCACAAATTTCATTCAATGGCAAATTGATTTAACTCAATAGGCAAAAGTGAGAGAGCGTTGGTAACAGAAAGCTGAGATCTTAAGCCTTTTTATACCAGTTCTGAACACAGATAAATCCAGAAGCAGGTTCCAAATTAGATTCATTTATTTATTAAAAAAGAAATCAACACACACACTAAGCACTCACTCTCTCACTCTCTTAAACTCTCTCTCTCTCTCTCTCTCTCTCTCTCTCACACACACACAAAGATATATAAAAAGGTGATATTGAATAACAAATTAAAAGATTGCAGTGGGTAGTGCTTACCAGTTACAGAGGCCAGGCTCCAATCCGGGAGAAAGATTGGAGGTTAATGTGACCCAGTATGCTTGCTGCATGCTACAGTCAACAGTGCTGAGGGATCTTGAATGTAATAGAGTTTCTGCCTGATTGCAATTGGACCAAATTGCCATTGTTCAGGCACATGTATTTATAGCAAGAAACAGATCCTGGTGCAGTGTTTCAGGAGTTAAATGGCTTTTCCAAGAGTTAAATGAGTTTCCCACAAGAGAAGAATGGAATGAGATATGCAAGAACAACCAGGCAATTGGCGTTAATGTCCTCAGACAAAAAGAGTCTCATTCCCAGAAGGAAACTCCCATTGTCTGTAGTATGCAAGCAGTTTCCAGGTCCAGTTTTCACCATCACACTTCTCAGTGAAGGGATTATGCTGATTTTGATTCTCAGCGATCTCATCTCAGCTAAGTGCCTTGGCTTCTCTCATGCTGAGCCATCTAGATTACCTAATATGGTTTGGCTGGTTTCCTGTGCTGGAGAGCCCCCTTTGGCTACTTGCCTAAAGCATCCCTTTTTGATATTAATATTTGATATCAAAGATCAAAGAGGGGTGACTGTGGGCTGGATCCTGGGGTAAGACAGCTACAACATCAAACAATAATGTGTGAAACACTCTAAGCTGGAAAGTATGGTTCCAAATATCTGCATAGAAACTATTGTGTGCTAGAAAGTTTCCTATAGTCAAATAGACCTCAGGTATAGAACCAAATTACAATCCTAAACCATGTCAGTCAAACATGTTTGTATTTGATAATACACAGAAGAAGGGCATGATTACATTATTCTATTTAGAGATCTGTGTCAATGGGTAAACAATTCTACTTAAAAGAGCTGGAGAATCCCCCAGAGCAGATTTATGTATTTAGGTATTCAATTTATATTCCACTTTTCTCATTGTGCAGGATCGAAGGAGGCTCACAAGAGTTAAAAACAGGGAACAGCTTTTTAAAAACCTTAATTGTACAAAACATGTCTGTAATGGTAGTGGAACCAAGAAAAAACCTTTCCCCCAAAATATTAAAACTCAAGCAAACTCATACATTTGTGAGGATATGGCTGAAGGAGGGGTACAAGGGAAAGGAGAAGAAAGGCCAAAGCCTCATCACACAGATCGAATCCTGTTTATATAATGTTGCCTTCCTCCCTCTAGCACAAGATTTTCTCAAGACATTGATATTTAAGAAAATTGTTTTTCCATCATAGCTGCAACAGTGACAGGACAATCATGCATGCACTATGTGCAATGAGGTTTACTCTCTGGTGTAGCCTTAGAACTTCAGGAATCTTTCTAGCACATTACACTGTTGATCACAATTTTTTTTTAGGATCATGTGGTGATAAAAATCTGGAAAGGCTCCAAAGAAGATATTACTCCATTGCCTTATTTTCTCTTCCACCCATGTTCCACCCTGTTTTTCATCCTGTTTCCACCACCTATGCCAGCACAGCTACACTGGCATCCAGCAGGATGCTGCAATGAGCTTGTTGTTGTGATCTTGTGTGCCTCTCAGTAATTTCCAACTTATAGTAACCCTAATATGAATTATCATGGTGTTGTTATTGTTGTTTTTGCAAGTTTCAGTCAAAGGGGTTGCTATTGCCTTCCTCTTGAGATGAGTGAGTGTGACTTTCCCAAAATCACCCATTGGGTTTCCATAGATGAGGTGGGATTCAAGATCAGGTTTTCCAACACACAAAACACCATGCTGGTGAAGTAAGCTAACTTTAGCTAAGTAAGCAAGCAACTTGTCTAACTTTATTTGAAACTACTAGTTCACAGACATTTTAGGTCCGCCCCCTCCTTTCACATACATACAAACATACATGCATACAGACAAACCCATGTCAGTGGCAGGGAAAGTTTTGCCACTTTTAAAAAAAAACACAGTGCTTTTGAAGTCACCTATCCAAAGAAAATAGCCATTGTCTTTGGGCTTGTAATTATCGGCACATGTGTACACTTTAAACCTATATAGATCATTTATGCCTTCCTTGATGTCCAATGCAAAGAAACCCAGCCATTTCCCAGCGGAATTCCTGTGAAGCAGGCCCAGTCCTTTGTAGTGAAATAACAAATCAGGTGGGGTTTTGGTTGAAATTTGCAAGTCTAAAGCTGTCACTTGCAAAGTAGCATTTGAAACTGCTACCATGTTTGCCTCATGTAGATCAGTATCAAATTAAATTTCCCTATTGTTGCTCTTGTGTTGGTAACACAATGCAGGGAGTGTTGCTTGCTTCGTCTCCATCTTTCTAACTGTGACATCCTTTTCAGTTTAAATTATACAGAAGTGAATCATTATTGAGGCCTCCTGTTTACCATCTTTAGAAGATTAAATTTATCCCAATAAACATTGTGAAACAGACCTTTTGGATTCACAATGACATATAATTTACTTGGAACAAATGCTTCTGGGGCCAGTATAAAGACTATTCATCAAGCCAATCTGAATTTGAGGCATCCTAGAAGAAAAGAATCCTTTGTCTAATTGTTTTCCATCACAAACAACATGTGGGAAAGAGATTTAGGCAATATTTTCAAACACTGCAAGCAACATAATTATTGTCATCTGCAAAGCCTGCGATAGTTTTGCAATCATGGTTGCACTTTATCTTTAAATCATCCATTCACTGTAACCAATTACAAGTTTGCCATTGATGGAGTGTTCAATAATATTAAATGCAAACCTCCAGATTTCAATATGACTGAGTTTGCTACAAAAGCCAACAAAAGCCAGGAAATTGGAAGGCAAGGTCTTGTGTGCAATACAGTACTTTGGTATAACAGGGCATAGAGAAGATCGAGCACAAATCAAAAAAAGATCAATTTCCAATAAAGAGTTCTGCTTAATTCTTCATTTCCATTTTTGTAGGAGATGTGGAGATAAACATTGACCTTTACAAAGCATTGTCTTCAAGGTCAGGGTTGTCTAACTTCTCGAGAAATTAGCCAGCAGCTCGAACTATTTGACCCATTATGGGATCAACTCACTTTGTGATAATTTTGGCTGTACCTTCTCAGCATCAAACAGAAGCAGAGTCTCAGAACAGATTGGGAGGAAGCTGAGAACATTAAAACTATTTAAAGATATTAAGTTAATAATTTATTAATCTGGCTTAGAATACCTATCTTAGAACTCAATTTAAAAGTTAAGTTTTTAGAAGATGATTATACCTATTCCAAACATATCCCAACCAATAGTGACAACAGCCATTGAGGTTCAGTTGTTGTAGTGGATTATATGATTCATTGCATGAATCAATTGATCAGTTCCACCTTTTCTATCCTTCATTATTTATCTCTCTATCCCTTATATAAATGATTGTTCTGATTTTCTACATGTGTTGCCTAACAACAAATAAGATAAAGATAAAAGCATAAAATAATCCTCTTAAACAGGATGAGAACCAAGGGATTGCCTGAAGTTTAGGAGATATACCCACCATACTGGTGAATTATTGACCAGTCTCCAATATCCCTTTCTTAGGTCACATTCTAGAGCAGTGGTTCTCAGACTTTGGTCCTCCAGATATTTTTGACTTCAGCTCCCAGCATTCTTGACTGTTGTGCAAGTTGGCTGGGGTTTCTGGGAATTGAAGCCCAAAACACCTGGTGGGCTAAAGTTTGGGAATCACTGTTCTAGAGCATGCTATAGCTTCGTAGCTGTAGGTGTTACTGGATGAAATGGATTATCTGGATCAATCTTAATCGGGCTTCAGGCCTGGTTATGTTGTGGAGACAGTTTTGTGAGTGACCTACACCAGGAATGGGACAGAAGGTGTGTGTCTTTGTTAATTCACTGGACCTCTTACTGGGCCACCTATTGGGATGGGAGATGGGGGCACTGTTTTATAGTGTTTCCAGTCCTTCTTGGAGGGATGAACTCAGAAGGTGGTGCTGGAGAATGTCTATTCAATCTCCTGGCCATTGGCCTGTGAAGTGCCTCAGGGATTGTTTCTCTCCTCCACACTGTTCAACACATTACACAAAATCATTGGGAAACTTTATCTGGGACTTGGGTGTTTAGTGTCCCCAGTATGCTGATGGCACCAAACTCTATCTCTCCTTTCCATCTAATTCCAATGAAGTTCTTTCAGTTCTAAACCAGTGGCCGCTGTCAGTAATGGACTGGATGACAGTCAACCAATTGACATTCATTCCAGACAAGACAGAGATGTGCTCCTCATCAGCCAAAAGATAGCACAGGGAATAGAGACTAACTAATTTAAATTTTAGCATGAGTTTTTGTGGATATCAATCAACATCCTCAGCTAAAATCACCCCAGTCATTCCTCCCTTCTTTTCTACTCAAAGAAATTCCAAAGGAGGAGAGAGGCTTGCCTTGGGTCAAGTTACAGGTGTCTCCTGGCTAGTTCTCATTCCTCACAGCTGATCTCTTCTTCCCTTTCCTGGCACATCTGTGAGGGAGGGGCAGTGAAGATCCACATTGTACCCCCTTAATTTTCTACACACAGGGTGGAGGGCCTCATCCCTCTTTAGATGCCACTGGGTCAGACCAGGACTTTTACAGTCTGTGGTGAAAGGCAAAATGATTCCTCCTACCCAGTCCTCAAATATAAGCTCGCTGGTCTGACACCTGAATTTTCTTCAACTTTGACAAATATACAACACTTCCCATTTGAGACAGCAAGCTAGTTTAGGAAGCCTGGGTTTGGTTGGTGGCAAATCTCCTCCTGTCTTCCATCATAAAGGCACAGGGAGCAATACAGCATCTGCTATGTAAAGCAGTCATCTCACTGTGTGCTATGAGAGGGCCAACACTGTTGTTGCTTTATCTGAGTGCTTCTTTTGCTTAGGAAATCATACCTAAAGTATCTTTCATTGTAATTATGAAAGACCATCAAGGACTCTTGTTATTAGCAGCCCTGCAAACTCAGGCTCAAGGCTTTCTTGATAGAGTCAAACTGCATGTGCTGTGGACTTCCTCTTTTTCTGCTGCCTTCCACTTTTCCCAGCATCATCATTTTGTTGTCCCATGGTATGTCCAAACTGATTGCTAAGCAGAGGAGCGGGTTAGAAATTATTATTATTAATATTAATATTAATATTATTATTACAATAGCCTCAGTTTGGTCATTTTGCTGTCTAGTCAGAGTTCTGATTTACTTTGCTCTAGGATCCATTTATTTGTCTTTTCAGCAGTCTATGCTATCCACTGCACTCTCCTCCAGCATCACATTTCAAATGAGCTTGTTCTCTTCCTCTCAGCTTTCTGCCTAGCTTTCACAACCATACATAGAAATTGAAAATACTATGGCATGAGCTATTTTGGCGATTTAATTATATGTCTTTACAATTGGGGGTCTTATCTAATTCTTTTATAGCTGCCTTTCCAAGTCTTGATCGTTTTCTTATTTCTTGATTATGATCTCCATTTTGATTAATAACTGAGCTGAAATATAGAAAATCTTTAATTACAAGGGGGTAAGCAAAAGTTTTAATTATCACCTTTTTAAAAAATTGACAGAAAGTTTGTTTTGATTTGTAGTTGTTAACTTACCTCTATGTAGTCACTATCTAGATTTATACATTTTTCCCAGCGTATCTAGACCCTCTGAATACCTGATATTCAGAAGCCTGCAGATTGTGCCTGATGAGGATTTTACACCTTAGTCACTTCTGGCACAGCCAGTCACAAAAATAAAGGACACAATGAGCTGATTTTCTCAGCAATGTACACTTAGGAACCAATGATGACACTGACAAAATTTCATCAATATGGCATAATAACTTCCAGATGATAATTATTACTTTACGATACCCCCTTGTAAGGCACAATCTGCAAACTTCTACAGACAGAAGTGTTTGTTTTCTTAATGTTCAAGTGTAGCCCTGCTTTTGTAATTTTTCTTCCTTAACTTTCATCAGAAGTCATTCTAATTCTTTGCTATTTCCAGGTGTCATTTGCATATCTGCAACTGTTCATGTTTTTCTTCCAATGTTCATGCCTTCTTCCTGAGTCTAATGCTGCTTTCCATATATGTTCTGCATATAAATTAAACAGATAAGGAGATAAAATGCAGACTTGTCTGACCCCCTTGCTCATGGGATACTATTGTGTTTCTCATATTGTATCCTGACATTGGCCCCTTGTATAGGTAACACATCAGGATAATCAGATATTGTGTCACTCCATTTCTTAAAGAGTAAATCAGAAAAGTAGTTTACCAAACTTAAAAAAGAGCTGATAGGAACACAGGAAAGAGACTTGTTAGCTATATAACATAGCTATGGAGCTCCCTGTCCTTCTTTGATGGCCTTTGGGCACTAAGCTAATACTGGTTTTCCCCCATGTGGTCTGACAAAATGTTAATTTTTTTTATCTTCTTACATAAAATCAGGCTCCTTCTTGTTTGACATTATTTCAAAAATGAGGCCTAGTCATAATTATTGTAATTATAAAGAGGAGTATGGGATGTTGTAAATGTATATGCATGTTACCTGCATTTAAAAGTGAAAGACTGCAGGCATTTCTTCACAAAAAGGAACTTCGGCTTTGCATACAAAGTTGGGACTTGTGCAATCAATGGCTGGGATGCTTTTGGTCAGACACAACCAAAGTTGACCCATTGAATCAATTGTTGAATGTTGAGTCAACACATAAATAAAGTCGATTGGTTCAATTGCTCTCCTATCGTCAGATATAACAATAAGATTTAGAATTCAAAGACACAGCTGTCTTAGTCTGGAATATCAGTATGCAAAGGGATCTTGTAGCACCTTTGAGGGTAATTGAGAGAAAGATGTAGCATAAATTTTTCTAAGGAAGTAAACTAAGTGTACAAAAACTTATGCTACAACTACTTTCTCCTCTAAGGGACAGCATGCAGTCACCTCTTTACTGGCCGGATCATGCAGCAGCCCTGATCCAGCCTCTGGAGAGCACAAAAGGGAGCTGCAAAAAGCAGCTCTTTTTTGCACCCTTCAAGGGGTGCCATAACTGTGGTGGCACAGCTTTATGCAGCACTGGGGATGCAGTGTCGGGGATGTGTCATGATGGTGCACGCCGTGTGGACCAGTGCATGCCAAAATGGTGCCATGGGTAGGAGTTAGGGTGTCCAGTATGAGGATTCTGCACCCTGACTCCACCCACAGGCTGGCACAAAATGCCAGTCTATATGGGCCCATAGTCTCCAAGGGATTACAAGATCCCTTTGCATACTAATACAAATTAGGTTTATTGATTCCTTTTCTAATTGATTTCTGCAGTGATTTGCTATTGACATATTGTCACAATATTGACATATGGTCACAATATAAAGTATGATTTCATCTTTAAAAAACAGTATATCATCAGATAATAATAATAATAATAATTATTATTATTATTATTATTATTATTATTATTATTACGGACCAAGGCGGGATTCCAACAAAGTTAAAACAGCAATACAGAACAAAAAAAAATTACCATACAATTACAAATGATCTAAAACATTTCAAACAACAACAAGCTACCTAAAGATGACCTAAACACATACATCATTCATAAATTTAAGCTTATTATCTAAGCAGGACTGACACTGATAAGGAAAAGCTCTATTAGAAAAGGTGCAGGTTTTGCTGTTCCTGGAAAACAGCCCACTGTTATGACTTGTTGTTTCATGCCTATTGTAGCCTGTTTCAGATTTAATGTGGAATAAATTGAATGTGCATGAGGAACATGGTATTGTGGCAGGAGACTCTGCCCTGGATCTGTACCCATTCATTCGAATCTCTGCAGACAGCTCCTGCACATATAGCAGTCTTTGTAGCATTCTTTGACATCTCTAGATTGGGGGCGGAGTCTGTCCTATCTAAATTCATGTTTCACCACATGGCTGACTGAAAGGGGCTTTCATTTTTCTTAAATGCAACCCAAATTAGATTCCTCATTGCAGTCTGATCTCTGACAGCTTGATGGCTCACTTTTTGATTGTGAATCACTGTGAAACCTATGTCTGTGACAGCACTGCTGGTTTTCTTCAACACTGCATTTTAAGCATTTGAGTTTGGTGTAATACTCTACATTCATCTTCACTGAATTACGTATTTATTGGTTCCTGTCCAATGTTCCTAATACATGCAGGCCATTTTGAATTTTATTCCTTCCCCCCTTGGAATTTTCTGTGACTCACAATTTTTATATTATGAAAAGATCCTTTCCTGAATTCTATATTAACAATAATTGGGTGGGGGAAGCTTTATGTATGACTAGCTATAGAAACAACTTTATTGCCAATGTATGAATGTATATTGTGTCTGTCTGTCTGTCTATATTACACACACAGAGACACACACACTGCAAATCTGAGTATGTTTACTCAAAAGTAACTCCCTGTGTGCTCAGTGGGGCCCATTCCCTAGTACAGATTGACCTTCTCCAAGTTAGTGACCTTCAGATTTGTTGGACTAAAACTACAGTTATCCCGAGGCAGCATGATCATGGTGCTGGGGGATGATGGAGTTTGTAATCCAACATTTCTGGAGGGGGGGAATAATGCTTTAGGAAAAGTTTCTGTAGAGTGTATATTTTAAATACTGCAATCGGAAGTACTTATTGCACTAATATGAGGCCTATAACAATCTTTTTTAAAAATCCATTCACTTGTTATATCTTATAGAAGAAAGTAGTTTCAAAGAAAATATAACAGAAGATACAAATAAGAGAAGATTTTAAAAGACATTTATAGTAATGAGGGACAATGAATTGATTTGCTTGATATGTATTTATGTCTAAATATCTTAAAGGTCTTTTATATTCATCTGAATACCAGGCTCATGTTTAAAGACAGGCCCTACCCCCTAGAGAATTCACAGATTACTTCTCATTCATGTGACATGATTTACTGGCAGTTGTAATTCTCAGCCTCCAGTTTTGGCAGCAACACTTTGGACAACAGAAAAAAGAAACCCTTTACAGTTATGCTCAATAAGAAGCTTCAACAGCTGAGGGAAAGCATTTAATTTAACACATTGGAGAAGGTTTTGTTTTTGTTTTTTTGTTTTAAGATTCAGAATAGGCATCATCTTAGGGCAAAAGTAAAAATACTTAACTGAATGCGTGTAATCCATAAGAAAACGAATTTCAAACATTTAATTAGCATAGAAACAGGCAATGCTATTCAATAGGTTATGAGGAAATCAAATAGTCATAGCTAGCAGCCACTATTTTAAAACCAGAATTGGAGCACAACCCCCCAGGGGCTGTTTCCACCAATTTTCCAATAAATCATGTAATGACTTTTTAAAAAGACAGTTATTTAATTCTTGAATTAGAGCTACAGGACCATAACCAAAGAGTGACAGCCCTCTTATGCCACCATGCTTTCCTATGAACCTTTCATAAAGTGTCTGACTGGGAAATGATGCATTAATTTGGTAAATGGAAATATGGGAGAGACTGGAATAAAATGCAGATGGTTGACCTTTCGTGCAGAGATCAAAGTTCACTAAAAGGGAGAAAATGGGCATATTTTGTTTACAAGTCTGCATGCCTTCTCTGTTTCCTCTGGTTTAAAATTTTGACCATTCTCTAATTCATTACAAATCAGAAAGTGGTATCATAAACACTAGGTCCAATTTCCTGAATAGGAAGACATCGGTGGCAGATAGTTAGTGCCCTACTTTATATTTATATGAAATATCTTTATATGTAATAAAGAAGTTTTTCTATTGTTCACAAATGGAAATTTTCTCTCAAAAATTAGGATGTGTAGAATCAGAGAATCATAGAGTTGGAAGAGACCACAAGGGCCATCCAGTCCAATCCCTGCCATGCAGGAACTCTCCATCAAAGCATCCTTGACAGATGGCCATCCATTCCATAACTAACATTTCTTACAACACAATCCTATATAGGAATGTACTTTTTAAAAAGGTCTTCAAATGAACATTGAAATGTAGTCATTCATTGAAAATAGGCCTAGGAGATCAGAAGATTTTAATGGATGCAACCAAACAAGTATTTGCTATACTGTATATACTCATGTATAAGTCTAGAAATTTTAGTTAAAATATTGACTGCAAAAACCTGAGTCGACTTATCCACGGGTCAATGTAACTACTGTACTTCACTTTAATTCTTATAAGAAAAAGAAACCATCTCTTGATGAAAGGTGTCATCTGTTCTGAAAGCACTCACCCCCCCCTTTATATTGTCTCATCCATGAAGCTTTTAGTATGAGCACAAATAGTTATGCCTGCTAGAATTTTGTAATTTCTGGCACTGTTTTCCTGAGCTTCATCCTTTTCATCCTTTGATACATACCCTTACATTTTACCCTTGACTTATCCACGAGTCATATCTAAATTCATAATTTTGGCCCCAAAACCTGCCCTCAACTTATACATGAGGTCAGCTTATAGTCTAGTATATATGATGTATGGACAATAGTTTTGTTTTAGTTGTTGTTGTGTGCCTGCAAGTTTTTTCCAACTTATGGCAACCTAAGGTGAACTTATCATGAGGTTTTCTTGGCAAGATTTTTTCAGAGAAGGTTTGCCATTGCTATTCTCTGAGTTTGAAATAATGTGACTTACCCAAGAAAAACCAGTGGGTTTCCATGGTTGAGTGGGCATTTGAACCCTTGTCTCCAGAGTTGTAGTCCAACACTTAAATCACAACATTTTAAAATTAAAATTATTCCTTTGGGGAACCTAATTACCCTTACCAGTTGTGTAGAAGAGGAAATTTCAGTAGTTACCCTTTTGAACAACAAGCAACCACTTCTGAAATTCCCTTTTCTACACAAGCATTAAAGACACAGGAGTCCCCTCCAGTTTTCAGACTGGCAGTCCTACTAATGATCATTTAGAAGAGTAGGAGAATCAGCTCAAAACATTATCTCCCTATATGAATATGTCTGAGTTGTAAAATATAACACACTCCAAAACAACAATACCTTCACCAGCTAACTAAAATGTACAAAATACATCATCCAAGCTTTTGAAACTTCACTGGCTTCTCCAACAAGCAAAAATATTACAAATTATAAAGGAGAAGAAAAGTGACAATAGAGCGAAACAGGTGGGCAGGAAAAAGTGGCTTGAAGCTGCCTTTTCTGAAGCCACATTGAAACCGCACCAACAGCTCTCAAGGTGTATTATTATGTGACATTTCTCCCCATAAAGCAGCTATAGGGTGCTTTCCAGCTGGCTTCAAAGCATCTAAACACCCTGCCCTGAAGCCGGTCTGACACCTGATTTTTTGCCTGTCTGTTTCACCCCAATGTTAGACTCAGAGGTCTACATTTTGTCTCCTTTGTTACTTCTGTTGTCAGTTAAGATAGGATCCTATCACATGGCGTTAAAACCCTGGCTTACCTTTCCTGAATTCAGTCTTAATTCGGGAGGCAGCCAGGTGTTATCGCCCTCAAGAAGAGGGAATTTTCTCTGAATGCAAAATTTCCATTCAGAGGCAATTCCCTCTCCCTGAACAATTCAGTGACACTGGAGGGGAGCCGATGATTCCCTGACATTGAGGAAGCATGCCAGGTTTTCATATGCATGCACTTCCTCAATGTTTCAGCTGTGATTTACCAGTGCTTAAGTGTTGGTCTGATAATCTTCAGGATCCATAGTCTAGAAGGATCTCAATGCAGGTAGAGGCCACTCTCCTTCTTGGACATGTGGGGACTAGGGACAAAAGACAATAAAAGACAGATAATACAACTTTAACAGTTTTAGGTACAGAAAAATAAGGTCCCTTGAGATTCTGTCTGTCCGTTCTGTGCAAAGCTAACTATCCCTTTCTTAGGCAGAGAACATTGACTTTCTCAAGAGCTCCTGAACTGTTACTTCCAACAAAACCTTTATATGTGGTATAAGTAACATTTGCCAATTGTAGTTCAAATGAAAGATTTTCACCTCTGTGGGAGGTAAAAAGAACACAAAAGACAAAACTCCCAGTCCATTAGCTCCCTCTTGTTAAAGTTTCCCCTTTTCCAGCAAATCTGGTATCTTCAAACCCAGGAAACATATTCAGAGATAGCCATGCTGGCCATGCAGCAAAACAGAATAAAACCCAAAATCCAGGTTTTATTTATATATCTAAAAGTTTTTGTTTTATGTTTGCCTGCTGAATAAGCCAGTGAAGCTTTGAAAGCTGGCATAATGTATTTTCTCCACTTTGGTTGGCCAAAAAAGTATCAATCTTTTGTGGATTTTGGATTTTGTTGTATTTTGTTCCATGGTCAACATAGCTGCTCCTGAATATGTCTGAATTGTGTGATCTTCAGTAAAAGGCTCTCTTCCACCCCACTTTCACCAGCATATTTGATGAAGACACAAGACAGGGCCTCCTTGGTGGCAACTCTTGACATTCCTGAGATTCATTTACATGTTTACAGTCTGCACACCTACAGCCCTTCAAGACTGTCCTTCTAAATGGTTGCAGAAATACATTGGATTCATCCTATTTTAAACAAATAAAACATATGCCAACAATCAGAAGTTATATTATAGTTGTTGTTGTTATTGTTATGGAAGCCACCTTGGCTCCCAGCCTGGGAGAAAGATGGAATATAAATAAAGTAAATGAATAAATATTGTTCACAGCTAAACAGAGTGAGGCACACAAACACCATGATGGTATAATACAGGACTCCTCCATAGGACTGGCCCTTTCTTCTTAATGGTGACAAAAACCAGGTGTCCTCACAGAAGACCATAAGACTGCATTCAATTGGTACTAGTAGGCTCACAGGAAAGAACAACAACCCAGTTATTACTGACAGGTGCCCTGAAGAATTACTTCCAAACACCCCAAAGGGCCTGATGTCACAGGTCTTCCATAGTAGTGGCCTCTCCTTTGAAAGTTCTAGAAATTAGTTACCTTTCCAATGGCTACAATGTGTTGGATGTTAACCCAACAAGATGGGGCAAAAGCCCCATTATTGTTCACAGAAGAGTTTGTTCCAAACAGCCCAAGGGGCCTGAGGCTGTGGAGTCCATTCAAAAGTTGCCTTACTTTTCAAATGGACAGCTGTCCTTCCATGAGGCTGTAGCCCAGGATATTTTTAATAGCTCCACAGGGGTCCAATACAGATCAATGGTTCATCAATGGAACACTCTAAAACACCTCAAGGATCCTGAACTCCACCTAGCAATGGCCTGCTCTTATGAATGGACATAGAATGCAAGACCATTATTACTATTACCACATGCTTGAATTGTTGTGTGCCTCCAAGTCATTTAAAAGCACTACTTTCTTTTTTTAAAAAAAAACCCCACAGCTAATGTGGTGTAGTGGTTTAGGTGCTGGATTATGAATCTCGAGACCAGGGGTTGAATCCCCATTCAGACATGGAAACCCACTAGGTGATCTTGGGCAAGACAGACTCTCTCAGCCTCAGAGGAAAGCAAAGTCAGCCACCCTATGAACAAATCTTGCCAAGAAAATCCTGTGATGGGTGCACTTTTGGGTTGGCATAAGTTGGAAACAACTTGTAGGCGGTATTTTTCAAAAAATAATAACAATAATAGTGTATTCAATATGGAAGATAAATATAAAGGCACAGAAAAGGGCAGTTGTGAAATGCAGGTTTAGAATTATAAAATTATTAAAACCAAATCAGAAATTCTGGCATTCCAGAGCTTGGGGACCACCTAAGTAAGGCACCCTTATTTATGGTAGCCTTTTGTTGCACAGTATATGAGCAATTACTCAGAGCAGAGCTTCAGATGATAATATCAGGGCATAGGCAGGAATCTATAGGTTAATTGGTATGTCTTCATATCAGGAAAGATGAACATTTAACATGGGCATACTATGCATAGTTTAAGTTCTTTAGACTATGATTTTTGCCACAACTCTACCAATTCATTTTGGATTTCTTTTTTCAATAAACAGACATGGCATTGTTCAACTAAAATCTAATTACTGTTTATACTGCTTCTGTACTTTAGGTGGTGCTCCTGTTTCTTTTGTAATAACAGCATGACTTAGCTTTATGAAACTGAGACATTTTTTAAGTAAAAAGAAACCCTCTTAAGTTTGCAAAGCAAAAGTGACAGATAGCCCTGTACTGTGTGAAGACTGTTCTCTTTAAAGTCCTGGACTACAGAATGATCTCATGAGCTTTGACCTCTGTTATTTTCCTCCAGGTATTGTTTTATAACATTTATTTTTGCTATTAACTGTTGTGATGCTGGTATCTTCTCTATGGTGACTACACTTCATAAAATCATATTAACTCTTGCTCCTGTCTCTCTGTACTTGGGCTGTGGAAGATTCCTGAAGCTAGACCATGAAAACAGAACACAATGCACACCTCTTCTCCACAATTAAGGCTGCATCTGCACCACAGAAATAATGTAGTTTGACATGACTTTAACTGCCATCATTCCATCCTATGGAATCCTGGGATTTGTAGTTTGTTGTGGTGCCAGAGCTCTCTGAAAGAGAAGGCTAAACATCTCATAAAATTCCTGAATTCCATAGCACTGAGCCATGGCAGTTAAAGTTATGTCATACTACATTATTTCTGCAGTGCAGATGCAGCCTAAGATTCTCACCTTCATTTGAGATAATTCCAAGAAAACATTTCTAGAGTTTAATTTTCTTTGGGGGGTGGGGGAGATAAAATTTCCAGCCTTCCCCCCTCCCCCAGTTTTTAAAAAGCCCCTAAGCATCAAGCAAAGTATTAGAAATATGCAAGGTATATTAAAACACACAAAATTCAATCAAAGAAACACTAAACAGCTGAAATAGAGTGGAGACAGCACGTGAAGCAGCAGTAAACTAGTAGAAAATTCAAATAACTTTGAAGGCTGTGTGGAATAAATCTGCATTTATCTGATGCTGAAAGTCCAACAAGGATAGAGTGACATTTCCTAGGCAGGGAGTTCCATAATCTTGATATCAATTCTGAGGTCGATTCATCAGTAACCAGTTCGCTTTTCATCACTGCCTACACCCTGCTCTTAAAGCAGTGAGGTGGAGATGGAGACAGAGGTTCTAAGGAAGATCACATTATTTAAATAGATTGATACATGAGGAGACTAATTTTGATGTATCCTCAACCCAGAATTTTGAATCATTAGTATTTGACCACTAGTCCCAGTTTCTTCTTGCCAGCATTGACAGTGGTCATTTTGGCTAGAGAACTGTGGGAGGTGTAGTCTCCAAAAATCAAGTTTTCTGAGCTCTGTATGGGATAGGACAAAACTAGAACCTTGAATTGGCTCTAGAAAATAACATCTAGGTGATAATATCCTATACAATCTATATTGCATACACTATGCAGTGAGTTAATAACTAATGGCAGTTATTAGAGGTCACTAAAACATGGATTTCTAATGTGGTGTAATGTCTCTAAAGCACACTGGCTTTTACTGCATTTGTGTTATATTCAATGGGCTGAGTCTCCTGTGTTTGTGAGATCTCATCCACAATGCTCAGCTGGAGTTTTTGAAGAAATAAATCTTGCCTCTAGCAATAGCAATAGCAAGTACATTTCTGTACCACTTACTGGTGTACTAAGTGATTTACAAAGTTTAATGTAAACTAATTGCCCCCGACAAGCTGGGTACTCATTTTAGCAACCTACAGACGGATGCCAAACTGAGTCAACCTGGAGCTGATATTGAACTCACAACCTTGTGGTATGTGATTGAGTGGCTGCAGTACAGGCATTTAACCACTGCACCACTGGAACAGACTCTGCTGCCTTAGAGTCTTATCAGCTTGTGAATCTGTCTTATATTAATTGCAACAGCAGACATTATATAACAAGGAGATGGCACAGTGCAAATTACTCCTTCCTTCCCAGGGTCACACAGGATATATATCTTCAGTCATTTCCCAGGCTTTCATTCTCTGAAGATGCCAGCCACAGATGCTGGCAAAACGTCAGAAAGGAAATCTTTTAGAACATGGCCACATAGCCCGAAAGCTCCACAAAAAACTATAGTTGCCAGCCATGAAAGCCTTCAACTCCGTAATGCTAATGCTTGTGACATAAACAACTAGCAAAATTAAAATTATACCTTCAAATTACAATATCATATGCACAACTTAAATATATTCATATATACACAGTGAAGATTTGGTTAAAATGTGATGTTTTTAAAGAAAAAATTAAAAGGATTAAAAATTTAAAAAATTTCAATAAAATTAAAAATGAAATTTGAAAGTTCAATTTTTAAAAATTCTGGGATTTCACCTTTCTCCCTTTCCACTCCCCTAACTGTGAATTTCTTACTCACTAGTAGCAAGGACCTGTAGGACCAGGCATTTTAATTTATAAATCCATATATATTATATAAATAAATCCATATAACCATATACTTCCATATAACACATCAGGCTCATACAAAATATGTTTACATTTATATAATACGGTCATGGGAAGCAATACATACACACATGTATTACTCTTTCTGAACTAGCTGTTTACAGACTCACAGCTCAGTGGGAGTTTCTTTGTCACAATATTCTCTGATGACTATACAGGAACTATCATTATTGTGAAGAAAAATAATTATCAATGATGTCTTGATCAGGACATGAACTACTCTCTGTATGGATCTTCAAAGTTGAGAATAGGGATAAGGGTGGTTGTGAGTTTGAGCAGTCACATGTATGCGATTGTCGCTTGGAAAAAGGAGAAGGAGCAGAACAAGAAGGAATTTGTGTCTGTTGTGTGGAGTAACACATTTTGTTGTTTTGTTTTAGAATAAACACCAGAGCTGACCCTCCTGTTAGACAGACTGATACCTTTTGACAGTACTTGATTTATGCATGAGTTTATTGAACTATTGTTTAGGACCTCAGATTATGAGAAGGAATTACATATCGGTTAGATTTATATACTTTTTAAAAATACTTTATGAGCAAGGAAAGTGGTTCAAAGGTATGTTGAGTAAAAAGTAAAAGGAATAATAAAAAATAGGGATAACTTAAAATAGGGATACAACAATAGAGAATATTACACAAATATATTTGGCAGCTGCAGATAGGTATATCCAAACTAGATGTTTGGTTTTTTTTTTAAGTTTTACCTTTTCTCCCTAGGGAACTGAACTGCTTTGTCCTTCATTAAGATAAGTCATGTTTTTATGGAAATTAAGGGAGGGCCTTTGATGCAATATTAATATAGCCTATTCTGGATAGATGTACATGACTAGATGACCATAATAGATTATCATTGTTATAAATAAATGGATTTAAATGGGAAAGCTAACTGACTTCTGGACTTACCTGTCTTTTATTGCCTTTTGTCTCTGGTCCCCAAATGGCCAAGAAGGAAAAGGGGCATTGCCTGCATTGAGATCCCTCCAGAACAACTGAATTGCAATAGAAGCAATAGCTGATACAATACATAGGCATGTGACTTTACTAATCTCACTTTTGTTCTCCGGTATTATTTTTAAACGTCTTTTTTCTGTTGAAGAAGCCACTAGAATTTCAAAAGCTTGTATGATGTATTTTATATATTTCAGTTGGCCAATAAAGATATTGTTCTTTTGTGGATATTGAATTTTGTTGTATTTTGCAGCATGCCCAACACAGCTACTCCTGAATATGACAACTGGTTATTGCTGCTGTTTTCATAGACTTCAGTCAAGAGCTGAAGGAAACTTCACTATTCACTATTGGCTTAAATACCTAAGTACTATGGTATACATTTGAAACAGTGATAATCCATATAACCAGTAAAAGCAATGTTATCAAAATTGCAGAGGGTCTGGAAGGGGTACCCACTAATTGTATTCAATGGTGAAATTAGTTCAGCTCAATGGGAGCAGCAAGAAGGCTTTTGGCAACAGATAGCAGGGACTTCGCTTATGTATAATAGTTCCAAACCTAGAGAACTCCAGAGGCAGTTTTCCAGATTAATATAGTTTATTAAAACAAGGGAGTTTGTATATACAAACACACATACACACTTTCACACACATGCACCTGCGCAAGAACTAATGAAGCAAAGGTAGTAAGTAATAGTGAGTTTAGGATTGTAAAGAGGTGAAACTCTACTGATCCTGAAGCATAGTTCCGATTTCAGGAAAGCTGGATTGGAAGTGGCTCAGTAGCTGCCAATGGGACATGGGGTGGCCAGCTACTGAGGTGCCCAGCTGAAATCGAACGTGCAAGTTTATTGCATGGGCCATGGGGAATAGGAACGGAGTGGAAACAGGACGGAACGGGCAAATCATGCAGATTATCACACAGGAGAACGCCACAGTTGCTGCCAGGAGTCCCCAATCAGTTCTGCATCCATCCCACAGCAGCCAATTTTTGAGAACTGAACAGTTCTTGAAAATCAGCTGCTGTGGGATGGATGTGGAATGGATTGGGGACTCCCAGTGGCAAGTGCGGCATTCTCCTGTGCGATAATCTGCATGATTTGCCTGTTCTGTCCCGTTTCCACTCCCTTCCCTTCTGCCCTGTTCCTGTTCCCCAGGGCCCATGTGATAAACTTAAGAGTGTCTGTTCTGCTCCAAAGTAGAACAATTTGCTGGTGCCAAGGCACCCACATTTATACTCAGAAATGGCTCCTAAAGGCAGAATGTTAGGAGTTGATCAGTTTAAATGACTCTCCCAGGGGAGAAAAATGGGGTGCAATATGCAGTAACAGCCAGACAATCAACATGAATGTTCCTAGACAAAAAAAAGTTTCATTCCCAGAAAGAAATTTCCTCTGTATGCCATATGCAAGCAATCTCCCAGTTTGGCTCATTATCACCTTTCCATAGTCTAGGGATTATGTTGATTCCAGCCTTGAAAGATCCCATCATGGCTGAGTGTCTTGGACTTCTCTCATGCTGAACTATCCAACCTGGCATAGCTGGTTTCCTGTGCTGGAGAGCCCCCCTTGGGTTACTTGCCTAAAACATCTCTTTTTGATATTAGTTTAACAATAACCATGGAGAGGTGATAGCTGTCTGGTTCTTGGGCTACAGCAAAGATGTGCCAGTGAACTGCAGCTCTTGCTTGTATCCAATATGTATAGCTGTCTGAGCATAAATTAGTTCTTCACCCAATGTGAGTGACATTTTAAAGTAAGACTTGCTCAGAGTGGCAGGCTTCCCACATAGGTTGCTTTTGGGTTTTCTCGAACAAATAATGAGTCTCTTTTGGGGAGAAAGGCAGCATAGAAATAAAATAAAATAAAAGTTTGTGCTTTGAATTTGTAGCAAATGTGAAATGCTTTTCTTTCCCATTTGCCTCAGGTTTTCTTCTTTCTTCTCTCTTTCTTTCTTTCTTTCTTTCTTTCTTGTCTTTCGAAAAGTACATCCTGAGAAAGGGAAGGAAATTATAGAAAAGGAACTGAACAGTAGAGAAGTGATAGCTCTCAAGGAAACAGCAGGTACTAAACAGTATCTTTCTTGAAACACATGGAAACACATCTTTCTTGAAACACTGGCCCTTCTCATTGGCTCCTTTGTGGACTTGTATTGCTTCCTTTGAAATATTCTATTATGTATTCTTCACAAGTCTCTGTCACAAAGCATGGCCCTGTTTCCTTGTCCAGTGTCAATGAACTGCTGGTCAACGCCGTTGCTTTGACTGCTGCTACTATTGCTAGATAATAGAAAGATCATCACAAAACAGAGGAAATGGTACGGGATAAGGCAAAGTACAGAAAATTTAGGAAATAAGAAAATAAATAAGAAAATGAAGATAATACCTCTTTTGGGGGGTCTGTTCCTGACTTATTTGGCTCTATCCTTCTCTTGTTGTTGCCACATATTTTTGTCGCTCCATCTCTGCCTCCTTTGGGTTTGCTGGTTCTAACCAGTATGGAAAGTTACATCAAGTGCAAAAATCCACACCAATGCACATAAAACATGTAGACTAGCCCTTGGGTACCTTGTAAGGTGTAAAAGCAATAGGTTGCTTTAATTTAAATAACTATTCAGCTTGGAAAACAAATTATTTGAAACCCTCTATATATTGACGTGTTAAAGCAACATTCTCTTTGTAAATGTTTCCAGATAATGATTCACCATTTAGAATCATACACTTTAATTCCTTATTAGTAAAAGAAGCTATAAATGTTTGAAGTGACTCGGAAGATGAAGGCAAGCCCAAATACAAAGTAAAGTAAAATAAAATATGACCAGCTTAGCCTAAACCTGCCATAAAGCCCTATTTTTTTGAATAGTACAAACAGCAAAATTATTGATTAACTTGTATTGTTCTATGAGAAGAACAAATTATTGCTGATTAAATCCATGCAGGTGATAAAGGAACTTAACCAACAAAGGCTGCCAGCTTTAGGTTAGAAACCAGCTGTGTCCCTAATTATGCAGCTTGATTTATACTCTATTAAATCAGTATATAAGTAACCCATTTCTCCGAAAGCATTTAAACCTCTTATATTCCACCAAACACAGCAATTTTATTTGAAATAAATGTATCCAGCTCTTTGGGGAACATATGGTATATTTCTCACTTATTAATAATTCAGTTCAAATGAGCAAAAATTAGTTGGTGCAGTTACAGCTGATTTTGTCCTGAAAAGATCTGCATTAATTTTAGACGTTTTGTAAATTGGGCTATTAAATAAAAGCATTATATGTGAATTACCCTTTAAATTTTAACCAAGTTGGTAGTTTAATGGTATTTTCTAGTCAGATTCATTTTCGATCTTTAAAAAATTAGAGTCATTACAGTAAGACAAATTTTTGAGTCTAGCTGTTTCCATCCAATTACAGATTGTACTAATAAGTAAACTAAGAAACTTTTATGCTGCCATTCTAGTATTTTGTCCAAAACATCATTACCTTCTTTTGGACTAAAAAAGAGTTGAATTTTGGCTCATTCTTTATTGTGTTAAAATGTCATCAGTCTGTTGAGAAAGCATGGGTTAAGTTTGTGGTGTTTTTTGTTTGTTTGTTTTTTATTGTCATCTCCACATCATAATATTAGACTGTGTCCACACAGGATGATGCCATTAAAATTAGGAGTTAGGAGGTCACTGAGAACCTTTTTTTTTTCTGGGAGAAAGCAGGAAAATATATTTTTCCCAAAAATATTACAGCCAGAAAAATGCTACATTGTTAGTCTTAAATGATCATCAGTTTCAGTTGATATATTCTCCTTTCAATGGAAGTGCATAATTTCTATTAGCATTAATGGAAGTTATATTCATGAATCAGGAAGCAAATATGCCTCTGGATGTTTAAGGTGTACATCTGTTGTAAGCTCTAATGGTCAGGTTAGTTTGAACAAATGTGATTAAGATGTATTAATAGGGTCTGTGTGCATATGCCTTCAAGTCACCTGTCAACTTAAGGCGACCCCATGAATTTCATTGAGTTTTCTTAGTTAAGAAATACTCAGAGGTAGTTTTGCCAGTTCCTTTTTCTAAAACACAGCCTGAAGCACCAGGTATTCATTAGGGGTCTCCCATCCAAGTAATAACAAGAGCTGAACCTGCTTAGCTTCCAAGATCAGATGGGACCTGGTTTCATTAGGTTGTTTAGGTAGTTTTAATATCATGGCTTCTTTTCTTTTTTTTTAATGATATTAGGTGTCAAGATGGTCTGCCTAACATCAATAAAAATAATGTTGTTTTATGTTTTCCAAATACATTTTTGTAATTTTTAATTTTATTCTATGCTAAACCAGTGTCTGTGGTCAGATTGGATGGGGACAAATAAACTGAAGACAAAATCCAGTCAAAACAGAATTTTTTGTGGTCAATCAAAAACAGGGATTTAGACAGTGTTGTGTGGGATTATCTGCCCCTTCAAGAAGCAGGTTTGCAGTTAGAATGCAGTTCTGGATTCAGTCCTGGTGATGGAGACCCAGGTCTCTGCAGTGCCCAGGGATGCATCTGCTCAGTCAAAGCTTGTGTGACAGCTCTACGCATTCCTGGAAACTTCTGATCTGCCCACAGTGGCACATGCCACAGTTACATCCTGTTTGTATCACTGCATTGCACTTTATGCTACTTAATTTGAAAATTGCTTAGAAACATCAGTTAGCCCCAAAAGCTGAAGCCCAGATTTTTTATGGGCTAATTATAGGGAACATACAATTGACTTTTTGCAACAGCTCCTTTCTGTTTCAAGCACAATGCAGAATTATTATTATTATTATTATTATTATTATTAGGCTTTATTTATTTAGTGCTGTAAATTTATACAGTGCTGTACATACAGTCCATTGAAATAGACAGTTCCCTGCCCTCAGGCTTACAATCTAAAAAGACAAGAGACAGAAGGATAAGGGAAAGGTGGTGAGGAAGGGGACCAGGTCCAGTGGATCTTCTCTCCCTCTGAGGCAGATGGACTGGAGAGATGGCCCTGCTGCTTACACTGGACAGGCCCGATGGCATTGGGCCAGCCTTTACACTCCCTCTGAGGCTAGACAATGGCAGATGGCATGGAGGGAGAGCCTTCTTCTTTAGGCTAGGTCTTTTAATGTTGTGATGCCACTCTGAGTCCCAGTTCCGGGAATGCTTCCCTGAACAAAGTGGTCTTTAACTCAGTTTTAAAACTTCAAAGATGCTACAAGATCTCTCTATGTACTCATTCTACAGACCAACATAGCTATATCTTTGAAGAAATTAAAAAGACAGTTTTACAGTTGAACTCTTAAAAAACAAAACTAACAGCTACAGATGACTGAGATAACTTTAAAATAGTTTATGAAGACATTTAAATTGTTCAAGACTTTCCATGTTTTGGCTCAGTCGTTAATCCGAATGGAGACTGCAGACAAGAAATCTGAAGAAGCCTGGAACTTGGAAGGGCAGCTGTTAAAGAACTAGACATGATCGTGAAAGGGAAAATATATATGTATCACTGAATACTAAAGTTAGGAAGGTCCATGCCATAATACTCCCCATTTTTATTCATGGTTGTGAAGGGTTGACAGTGAAGAAAATCAACTCATTTGAAATATGGTGCTGGAGAAGATCTCTACGGATACCATACACTGTTAAAAAGGCAAATAAATGAACAACTTGAAGGCACATAACAACAACAACAACAACAATAACAACAACAACAAGAGTAAATCAAGCATGAACTCTGCCTAGAAGCCATGATGATTAAAGTGAGGTTGTTATACTTTGATCATATCACGAGAAAACAGGACTCACTAGAAAAGACAATAATGTTTGCCAAGGTAGAGGGCAGCAGGAAAAGAGCAAGACCATTATTTCAATTGGATAAATTTAATCAAAGAAGCCATAACCCTGCATCTGAAAGACCTGCACAGGGCTGTTGATGATAGGGTGACTTGGAGTCTCTCAGTCATGGGGCCACCATAAGCCAAAGTCAATTTGAGAGCTGTTAACAACAACAAGGCACTTTGGGTTCTGTGCAAAGAGAAAGGTGAGATATAAATAATGAAATAAATAAATATTTTTTTAAAAAGATATACTTTCCAATCAAATATACTGCACAGTGTGGAAAGCGTTTATACATAGGATTGCCAACATTTCTTTAATGGTCTTGTAGCTGCGGCCTCACATGTACCTATCAAGCTGCAAAGCATTCCCTGGGGTAAAAGAATCTTGAAGTAACTCCATTCCTAAAGCAATTTAGATTTAATTATTGTAGATATCCTCATATGCCTTCAAAAGAGTAATAAACAAAACATATTTCTGAATATATGCAAACCAAATTGTGTTGCAGAGTGGGCCATTGATGCAACTGAGCCATTGAACTTTGTCTGTGTATGCAAAAATCATGCTTACTTTTTATCACAAAAATAAATACATACTATACCATACCATACCTAATAATATGCAGTGTCTTATGGCTCATTAACAATTAAACCTCCACATGATAGTATAATTGAAATGGACATGTATGATGTCAAAACACAATGCCAAATTCTAGATTTCTTGTCCTGACATATCTTCTCAAGATGACATGTACACATGTACACTATATGACCTGAACATCATCATTCCTCCCGCTCCCATGTCTTTTTATTTTAAACATCATTGCCTGATGAGGAAACTTGAAAGCATGTGCAGAGCTATTTGTGCCCTTTTAGTTAATCTAATAAAGATATTACCACAATATAGATTCAACAATGTTAACAATAGACTGCTTGCAGGGCTGTTGTCTTTTAAAGTGTTTTAACCAAATGCTCCCTTCCCTCCACACCACTGTTCGTAATTTTGGGATCATAAGGATAAATCTGAGAAAGCCAATATGGTTTGAGTGTTGGACTACAACTCTGGAGAGCAAGGTTCAAGTCCTCACTGGGTAGCCTTGGGCAAGCCACATTCTCTCAGCCTGAGAGGAAGGCAATGGCAAATCTCTGAACAAATCTTACCAAGAAAACCCCATGATAGGTTTGTCTTAGGGTTACCATAAGTCAGAAATGATTGGAGGCACACAACATACAAGGATAGATCTGCGGGAACACTGAGCTGAAATTAGAACTGAGTTTGGGAGTTTATGAACTGCTGTCCTCGCTGCTACTTTTGTTTGGGAGGGACAGCTTTCTGCAAGAGGGGAAAAGAGGGAAAATATATAAAAGATTCCAGAGGTTTCAGCTCCAAAGTACAGTAATACATTTGTTATTAGCCAGTATATAGATGTTCTGAATAAATGAACAATTGGAATTTCTATAAATAACAAATACTAGAGTATTTGAGGTATTTTTGTAAATGCAATAGGAATATGTTTTAGGAAAGGCATATTTAATATTTAAAGTTTGAGTTTAGTTGTATTTATGCAGGTCTAAGACCATAACTGAGATCCAGTGTGGTGTAGTGGTCTGAGTGTTGAACACTGGAGACCTGGGTTTGAATCACAGTTTGGCTGGATCATCTTGAGCAAGTCACACTGTCTCAGGCTCAGAGGATGGCAATACCAAACCCTCTCTGAAGAAACTTGCCAAGAAAGGCCCATGATGGGGTCACCATAAGTTGGAAATGACTTGAAAACACACAACAACAGGACCATAATAAATCTTTGGCTGATTAACAAGCAAACAAATCTGGCAAGATAATTGTCACTGTGACAGAGCACAATGAGGGGCATTGCTCTTTTGCAATACTTTTTCTCTCTCTCAGTCTCTCTCTAACACATACACTTGGTTTATCACACTAGGGGGCAAACAGGATTTAAACAGGAATTAAACAGGAAATGTCCTATGTTAAACCTAAGGCATTTCCTGTTTAATTGCTGTTTAACTCTCGTTTAAATCCTGTTTGTCCCCCTTGTGTGATACTGTCACTATCGCCCCCCCCCCTTCATTCTTTACTTCTCATAATATTTTGCTAGTGAAAAAGAACAAATCTTGGAGCCTGATATGTGGAAGGCAACACACTTTCAGGGCTGGGCATACAGCCCATGGGCTGCATATATACAGCCCATCACAATTTTAGAACACCCTTCACATGACAAATTGGCAACATTACAATATTCATGTTCCATGTCCAGTTTCCAGTCTTCTGTTCCATTCTGGAATGAACAGGAGACACGTGAAGACATATTCAGCATGGGAAGAAATGCTCTATGATGAAAGAGTATGTACTTTTTGCTGCCCTATTTCCTGCTGCTTTAGAAACCTTGGGAGTATTTGCTGGTTGTTAGGTTTTCTCTTGATCCCACTGCTTGCTTGGTGAGGACATGAAAGAGAGCCTTCTCAGTGGCTGCTTCCACCTTCTAGAACTCCATTGCATAGGAGACTAGCCTGGCTTCCTCATTGCTTTGCTTTCATTGGCAGTCCAAGACATTTTTGGCTTTTAATTGATAAGCAGGGAAAGTTCTTATTGAGATGTGTGTTTTATTTATTAACTTCTTTTAAATTATATAATTTAATGTGGAGGTTTTATTTTGTTTTTTAAATTATTAAGATTTCTTTTTTATATGATCCCCTTTTAAATTTCCCTTGGATTCCACTATGGCAAAAAGGTGGCACAGAAATGAAATGAAATAAAATAAAATATACAGTTGGTGGGTCAGTGGATAGAGGATTGTACAGTGTGGCTCACACTTTGGAAGGTGGCCATGCTACCTGAAGTAGTTGCTGGATATAGTATATCTTGATTTCAGTAAGGCCTTTGACAAGGTTCCCCATGACATTCTTGCAAACAAGCTCGTAAAATGTGGGCTAGACAAGGTAACCATTACATGGATTTGTAACTGGTTGACTGACCGAACTCAAAGGGTGCTCAACAATGGCTCCCTTTCATCCTGGAAAGAAGTGACCAGTGGGGTCCCACAGGGTTCTGTCCTGGGCCCAGTGCTATTCAATATCTTTATTAATGACTTGGATGACAGAATTGGGGGCATACTTATCAAATTTGCAGATGACACCAAATTAGGAGGAGTAGCCAATACTCCAGAAGACAGGATTGAAATTCAGAATGACCTGAATAGACTAGAAAGCTGGGCCAACGCTAACAAAATGAAATTCAATGCGGAGAAATGTAAGGTTCTGCACTTAGGGCGGAAAAATGAAATGCACAGATATAGGATGGGGGACATCTGGCTGAATGAAACTATGTGTGAAAGGGATCTAGGAGTCCAAGTAGACCATAAGTTGAACATGAGTCAGCAGTGTGATGCAGCAGCTAAAAAGGCCAATGCTATTTTAGGTTGCATCAATAGAAGAATAGTGTCTAGATCAAAGGAAGTAATAGTGCCTCTCTATTCTGCTTTGGTGAGGCCCCACCTGGAATACTGTGTCCAGTTCTGGGCACCACAATTCAAAAAGGATGTGGAGAAACTGGAGCGGGTCCAAAGGAGGGCAACTAAGATGGTGAAGGGTCTGGAAACCATGCCCTATGAGGAACGACTTAGAGAGCTGGGGATGTTTAGCCTGGAGAAGAGAAGGTTAAGAGGTGATATGATAGCCCTGTTCAAATATTTGAAGGGATGTCATATTGAGGAGGGAGCAGGCTTGTTTTCTGCTGCTCCAGAGACCAGAACGCGGAGCAATGGATGCAAGCTGCAGGAAAAGAGATTCCACCTCAACATTAGGAGGAACTTCCTGACAGTAAGGGCTGTTCGACGGTGGAACACACTCCCTCGGAGTGTGGTAGAGTCTCCATCCTTGGAGGTCTTTAAGCAGAGGCTGGATAGCCATCTGTCGGGGATGCTTTGACTGGGAGTTCCTGCATGGCAGGGGGTTGGACTGGATGGCCCTTGTGGTCTCTTCCAACTCTATGATTCTATGATTCTACTATTATTTATTCATGTATTTATTTATTTATTATTCCTCTACCACCACCACCACCACCACCACCTCCTTCTTTCCCTCTTCCTCTCATTCATTCATGCATTCATCTATTCATTCATTTTAGGCATTTAGTCCATGACACTATTTGGGGTAAATAGGTTTAGAACAGCAGGCTATGATGCTGTGATTTTTGAACATTACACCTATCATTCTTTTCATGTTGTGTACAAATTTTTGTTCTTCAGTATGTTATACTGTATTACAGGGGAGTTTTACAACAAGGAAATAAATCTGCTTCAAATCAATAGAAAACATTTCAGATATGCATTTAAGTTCAAGTTTTTGTTGTTGTTGTTTTACTACCCTGGACAACATTTTGTTAATCCTTAACTGGCCTGTTTGTTGATTAAAGCTTGTGAGCGTTTATTACATCCACATTGTATTATGCTCAAACTGGGTGATAAATCAACATTCTGACTGAGTGATAACATTTTCCAAATACCATGAAATATTTTTCAGGCAGCATCTGTTCCCCATTGTACATTTTTAGTTACTTGGCTTCTGTTCACCTAGCAAGATGCTAACAAATTGTCAGTTACTTAAATGAATAAAAGGAAGCTACCACTAAAGTGGTAATTTTCTTAAAACATTATTCTATTGATAATTCTTATTTTAAGCACGCTTTTATTCCTATGGTTTTTCACACCTGGGCCATGTGTTTTGCTAGCCACTATCTGAATGATAGTTACATTTAAAAAGTTAAATTAATAAGCCTAACAGTTACTGTGATGAGTTCTTACAGAATATGAAGTTGAAGGCTTTCACAGCCAGCATCCATAGATTTTTGTGGATCTTTCAGGCTATGTGACAGTTAAATTCACAAATGATACCTGTTCTGCATACTGCTCTGCTCTGGTTATTTCTCCCACAACCCAAAGAGAGAACCAGCTCTTATTTTAAACGCAAACAAAATAACCAAAATAATTTAAATGTCACAAAGTAAAAGCATTTTTATCTCCCTGTGGGATCGATGGAGATCTAAATAAGTAAATAAAGATAATTCTTAGTTCCCCATCCACCTGTTCACAGGTTTCTGTTGTTGCCTGACTCCAACCTAATCGGGACCATATGTCCCTTAAGTGTAGCTTTGCATCCCTTAAGTATAGCTTTGCATCCACAGACAACTCTACATTCACATCAGTGGTCTTACTGTCTGCTGTTTGGCTCCATTCCAGTCACAACTCTACATTTGGCTCCATTCCAGCCACAACTCTACATTCACATCAGTGGTGTTACTGTCTACTGTTTGGCTCCATTCCAGTCATTGTGTGTGTGTGTGTGTGTGTTGGGAGGGAGTATTGTGTAGCTGCTAGGCAACCCATACTTAACTTTCTCCAAGTTCCAGAAAAAGGCTGAACCAATAATAAAGAAGATAAGGCATCCAGTAGAATATGTCCTTAAAACCTTTCCTATACCAGAACTCTCCAGACATGTTGGACTGCCATCATTGTCAGCTAGTATAGTAACTGCTTATGCTGGCTGGACATGGTGCCAGGAATGACACGTTTGGAGAGCATCAGACTGGAAGCAGATTTTTCAGTCAGAGGTCCTTACAGGGATAGTACTGTGGACATGGTTTGACTGTTCTAAAGACCTTTGAGGTGAATCTATTGGAAAGGTATCCTGATTTGGATTCATGTTTGATCTTCTATGACTTCTAGGTGGAATTATAGAATAGCATGTAAGTCTTTACAAGATATCAAATGAGATTTTTTTAAAAGAAGAGAGCTAGACTAAGCAATGATGCTTTGGATATCCAGGAGAAGTAAGTAGCATTGGGACAGACTCATGGAAACATGAAGGTTACAGATCAAACCATATGAAATACCAAGGACTATGTGTCAAGCAGATTAGACAGTTGGGCTCATGACAAAAGTATTGTAGCTGACTTGACAGTCTTTTCTGCTTACCTTTCAATGACCTATATTCTGTTGGGGTAGAATCCAGAGACATAGCTGTGTTAGTCTAGAATATCAGTAAAAGAATTTTGCAGCACCTTTGACTGTGCAAAAGAGGCTTAGCATAAGCTTTCAAAGACTTGGTCTACAAAATCTTATGTTGCAACGTCTGCACATTTAGTCTCAAAGTTACTACAAGATCCCTTTGAATACTAAATCATGTCATCAGTTTTGATGAAAGGTTACCCATTGATTCATGAGGATATACCTGCATATTGACTCAATCATTCAATAATTGATTGAACGGGTGTACTCTTGTTGAGACTAACCAAAAATTTCAGCCAAAATGTGATTTTACCAATGGATCAATAAGGTAAAACAAGCATCATGTACCTAATCTGGGCTTCTCCTGCACCTTTAAATGAACGGGATTTTCTTGTTCTTTAAAAGGTGCAGAAGAAGCCTGGATCAGGTACAGGATGTCTACTGCCCGGGCATGTGTGCACGCAATAAAATCCATCTATTTATGTTTATATCCTGCATGTAGTACAGAAAGGTGGTTCATGCCCTTTTCATGAACTATGACACCCTCTAACACACACACATACACCCTACCTATATCCCCATCACATACATTCTAGATTGCAAAAGGATGTGGTTAATGACTTAAGAGTGACTAACAAAAATTAAACATTTGGATAGTATAGCAAGACATTTTGGCTTCTCCTACCTTCAGCTGATCTGAGAAAAAGTAAGTGTGTACAAGGTGGAAGTTACAGAATATAATAGGCAGAATATTCCAAAATAGATGGATGATATTAGGCACCATTCTCTAGGTTAAGGCGGTATGATTGACAAGTCTACAAATCAATTTCTAAAATCAATTTCTTACTGATTTTAGCCTAACAGGCACAGCAAAAAAATATTTATTGACTTGAAGGATTACTGCTCTAGAAATAAAGATGATTTTCCCCTGTTGCTGTGTGAGAGTCAAGCAATATCATGGTTTATGGTAAATGTTAATTTAAATCACTGTTGTGAGGGCGTTATTATGCAAACAGGTATGTTTCCAGTTTCCTCTTAACACTCACAGATCTTTAAAAAATTATGAAGTCCTAAAACAGGGGTGGTGGAATTGTGGCTTATGGGCCACCTGCAGCCCCCCCCCCCCAGATTATCTCTGTCAAGCAAATCCCAGGCTCCCCCAAAGTTCTTGCACTACAGTGGTCCCCCGGCTTACAAATCCCCCGGGTTGCGAAAACCCCGGGATCCGAAAGCCGCCGGACCGCTACAATATCCCCCGGGATCCGAAAGATTCCCCTGGGATACGAATAAAAAACCGCGCGGCCCCTTTAAATCGGCCGCGCGGTCCATTGAGTTTAGCGGTCCCCCGGGAAACGAAAGCTTCCGGGTTACGAAAGTAATCCCGGAACGGATTACTTTCATAACCCGGGGGAACACTGTATTACCAAAGTTTATTGTTTTTGTGAACAGTAAAGCACTGTTCCCTGAGGCCTCCAGAATGGCTGGATTTGTTAAAAATACTTTCTCCCAAAGGAAACAGGAGTAACTTGGAATTTTGATTCTGGGCCAAATTCACAGCAATACAATCTGCCCCATGAGGCAAAATTTTCCCCAGTATAAAACTGGCACCAGTATGACAATTAAAGTGGAATAATATCACCATATTTCGTAGTGCAAAAGGACCCTGGAGAAGCAAGAGCTTGAACCTGGGACATTTTGTATCCGAAGTATCTTGATCTAAAACATGATTGCTGTCACTAAAACAGGAACTGCGCTGACCATGCTGGCTGGAGGATGCTAGGAGCTGTATTCCAAAAAAACTTTCCAGACTTCACTGAGAGCAGAGAAAGTTGCTTCTTTCAACTCAGAACACTGTTCCAGCTTGATCAATATTGTCTGCTGAGCTAGCAGCATTTTTCTCCCATATCACACAAGAGTCTTTCTCTGTTCTACCTGGGGCCCTTTCACTCTTCAAGTTTATAATACTACAATTTCACTTTGACTGCCATGGCAAAATCCTATGGAATCAACGGATTTACAGTTTAAGGAGAAATATTTAGGATTCTCAACTAGAGAGCTCCAGTGCCTCCCCAAATTACAAATTCCAGGATTCTATAGTGTGTTTCCCATGGCAGTTGAAGTACAATCATAGCATTATAATTCTGTAGTATGAAATGACCCCTGGAGATGCAAGAGATGAACCTTGGACTTTCTGTATGCACGGCATGTGCTCTTGTTGTGTGCCTTCAAGTCATTTCTGACTTCTGGTGACCCTAAGGTGAATGTATCATGGAATTTTCTTGGCAAGATATGTTTAGAGGTGTTTGCCTTTGCCTTCATCTGAGGCTGAGAATATGACTTTTACAAGGTCATCCAGTGGGTTTCCATGGTCAGGTTAGGATTCAAACTCTGATCTCTAGAGACCTAGTCCTAGTTATAGACTCTACCATTTAACTAATCCCCATCCCTTTCCCTACACATCTGCTTTCACATATACTATTATCTCTGAATAGATGGGGGGGGTTGAATTTAGGCAGCATTAATGTGGCAAATATTTAAAAGACAAAATATGGATAATTATAGCTAATTGCGGGCCATGTCTGCAATTTTACACATAATAAATTGCTGTAAATGCAATTTTGCGTCCCAACTAATTAACAGTGAAGGTCATAAAGTACATTTTAAGTATATTTAAATGTATGTTGGACAAGTATCAGCAAACAATCAAACTGTAGCTCTATGATGACACATAATTTAGCCGTGATGCTTCATATTTGTCTCTTACTTGCAATAGATTTGAAATAAACCCCATTCAATGTCAGGAAAAATGCAAAGCTTGAATTGACAGTGCAGCAGAGAATTTATTTTTTTTCCCCTTTTTTCTTCTTGGCTGAAGTTATTATCACAACTGCTGGAGAATTTGTGAGATTGGGAGATAAGAATCATAATGATCCATCGGGGACTCGTCAATCACAGCAAACTGCTACCAGAATCGAAATTACATCTGCATTTGAATTAGCAACATTACTCGCCAATTTAGTTGAGAGTGAACATTTTTCCATTGAAGATGGAATTAAATTAGAAAATGAGTGAGTCTTTAATTTCCAGATTATAAATCACTGAAAATAATTCAGCTCCTGTACCTTAAGGCCAATTACATTATCCTAAGCGACATTTTATCTCACAACCTTCCAAGTGATTTCATGATGGGGAACCATCATACAAATCAGTTTTGCTCTAGTAGCAAGAAATATATCTACACAGAGTTACACATAAAATAGCAGGAACAGGTTTAATGCTGAAGCTTACTTTACATGAAATTTGATTGTCTGTTTGATAGGGTATTTTTCTGCATTGGGCTGTAGACCAGATAAGGCCAATTCAGGATGTCCAGTTCCATTCCAAGATAGTTTTTTTAAAGCCCTTTGTATGACCTGATGGGGTTCAATTATTTCTGCTACAAACTTCATATAATATGTAATCATGTTTTTAAAAGACTGAAATACACTCATGTCTGTAGGGACATTATTTGATTTAAACAAAAGCAGCATCCCTTATTTGAAGGCCTTAGCTTTTTCCCCCTCATAATAAAAATGCATAATAAGATATTGCTACAAAAAAATGAAAAGGCCATAAGAAGGTCATACACCACCACCACCACCACCCCGCACGCACACACAAACACTCAGTACAAGCAAGTATAGAAACTAGCATGTTTTTGGTCTCAAATAATAACACACATCAAGTGTAGAAATGTGTCTTTTTAAAAAAACTTATAGATCCTAGAATATATTCTAGCTTCTCTTAAATATAATTAAAAAACATTTAAGCTAAAAAAAGTGACTGGAATATTTTAATAGTGTATTTATCTGAAAATAATATTATTTATTATGAAAGCTCATTTCTTGACATGATTCCTCCAAGGTGCCCTCTTTTATTGCATACATCTTGGGATATAAATAAATGTATATCAGAGATAAACAATAAAGCTCAAATTGTTCCATCATAAACGATTTTATCTCTTTAATTTCATTGAGATCTTCTCACAAATATATTGCCCATGTTAACAACTGAATACTACCTCACTGGAAGTCAGACAATTGTTATATGGGAAATGTCTCTCATCCACATACTGGGAAATATGCACCACACTGTTGTCTGCATGTAGACAACAATGTAGGATTTTGCTGCTTGGAGCAGATGACAATACAGCATCCTTTCTTCCCCTCTACCATCCCATTCCCTTTCCAAAGCTGACTGAATCTACAGCTGAATTTTACTTCAAAAATTGAGATGGGAACATGCCTTCCACTACTCCTTAAGATAACTAGCTGGGTTCAGGAACACAGAGCATGATGTGGCAGAGACATTTCTGTCCTCACCTCATTCTCATTGCATGATCTCCCAGCTCCTGAGGCAGATGCGTCATTCTGCCAGATGATAAGACTAGCTCTTTGGCTCTGTTTAATGTTAGAAATGGAGAGAGTAAGATGAGTCCCTCTGACACTCACATAAGAATAGCAAGTGTCACATTGACCCTTTGTTTCATCCAGTACACATGAAACTGAAGTTTCTCTATGAGTGCTATCTTCCTCTTGTTATGGAATATAGTAGCAAAGGGCAGTGGAGAAAAAGCAGGAGAAAATGAAGTGGTCCACAATTTGCTTCTCTTTGAATTAAGTACTAAAGGGAGGCAATTGGTTCAATGACACCTGTCCAGTAAGTTCTACCACAGGTTGAGCCACCCTTACCCAAAATGTTTGGGACTAAGTAGTGTTTTGGTTTCAAGATTTTTTTCAGATTTTGAAATATTTCATAGAATCATAGAATCATAGTTGGAAGAGACCACAAGGGTCATCCAGTCCAACCCCCCTGCCATGCAGGAACTCTCCATCAAAGCATCCCCAACAGATGGCCATCCAGCCTCTGCTTAAAGACCTAGAAGGAGACTCCACCACACTCTGAGGGAGTGTATTTCATTGTCAAACAGTTCTTACTGTCAGGATGTGCCTTTCCTGTAGCTTGTGTCTATTGTTCCATATTCTAGTCCCTGGAGCAGCAGAAAACAAGCTTGCTCCATCCTCAATGTGACATACACATAATGAGATATCTTGAAGATAAAACCTGTCTAACTATGAAATTCATGTATGTTTCATATATGCCTTATACACAGAGAAGGTAATTTATACACAATACATTAAATAATTTTTGTGCATAGAAACAAATTAGCTTACACTGAACCATTAGAAAGCAAGAATGTCACTATCTGAGCCACCCATATGGACAATGTTGGATTTTGGAGTATTTCAGAATTTGGAATTCTGGATGAGGGCCTGTATATACTTTTGGCAACCAAGAAAACTGCTCTCTTACCACTTTGATCTTCACATGGAAAAGACAGGGTCCTGATTATAGTTCTAATCCTTTTTCCTATGAAATTTGAGGATGCCCAAATTAAAAGAACTGTTAGCTCCAATAATTTCACTATGTGAAAAGTTAATGTGGTTATTAGGTTAAAACAAAACAAACCAGATGGTGTAAAATGTAAGAAAAGTCTGAAGAAAATTATGTGCTCTACATGGGGCTACCCTTGTGTCTAGTCCGAAAACTTTGACGAGTGCAAAATATGGCAGCCAGGCTGGTCTCCAGAAAAACCAGGAGTGACCGAATAACACCTGTCTTAAAATACATCTTCACTGGCTGCCTTTCAGTTTCTGGGTGCAGTACAAGGTGTTGGTTATAACCCTTAAAGCCCTACATGGCTTGGGTCCAACCTATTTGAGGGATTTCCTACTCCCATATAATCCACCCTGCACACCTAGGTCCTCTGGGAGAAATTTAAAAACTAGATTAACTGCAACCTCCCAGAGAGCCTTCTCTACAATAGCTCCCAGATGATGGAACGGCCTGCCAGATGAGATCCATCAAATTGTCAGCTTAGACAGCTTTTAAAAAGCTGTCAAGATGGGTCTCTTCCGGCAGGCCTTTCCTGAATAAAAGTCCCCAGCCACAGAATGACTGTCCCTCACATCATGTATTAGCCCACCACTTTGCCCTTGCTATATTTTTATTGTTATATTTTTTAAAATATTAATATAAGATATTTTAATTTTTAATTTTAATTGTATCATGTTTAATTCTGTTTTAAGGGGGGAATTGAGATATAATATTAAATGTGGATATTTTAATGTGTTGTGAGCTGCCTTGATTGTCTCGTCACAGAAAAACGGGATAAAAATAAAAGTTTTATTAGTTTATTATTATTATTTATTATATAGCATAATGGTGGCTTGGTATAGTTCAGTGTATCAACATTTTGTGATACAACCAGTTCATACATTGATACTGTTTTTAATTCTGTGTTAGTTTAATCTTATTTTAAGGGGTGGGAGGTGGGAGTGGGTTGTAATATTTTAACTGTACCTGTTTTTAAAATACTGGACCCTGCCCTGATTGTTCATTCAGAGGGGAAGTTTATAAATTATTATTATTATTATTAAACAAAACAAAACAAACAGATTCATTTATATACCGCTTCATACCCTTAAGGAGTGTCTAAGCGGTTTACAATTGTAAGCTATTTGCCCCCCAACAATCTGGGTACTCATTTTAGCGACCTCGGAAGGATGCAAGCCTGAGTCGAGCTTCAGCCCTTTGCTGGTCTTGAACTCGCCACCTTATGGTTTTGAGTGAGTGGCTGCAGTACAGGCATTTAACCACTGCGCCACCAGGGCTATTATTATTATTATTATTATTATTATTGTTATGCCCACCTAGTGTACACTGCTGAAGCAATGGTATTTGCATATGTGTTAACTTAGAATTCAGCAATTGATTCAATGCCCCTGTCTGGGACTATTATTTGGATTTAGAACATATGAAAAGAGGGTTTTAGAACTATAATTTGGGACTGTTATTTGGATTTAGACCATGGAAATGAGGGGAAAAATGTGAGCATTATCCACAGTGTCCCTAAGTGACCAACATATGTTGACATTTAACAAGTTAACTATGAAAGTATCAAAGTATCCTTGGAAACCAAGGCTGGCATCTTTTTACTTAGCTGTAAGTCCACTTTATACAAAAGAACATTATTGGGGGGGGGGGGTGTTGTGGAAATTGGAATACCCTACTGACAACAGACAATGACTAAATTCCCCCATCAATCCTATATGTACAGTACTTGGTATTTTTCTACAGTTGGACACACATGCATGATGACATCTTCTGAGATTCCTTGAAGAGCTGAGGAGGTCCCAGTGGATGCCTCATCAGTGTCCATCCTTAGGGACATAGTTGGATGCTTCTCCACTCTTCCTTCCCTGCTCTCCTCTCCACTGGCCAGTAAATGTCTATGTGGGGTGGTAGTGGTGAAGCTAATAAAACTTGATGGGGTTGGGAGAGGACATGGGGCATACTTTCATCTGGTGGTACTTCACATGTCATCTTCCTGATCCAGGATCTCAGACAAAGTCCACTAACATCTACTAGCAAATCTCAAGTATTACCAAGAGCAACCTTTCTTTGTATAGTAATTTCTATGATTTACCAGAGCTCAAATAATATGTTATTGTTACAAATAACATACTTACCTGCACCTACTTACTTTTGTGGGGGTAACAAGGGTGTCACAAAGCTACATTTTAAAGAATAACACAACTAGGGCAAAAGAAATTGCAGCAAGGAACAACATTTTGAGTAACTCTCAAAAGTTCCTTTTAAGAGCACTTTTAAAGGCATTTTCATGAGGATGGGGTTTATGGCATTCTCTGATTGATAATATCAATTTCCCTGAGCACCTGAACACAGAATCAGGAAGGCACTGTCTATTCTGGGAGCCATTTTGGGTCACACTCTGGGAGAAAGGTGGCATACAAATGATATAAACAAACAAGCAAACACACATATTTGAGGAGAGGAACATTCTTGTTCTCATTTGCCCCAAAGGAAACAAAACTAGTGTCTGAAAGATTATTCTATTTCTCCCTGTTTTATAGTCTTCTCAACCATCCAGTGTGACTGAAGAATAATTTCTTTCCCAAGAAGAATATAGAGCCCCAAAGAGGTGCAATGCATAGAGAAGACTGGAGGTTTCCATCCCTTTAACCTGAATAGTTTGACCATATGGCCTTTCATTTTCAGCAAATATATTGCAATTAACACTCCCAGTTTCCTTCAGCAGTTCCTAATTTCCTTTCTCTCCTTATCTGGGTTTCTTTTTTTCTTTTTTATCATGCTGTATCATAGTATGATTCTATTTATTTAATTTCTGAAATGTACCAAAATAATGATAAATGCAGGAGTGCTACATTTAATGGAAAGTGGAACAGTAACTTGCAGTTTCTGTTGGCATTATGGTATTTCACCTCTTCTCCTTTGAACATGTTTAATTATGTATGAGCTCTCTCTCTCTTTCTCTCCCTCTCTCTCTCTCTCTGTTTTCAAGAAAAATAAAAGCCTCCCTCAAATAATATGAAACGTCTACTAGGAGAGGAGATCTGAAGATGATAAATGTTATTTAGAATCTCTGTGATATGATTCATATTGTGATGTGATTGGAAACAATATTAAAACCTACCAAGGCTATTATACCTAAATTTTTGTTTCAATTCATGCAATATTGCTGCTGCTTAATATGATTTCTATTTACTTCATTCCATTGTTAGTGTTTTATTGAGGTTGTGTTGGTTTTATCAAGCTAATCTCGACTGGAAATGGAGGTCAGAATATCCAAAGCACAGGCAAAAGGCCTGCTTCTATTATACATTATCCAGGGTATGAATTCGGTTGAAAACATTCACTCTAATATAAACTCTTTTTCTTTGCTGTTCTTTGGTTACAATATTTTACTGGCACAAGCCCTGACAGCTTGATATTTAAAAGCTATATAAACTCTCATAATCTAATTTTATGTCCCCTTCCTATGAAACAGCATTAGATTGTTTTATTTAAAAAAAAAAACTAAAATGAATGTGTTTATTGAAGGGCTTCAAATCTAGTTATCTCTACCATCAATAAAGAAATGAATATGAAAGGTTATTTTAATTATAACTTAAGCACATTCACTGCTCTTGTCATAAGAGTGTAATGTACAAACTCATTAATTTGTGTTCTGTTCTTGTCAAAAGCAAGGCACAGAGGTCCTTGCTAGGATGCAGTTTTAGAAAACCACAATGGTTTTAATGTTTTATAAATCAGATATCTGTTTTTTGAATAACAGAAAAGTCACATACGTTTTCTACCCTCGGTGTTAAGCTATCTCTCCTTCTCTTGAATGTTGCTTCAGACCTGGTAGGAAAGGCTACTTTCCTAAGTCACTTTGGCCAGATAAATCTTTCCAAACTATGTTAAGACTACTGAAATGCTCTCCATGTTAATCTGCCTTTTAAAAATATTCATAAACATCATTTGGTTCTATGTAAAGTCGAAAGCTTTCACAACCAGCATCCATAGTTTTTTGTTGGTTTTTTGGCCTATAAGGCCATGTTCTAAAAGTGTTTAGTCCACATCTCTATGGGGAAAAACTGTTCCAAGACTCCTGGAAAGTGGAAAAACTCTGGACCAGTAGACCACATCTATTCTGCTCGCTAATCTTCCTGCTATGTTGCAGAGAGAGAGATACTATACCATACTTTCTAACAGCAAATAGGACCTTAAAATCCCCACAGGGCAACCATATCTACAACTGTATGGAACATGCACTGTTATGGAAAAGAAAACACACCATCTGCAAAGAACTGGTGAACACGGACAAGGTGCTGCTATCACTTCACCACAGCATCAGTCAAAAGATGAACACCCAAGACTGGGACAAAATTGACAGCCTTGCCTACAGAAAAATGGGGAAAGGGACAATATTGACAGCGTCACCTACAGAAAAATGGGAAAAGATATGGCGGACCACACCAAAAGACAGAAACAAAAATTCAACAAATGCCACAAACACCAGATGAAACCCTCACTGGACACATCAAGAACCATCATCAACCTGACCAAGTGGCTACTTTCAAAAGAAGAAACATCCATCCTGGCCAAAGGAGACAACTTTATGGTTACCACCACCAGAATCCCAGCTGAAGACATCGTTGCTCAGGTTGAATCCGCCCTCCACCATCTCCCAGAGGAGGAAGTGGAAGAGATAAGAGGAGAAACAGCAAGGATTTTGCACAAGACAAAACTACCACCCAGCAACATAACCAAAAAAAAAAGAAGAAGAAGAAGAAGAGGAGGAGGAGGAGGAGGAGGAGTAGTCAAGGACCTCAATTCGGACCCAGAAATCACAATTCTTCCAGCAAACAAAGACAATGCCACAGTAATCATGGAAACAGAACAATACAAACAAAAAAATCAAGGAACTCCTGGATCCTGCAAAAAAATTGACACAAATCCTGACCAAAAAAATCACCAAGAAAACAAACACCTTGATCAAAAACTCCTCAGTTCAGCCAACCACATGCCAAAATTTATGGAAATCTAAGGCTCTTCCACCAAGACTGTATGGACTTCCTAAGATCCACAAGGGTTCCATTCCCCTCCAACCCATAGTGAGCACCACTGGATTCCTCCACATATGATGCGCCCAAGTTTCTGGCCACACAATTATAAACCCATATATAGGGCAAACCTCCCACTACATCAAGGAATCAGCTCACTTCATAGAAAAATTCAACAACCTCAAATTCAAACCCAGAGACATTGTAATCAGCTTTGATGTGGTCTCCTTGTTCACCAATGCTCTTTGAAAACACTGAAATTCTGGACCATGACAACAGCTATCAGGTCAGAATGCACAGAAAAGCCATTGAAATCCATAAACACCTGGACAATTTGAACAGGAAAGAAGAAAGCCTTAAAGTAAACAAAGTTTGGCTACCAGTTCTGAAAAAAACTAAAATCAACACCCACCAAATGCAAATAAAAACCATCCAGGGTGAAGGTGATTACCAATGGATCATTAAGTAAATGGACACCTTGTAGGCCTTGCCATTCAGCAACAGAACAATACAGAGATTAACATGCAAATCACCTTGTCTCAATCAACATTGTATTCTCTTCCATGCCAGCATTCACTGAAGTTGCCAGCCACAGCTGCTGGAGAAACATCACAAATAAACTCTTCTAGAACATGGCCTCATAGCCTGAAAAACCCACAAAAAAACTATCATTTGGTTCTGCACATGCCATAAGGTTACTAGAGCTGGGTTGTGGGATCATGTACCTCCTTTGTTCCAACAGTATCATTGACCTCAAGTTGGCATTTAACATAATTATTAAGTACTTTAAAATCCCTAACAAAGGAATGGCAATGTGTGGCTCTCTAGACATTTTTTATAGCAACATCTTCAACATCTTTGATGGCAACATCTTCACTACTAGCTAGTGGAAACTGATGCTTAAGGATGATGGGAGAAATTCCATATCTGGAGGGCCACATACTCCACCCCAACTGTAAGAGCTTAGGGCCAGATTTTTGAAAAACATTCCTTCTTATGAACTTGCCCATATTTTGAGACTTGCAGAAGAGATTCTTGTCTCCATTCTAGTTTTCTGAGACATTTAACCTTATCTGTCAGTGAGCTCTGGTTCCACAATAAACCACAAGTCCCAGGATTACCTAGCACTGAGCCAGGGCAGTTAAAGTAGTCTAACTGGATTATTTCTGCAGTGTGTTTTGGACCTATGGTAGAAGTCTCAAAGTTTAGGGCAAACTGAATTGAAAAAACAAGAATCTGAGACAAACCCAAATGGATTTGCTCATTCTCAAGAAAAACAAAAGAAGGCCTATCTTCAAAACCAAACAAATATTTGGTGTTATTTTGTTTTTGTTTCCCCCCCCCCCCCCCCGCTTAGTTTCTTTAACTGCATGAGAATGCATCTCTTTAAGGAAAGGTTTAAGATATATTCAGCACAGCCCTATACAAAGGGCTAATTGCTACACTAAGCCCTGACCTTCAGTTGATCATGGAGGCAGATTAAAGAGGCTACCTCCTGGCCTGACACCCAGGTTAGGGGTATACAAGCCTTTTAAACGTGAAGGCTGTATCTGGAGTGAACTATGGACCACACATACAAGAGTGCATGCTCACACATTTACATACACATATATGTTGTTTGCTGTTGCTGTGTGTCTTCAAGTCATTTCTGATTTATGGCGACCCTAAAGCAAACCTATCCTGAACAAGATTTGTTCAGAAGAGGTTTACCATAGAATTCCCCTGAGGCTGAGAGAGTGTGGAGTGCTCAAGGTAACCCAGTGGATTTCATGCCCAAGCTGGGAATTGCACCATGGTTTCCAGAGTCATAGTCCAACACTTCAACCACTATGCCACTATATACTCATACCCTCACACTACCCCCCTCATACACATGTCCTCCCTCTTTCACATCTATTGGTTTTCCACCCAATAGCAATCTTCCTTTCAATGGTTAGGTTTCAGTCCTAGAAAGTGGCAAACAATAATCCCCAAAGCCAACAGATACTGGGTTTTTGGTGGTCAGTGACATCAAGTCAACTTTGAATTATGGCAACCCTGTGAATAAGAGACCTCCAAGTCTTCCGATTATCAATGGATATCCTTCTTTAACTGAGACTATTCACTTGTAGTATATAATTTCCTCCCATGCAACCCAGCTGATTAGCTGGGCCAGATATAAAGTGGGTTAGTACAGCTTCAGATGGACATACAGGAAGAAGTTGGGCCACAGATTGTCTACCCCAATTCTAGGCAAAGTACTGGGTTGTTGTTAAATGATACTCCTGGAGGTATCTTCTTATTGACTTGAGAAGTGAGAATTTACAGTTCATAGAATGCATAGTTCAAGAACCTCAGGTTGGTTTTCTCTCTAGGGATGGGGTCTGTGATCTGGTCCTCCCCAGAGAATTGCCAAGGTTTTATTCAGAAGTTTTGAATAGGCAAGCAAATCCTCCTCAGGATCACATACTGTCGTGCCTGAGGAATTTGAAAAATTAGACATTGGATTCAATTGAATTTAATTACCTTGAAATAATTATGTTCAGACTCTGTAAGTTTGCAATCTGACACCAAACGCAGTCCTTCTGAAGTCAGTCTTGTAGATTTATAATATGGCATTTTGAAGTATTTCAAGGAGATCACCATTTGATTCAGCCTATGGACAGGCTAACTAATGGATATATATTCCATTGTTTCAGAATTCTTCTCTTAAGTATCTAAACAATGTTATTGGAAATGTGATTGAAATCTGACAAAAACACACACACAAAACATTTTATAATAATATCCTGCAGCAAAAGTATGGCACCAATAACTAAACAATACTTTATCACCTTTGCCACTCTCAACAGCTCCCATTAATACTGAGATCAGAGTGTTAGGCCTTCTATTCCCCAGATGACCACGTTAGTGACAAGGCTGGCTTAGGCAATGACACTGAAAAATATTTGCCATGACACAGTCACAAATCACTCCTGGACAAGTTTAAAACTCAATATTCGCTAAACTTGCATCTGTTCTTTTCTTGTTAGAACATGTACGAAACAATGATTACTTTCTGGAGTCCAAAGTCTCAAAATATTGATGGGGAATGATGCAAAGAGTTGTTTTTTTTTAATTTGCTGAAAACCCCAAAGCACCAGTGTCTATATTATTGGGGGGTAAAGTTCATTTCTGAAATGCAGGCGGGGAGAAGAAATAAGCAACCAATAGTCTGTATGTTTCAGGGAGGAATCTTTTACTCATTCACTCTGTAAACACATTATATTTCTATTGATCATGAACTTTTTGTTTCCTTGCAATGATTATTGATTAAAGCTGCAATCTTGTATCACTTACTTAGGAGTAAAGCACCATTCAACGGTGACACTTAAATTGTACTAAATTAATATCGAGTAGCTGCATATTCTTAAATTGCTACAAGGACCAATGTCTTAAGCTGACCAACTCCTTGCTTGGGTCTGTTGAAGATGGATTTATCGATTGATTCATGGCCCATAACAGTGTCATATGTCTTCTTGCATCTCCATATAGTTCCTTATACAACCTGCACACCAAAGCTCATCTCTTTCTAGTCTAAAACTGGCATGCTGCATGTCATTAGTCCAAACATTATGCCTAAAATAAGATAAGAAAGAAGTTTTATTACCTTTTAAGGTGTGAGGTTGAGAGCCAGTGTGTATGGTATAGTGGTCTCAGTGTTGGACTAAGAGACCAGGGTTCAAATCCTCACTTGGACACCTAATTGGAAACTCATTAGGTGACCTTGGGCAAGTCACACTTTCTCAGCCTCAGAGGAAGGCAATGATAAATTCCTTCTGAAGAAATTCTGCCAAGAAAGCCCCTGTTAGGGTCACCTTAAGTCAGAAACATGAAGGCATACAAAAGCAAGGTGTGAGGTTTAAGTGAGTTTTTATGTAAAAGCAGAGTTCCAGTTCATATATTTATCTGCAGCATCTCGCAGTAGGTTAGAGGAAGGGCAGACTAGTCACTAAAGGCCTCACCTTTATTACACAGATTGCCTGAACCAGGCCCTCTGTGCAAAAAGGCAAAAATGAAGCAGTCCCAGTTCATATGATCTTCCACCATCTCTTTTGAGAAGAGACATCGTTTATTCACATAACACCTCTTTCATGTTTACATAAACACCACCACTACTTGTCAACCTAGTAATATTGTAGAGGATAACTGCCAGGTCAGACTAGTTATTTAGACTATGTTATGTTATAAGACAGATCTTGGCTGTAAAGCTTCCTAAGGATACTATGGCCCATTTTACATTGGCAAAAAGAGGTGTGTTGAAGGCTGCATGAAAGCCCAGCCTTTAGATGAGAAAAATGGAAAGTGTGCCATGAAAACACTATTTTGGAGTTTTAAGGGAGAAGAAGTGCTTTAAAAAGGAGCTGGCCCATTTTACATTGGCAAAAAGAGGTGTGTTGAAGGCTGCATGAAAGCCCAGCCTTTAGATGAGAAAAATGGAAAGTGTGCCATGAAAACACTATTTTGGAGTTTTAAGGGAGAAGAAGTGCCTTTAAAAAGTAGTTTGATTTCCCCACTACTTTTTTAAAAAGGGTGCAGCATTGCTGGCCCGTTTTACACGGGCAAAAAAAGGCGCTTTTAGGGCTAAAAAGCCCACATTTAGGGTTAGGGAGGGCGTAGCCTTTACACCCTCCCTAAGCCTAAAACGCATGGACGCCGCCATTTAAAGATGGCGGCGTCTACACGGTGGCGCCGTACAAGCGTCATCACGTGCGCAGCGTTTTGACGCGCTGCGCACGTTTTGACGCTCTGGCGGCGCGGGAGGGCGCCAATCGCGCCCTTCCCGCGCCGCAAAAAAAGAGCTTGATCCCGGAGCTCTTTTTTGCGGTGGGTCGTTGCGGCGGGATGAGGCCTCTGGGGCTGCCCGTGTGGCAGCCTAGGCCTCATCTCGCCGCTAGAAGGGGCGAGTTTGGACCGCCCCTTTTAGCCAATGTAAAAAGCACCCCTATTGCATCTAAAGGCTAAGGTGTAGTTGAACGGTTAAATGGGGCTCTGTATCTTTAAAGCGCCCATTTAAAGGCAGCGATACAAGTGCGGAGGGAGGGAAGGTGCCAAGACAAGAAGAGACCTTCAGAGCCCGGCCAGAGTGCGCCTGCACCTTCCTTCACCTCCTCCCTTTGGTTGAGAGAGTGTGACTTCTAGGGAGACAGCAGGGCACTGGAGGCGCTCAGCCAGACCAGTGCAAGCTGGCAAGAGGAGGAGGAGAAGGGGAGGGACCTGGAGCACCTCCGCTGCCCTGCTTCCCTGCAAGTCACACTCTCTCAGCCGAAGGGGGGAGGAGAAGGCAGGCCCAGGCACACTCTGGCCAGGCTCCATGGCTCTCTCCTGGCTGCCTTCCTCTTCCCTTTGGCTGAGAGAGTGTGACTTGCAGGGAGGCAGGGCAGCAGAGGGGCCCCATGTCCCTCTCCACCTCCTCCTCCTCCTGTTTCCAGCTTGCCCTGGCCCAGCATCAGGAGGACCTGGAGCACCACCGCTGCCCTTCCTCCCTGCAAGTCACACTCTCTCAGCCAAAGGGAGGAGGAAGGCAGCGGGGAAGGAGGGAGGGAGGGAGGGAAGGAGCCAGGAAGAGACCCCCAGAGCCTGGCCAGAGCACGCCTGGCCCTCCTGCTTCCTCTTCAAAAAGAAGGCTGGAAAAGTAGGACGTGTCCTGGCAAAGGAGGACGTGCCTGGTCAACTTGGAAAAGGGGGGCCTCTGCTCAAGAATGGAGGACATATGGGAATCCCTCCTGGACAGAGGGCTGAAACCTCAAGACAACTCAATATAATGCTCTGACAGAACACAGACTACAACTCCCATGAGCCTTTGCTACCATTTCCCAAGATGCCTTAATTTGCAACAGAAAGCCGACCAGTATGTTCACATGTGATGAATTCTTTCGTATTGACTCTGCATTTTCTTTTTGTGTAGATGCTCTCTTGTTTTGTGTGTGATGAGCTTGTGCGTAATCACGTGCATTTCCGAACTGACCTCACTTTCTCCCTCTTTCGGAATGGTCCTGTACTCCCCCATGTGATAAGCTCCGACTGTATGATGTACCTGCGCAATTGCGCAATTCGCAGCCAGCAAGGGGAAAAAAATGTTTAAAGCGCGGCTAAAAGCCACGTTCCTTGCCGCCCATGTAGCTGCTCCGCCTGTGTTTGTAGCGTTTTGACAGCTTCCCATGTAGTTGCTGAGCCACAGAAAAAACCTCAGTCTAGCTGCCCTGTACTTTTTAAATGCACACCTGGGGCTTGCTGTCTAGCTGCTAAGCATTAAGGAAAGTGCAACTTCATGTCACACTTTCTTGCCAATGTAAAAAGCCCCTATGATGGCTTGCCTACTCTGCTGCAACCAGAGCTATAGTCCTAAATGTAATATTTCCAAGTTCTAACTATAACACACCACCACCCTCAATGCCATGGAGCCTTAGGAAAACAAACTCAACTCGAAGGAAATAAAATGCAGTCAATGGATTAACATTCAAGATGAAGACTCTCAGACCAAATTCATTGTTGTTTTCAGCCTAAATTCATTGTTGTTTTCAGGGGTGGGTGGTTGGGTATGGGTCATTGTAAATTTTACCTTGTATTTTTAATTATTGTAACCCACTCCGGTTGGTTGAGAGAAGAGCGGGCTATAAATACATTTTTATTATTATACTGTATATTATTATATTTCAATCATAGGAATAACCTATATACAACAGTTTTAAATATATATGTGTATATCTGATGTAACCAGAGCTATAGTCCTAAAAGTAATATTTCCATGCTCTGATTATAAAACACCACTACCCTCAAAGCCATGGAGCCTTAGGAAAACAAACTCAACTCGAAGGAAATAAAATGCAGTAAATGGATTAACATTCAAGATGAAGATACTCAACCTAAATTCATTTTTGTTTTCCGTTTAAACCACAGGAATAACCTAGTGTTAAATATATATATTTATATGTGTGTCTGTATCATTGTATTATAAGTAATTTCCCCTCCTTCTCCTCTTCCAACAAGATCAAATGCATTATCAGTTTAATATCCGATATGTCTTCTATCAGTTCACTATATCCTGCTTTGGCAGAAGATGGTCTCAAAAATCTAATTGCCCTGTTCATTGCCTAATTTCTGGGGCCCTTAATAAAAGTTCCCATGCTTTCAATGAAAATAGCAAGGCTAAAATCCAAAAAACCTGGGAGTAAGCCATACTGGGCTGGAACATGATATCAGTTTCCAAAAACTTGGAGTAAATCTTCTGTTTTACTGAAGTCAAATACAAGCCATTTTTTAATCCTTTAAAATAAAATATCAAAGATATGACAGGAAAATCATGACAAAGGATAGATTTTTAGAGGTTATACAGAAGGAAATTGAAACAAATTGATATATAAAAATAAAAAAGGTTTCTTTGCTGTTAAATGCACTTTGTTATGACTGACTAAACAAAATATGTTTAATATTAAAGGTAATGATGCAACTGATTGAATACCCTGCCATTACTGCACATGAAATATCATTAACAGGTTCAGGATGATTTTTTATCAATACCACATCATGGAATAAAGCAAATGGAAATGCTGAAATGGAATGATTTGCATAGGAACCTTGCAACCTTGGGGGAAAAAATATATGTTCCAGAACAACAGCTCAGTGAACATGAACTTCAATAAAAAAATATATATATATGGGAAAGGGAAGTCCAGAATAAACCTCATTCTGTGTTTGTGGTGTAACAATCTTTTGCAAACAGGTGAAGAAAAAAACAAGATCATTATTAAAATAATCAATAAAAATTGGAAATACATATATCACAAACTCATTATTTAGCTGTAACAAGACCTAATTAAAAAAATTAAAATGCATTTTACTGTTCTAGTCTTAAGTAACTGAACAAAATTCCCTTTGACTGCAGTGATATCATGTGGATTCAAACATGTTAAGCACTATGTGCAGATTGTATGTACAGCACTGTGTAAATTTACAGCGCTATATAAATAAAGGTTAATAATAACAACAACAACAACAACAACAACCATGTAAACATGTGAACCTTCATCCAATCAGGGGGGAAACCCCATGAATTGATTTGATTTAAATAATTCAAGGGTGGCCCACACTTCTAGCCTGAGTGGTGTCAAGACAGCACTTAGCACTTTACATTTTTATAATGCTTCATAGTGAATTAAGCACTCTCTAAGCAGTTTATAATATGTTAGCCTATTGCCCCCAACAAGCTGGGTACTCATTTTATTAAGTCAACCTGGATCCCTGCAGGATCGAACTCACATCGTTGTGGTGCAGTACCGGTATTTAACCACTGCACCACCAGGGCTCAAGATGATAGGCTGGGGACTGCAAAATTGCTACATTCACTCTCTTTTATACACACTGATGCCAGGCACTAAATGACTGTGCGAGCCAATTAGCATTTCCAGCAGGGAAAAATTCCAGGCAGGGAAAGATTCTATTCACATATCTAAATCTCTCTCACACTGCATCTACATTTCTGGATTAATGCAGTTTGATACCACTTTAACTACCATGACTCAGTGCTATGGAAAACTAAGGCCCGAAACAGATGGGCAGGAAAAGGCACCCTCGTGCCGTGATTAGGGTTTAGGGATTAGGGTAATGACAACGATGAAACTGCACAGCTTCTAGACAGAGCTGAGCAGTTATGGCGGAGTAAAGGTGCCCAATGGTGCCTTTCCGTTTATTGTGCCGCAACTGTGGCACTAAAAAGGAGCAGGGTTTCCCCGCTCCTTTTTTGCTGTGCAGCTTCGCCGCAGCGTCTAGCTGCTGCACCAAAGTTCTGCAGCAAAAAAAGGAGGCTACAGACCGCCCTTTTTAGGCAGTCTGTAAAGCCCCTAAGATTTGTAGTTTTATGAAACATTTAGCCTTCTCTGTCTCTGGTTTGCCCACTCACCCTATAGCTATATCCTTCTGGGGCACAGAGAGATTCTCCCTCCTCCCTAAAATTCAGTGTCTCTTCATACATAAATAAAGACCTCACAGTGTCAGATCAAGTACCTCAGTGTGCAAATCATACCAATACATTCCACTAAATGCTGATATTGTAATACAGATAATGCTTCCTTATGGAAAATAAGATAGGCATAGCCAGTGATGATCCCTTTCCACATCTATGTATCACAGTGTGTTGATTTTATATTGGCGAGGGGGGAATGTTCTGATAAGTTTTGATATGCATGTGCTTTTAAACCATATTCCCGAGACTTTGAAATTAACTGGGGGTCAGTATGTGCTTGGGTCCTGCATACTCTGACTGTAGTTGAAAGGCCCAAATTCCAAGGCTAGAAAATCTAGTGTTTGCAACCTCAGTGTTCAGTACATCAGTCACACACAAATGTGTAGTTTACAAATGACCACTCCAAGTATTTTATTGAACATGTGGTTAGCTTATATTGATATATATGCTTAGCCTACTATATCTATTGTATGATCATTTTCTCTTCCTCCCTTTTCTTCTTTCTTTTCTTGTCCCTATCTTCTTCATCTTCTTCTCTTGCTCTCTCTCTCTCCCTTCTTTTGCCTTTATGTTTTTAAAATTCCATAAAATATTATTAAAATATATAAAACTTCTAACACATTGAAAGATAAATCCTGTTAATGAAATGCCCATCCTTTTGATGGGCACTAAACACATTCTACTGATTGGCATTTAATTAGTTATATATGCAAAATCCAGCCCTCCACTTCAGCCTGTTTGTAATCCCAATGTGTAAATGATAAAAGTGAAGTGATATATCTTGAAGGGGCCTTTACATTCACTGTCTTTGAACTGTCTTCAAATCTTATAACAGCTAGTATTGGGGAAAGTAAAAAAAGGAAATTACTCCATTCAATGTCTAATCATTCTGGCTATCTGCAGGCGTTTTCTTTACAACACTATACTCAACTATATCAGTTGTTTGTCCCATTTTCAGACATATGTTCCTGTTTGTCACTCCAAGAGTTTTCTTACTCAGTCTTTAGCCATTTTTTCTTTCAAGTATATGACAGGAAAAGTCTCACATCCCCACATTCACTGATGATGTGGCTTCATTTCCGATATCTCAGGAGATAGGCTGCTTCTGCAACATTTATATGTGATACTCTATGAAAGCCACAACCAAAATCCAATGCTCATTTTCTTTGTTATCATAGCTGTCACTCAGTATCTACCTTTTAACTTCACATTCCATGTATCGTGGAAATTGTCCATACACCACCAATTCCCTATTGTTTCTACAGCAGTTTAAGATTAGATGCTGTAGATTTTGTTGCTTGTGTCAACCCCCTCCTCAGCTCCATTAGGTATCTTCATCTGATAGTGACTTGTTGATACCATACTCACTGAAAACTTATTACTTTCTTAATTTTTTTAAAACAACTAGCAGGGCTATACATTGGGAAATATGTTCTGGCATTCCAGAAATCATGATATTAAGGAGAGCCATCCAAATGCCTTATCAATTTGACATTGCAGAAAATGAATGGTATTATTCTTGAGTAACCTGAGTAAACAAGATCCAACGATGGTAACCATTCAGCAAACCTAATTTTGAATTACAGTTGGTACATTATTACTAGACATTCTGCCCTTGATGTTATATCTCTCCTTTCTCCAATATGGTACCTGAGGGGGCTCGCAATATGAATGAAAATAAAATACAGTTGTAACAATGGATAATACCAGTTTCAAAACTGAGTTGAAGACCACCCTGTTCAGGGAAGCATTCCCTGGCATTACATGATTGTTATTTGATGTTTTTAATTTGTTGCCTCCCTTATTTTATTGAACCCTTTCCTGCATTGTTATGTATTATTTATATATATTATGCTATTATTTCTTAGAATGTACGCCATGGGCACGTTAAATTTATCCTATTTTAATTGTAGAGCAAATGTGGGATAAAGAGTAGATATGTTTTTCTTTAAAAATAGGGTAACATTAGGTGAACAGGTAACCAATAATATAGGATTTTTTTACAATTTCCAAATACAATGATTTATATAGGTTGCCTATGTAGAACTGGTGACAAACTTCAATCATACTCTCCTCGGTCTGGTTTGATTTATGAACAAAGATGTAAATAGTAACAATATGTACAAATTTTATAAACTAGAATGCATGCATGTATACAAGCAAGGATGAATATATTTGTATCTTGACTTTTCTTTTTTCCCCTTCCTTCCTCTCTCCATATTTTTGTCCTCCCCTTCCCCTTCTTTCTTCTATTCCCTTCTCTTTATATCTTGACCCTATTTTATACTTTTATTTGAAAATTAATAAAAATTAATTTTAAAAATTATCTATTTTATTGTTTGTATGTACAGTGCTGTGTAAATCTACAGCACTATATTAATATTAATAATAATAATAATAATAATAATAATGCAGAGGTTAAAAGACAAACAATCATATTTAAAACATTTGTTGATATCGTACATCAATGACTTAGTTACACAGTAACTACTTAGTAGTAGTTACATATTAATTTGTTAAAGCCTCCTTGTTCACACACATACACCCCAGCCCACCTTAACAGCCAGGTTCTGGATAAAGCAAAGGTCTATTAAGATTTTCCAGCCCCCTCCCACAAACCATTGAGGCTGCAACAAGGAATGGCAACAATAGCCCTGTTGCTGAGTGTTGCAGTCTCGCTTGCTGATGGGAAGGGGTTGGAAACATCATCATTTTGCATACCTATTGGCAGCTGAACCTTCTCCTTTGGTCAATCCAGCTGACGTCTGTTAGGGTAGGCTGGGAGGGGGAATTTACATAGTATTAACTAAAATTATGTAGTTTTACTGAATACAGAGCAGTTATAGATCCATAACTCTTGGTCACAAATCCATAACTGGAATAAAGAATGCCATCCAACAATTTCAAAGCATTTTTAAAGGCCATGAGAGTGATAAAAATGCAACACATCCCAGTTAAAAGACCTTCTGCATCAGACAATTAACACTCAAAATCTTGAGTAAACAGAAGAGTTGCTGACAGAAAGAGGGTAGATGACCTAATTTCCCAATCAGTCAAACATGCATTTATCTTATGTACTCAAAGGATTCAGAAAACCTGGGCAGAGTCCACCAATAAAATTTGAGTGTGGAAAAAAAATAACCCAAATATTTCTAGAAATGAAAAACTGGCTATTGCATGACCATTCATTGTTCCACTCATGTCAGGGAGAAAGGAAATGAAGCTGGAATTATGCAGTTATACGTCTACGAGAAGTGGAGGAGGACCTAGGTCCATCTTTGAAGGTCTAGGTACCAGGAAGAAAACTCAAATATCAGTGACAAAGCCTTGGCTTCACAAGGGGCAGCACAGATGGCTGTCAGGAAGGAAAGATAAAAAGAGTTATAAAGCAAATGCTGTTATTTCCTCGCAGGACCCAATCATTTCTGATCACAAACCACAGTAGAACAATTGCCCCAGCCTAAAAATCACAATGTGCATGGTGGCCTTCATTCCCATGTAGAAGAGACTACAAACATGTGGTTGTGGGGAAACAACAACAGGCGCGGGACCATTTTTAGAAATTCCTGAGTCCTGCATGGTGCCAAATGCAAACCCCAAAGTAGAATGTCAGCTGGAGGACAGTGATGAGATCCCTCTTCAAAACAAAACTAATCCACCATATAATAACTATGAATTTGAAGCAGGAAAAGCAGGGAGAGAAAAGAAGAATGGGAAGCAAAGTATGGGATAGATGCACCTCACTTGGGACACCAGCCAAAAAACCTTTATTGGGACATAGGAAGGCTAAAATATAGAGTCAACAACCTTTAAATGTCATACTGTATGAACTGCCCCAGGCTATTAGATCTTCAGAAGAGGCCCTTCTCTCAATCCCACCACCATCACAAGCATGGCTGGTGGGAACATGAGAGAGTGCCTTCTTGATGGCTGCCTCTAGGCTCTCAAACTCCCTTCCCAGGGAGATCAGAATGGGCCCTTCTTAGTTGTCCTTCAGCTGACAGGCTAAGACCTTACTGCTCAGACAGGAATTTAAAACATAAAGTTTTTAAATAATATCCTGGGGGTGTTGTATTATTTTAAGGTGTAGGATTTTTAAGTGCTTTAATCTTTTTGATTGTATTCTATTTTTAAACAAATGATAAATTAACTGCAAGGTTTTAGGCTATACTGTATGCTCAAGAAAATAAGTTATCTCAAGAAAATAAGCAAACTTTTCAACAAGACTGAAGGAAAACTACACGCCTATAACAGTCTGATAACTGGCATGACTTTATTGTACAGAACCTTAGGATTTGTTGTTTGATGAGGTACCTGTGATACTTCTGATAGATTCCCCTAAACCATAGCACTGGATTTTACAGGATGGAGCCATGACAGGTAAAATGGAATTATCACAGTGTTATCAATGTGTACTGCAGATACACTCCAAAACTGGAAACATTTCATCCTTCCACCCCTTTCCTCCAACAATATTGTTGCTGCAGCTGCTACTCCATCCAGATAAAGTGGAAAAAAATCATTTGTTTGTTTTCCCACTTGCATTATGTATTAGCAGATTAACAACTACTTTTAAAAGAAAAACAAAGGCCAGATACAGATGGCCCAAAAGGGCCATCCACGGGGTGTGATTAGGGTTAGGGAGCACACAGCATCCACGCTAGTGTGTATGGATGGTGCCATTTTAAAATGGCGCCATCCATATGTTCACACCATGATGGTGTTATGGAGTGCACCACATTTACACTATGTGGCGCGCACCTGACATCATGGTGCCACAGGAGGGTGCCTAGGGCACCCTTTCAGCAGTGCCAAAAAGAGCACCAAAATGGAGCTCCTTTTTGCAGCTTGTCCTTGGCCCAGCCTTTACACAGCCGTACCAAGGACCCCCAAAGGGAACGGGGCCACAGCGGGGGGGGGGCTTTCTCCCCTCGGGAGCGCCAGGGATGGCGGGGTGCAGCGGGTGCCCAGGGCGCCTGCTGCACTGTGCTTTCAGGCCACAGAGAAGCAGAAGTTTGCCGCTTCTCCGTGGCCTGGAGAAGCGACAGAATGGGGCCTCTGGGGCTGCTGGTCAGGCAGCTCTGGCCCCATTCTGGCACTTCTCTGGATGCCTACAGACCGCCCCTTTTGGGCGGTCTGTACAGCCCCCAACTGCCAAAGTATGATGGGTTTTGCAGAAGCTTCAAAGCTTTCCTGGTAATTAGAAGGGCAGGAAAGCAGGAAAGGGCAGTACAGAAACCTAAAAAGACATTTGCAGTAATGCAAATGAGCCTAGTAACAGGAATATAGTGAAACAATATTTGGTATCATAGTCATTTGGTAGACTATCTTCTTCCACACTAGGCAGAGAATTTGGCATCACGTTTAAAGCAAGACAGGACATAAGTTGCTGTCTTTAACTTATGGAAGACGGTTATGTTACACATTAAGTGAACTAACTTAGGGGTGGTACAGACTGCCTCAGAAGGGGCGGTCTGTAGGTGCCCGTTTTTAACTCCAGAGGGACGACGCAGCCACCAAACTCCGCAATGTTCCTCCAGAGTGAAAAAAACCCGGTTCTTCTGGGTGCTTTTAGCGGCACCTGGGTTATGTCATAAATGCATCATTGGCACACTTGTGACGTAAGGGACGTGCAGCGACGTGCAGACACTATGCATCCATTGCTTCAAGATGGCAGCACCTATGTGGACAGGATGCCGCCATTACACGCTAGGGTTTTGGACTGTACAGTTGCTGCACGGTCCGGAACCCTAGTATTGCCGCCGCCACACCGCTTTTGGGTTGTCTGCCTCAGCCCCTAAAACAGTCAAGTAATGTTCTACACACTTCACAATTGACATGTGCTTTCAACCTCCAGAAATGAAACTCTTTGGCTTGAATCTTTCCCACAGAACCAATGAATCAGGTATTGAATTGTAAATCAACACTTTAATAAATTCCATTAACTGAGTGGATCTACTCTAGTTGGGACTACAAATAGGATTCAGCCCTTTGTGACTTAGGGCCTCAACAGACTGGCATAAA